>CM067362.1:55687414-56287414 GCA_034401795.1 Chaetoderma sp. LZ-2023a | reverse complement strand
GGGAAAGCTTCGGCATGGCAAGCCTGGACAGGCTTAGAGGGTTGCGCCAAAACTTTCGGCGTGGTAGAAGCCGCTGGCGGTGGCGCAGAAGAAGCTATTTTTGTGGAGATCTCTTTAATGGTGGCCTAGTGGTTGGCCGAAGTTGAGCCGAGATGAGGGGAAGGGCACCGAGTTGACTCTGTGTCCGATACCTGTTTTAGTTTAACGCTGCCTCGTCAGGTCTTGGCGTTGTTCGGCCTAGTGCCAAGTTTTTAGAGGGGTGCCATTTAAGGCACCATTCCCTCCAATTGTTGGGTTGTCCACACTCATAACAGATCCAGGATTATTATTGCTATTAGTGTTTTGAGATGCCATTGTGTCTCTCTAAATGGTGTTGAGGTTGGTAATGGAGGCAATTTGGGCCGTTATATCTTCCAACCGGTTATTGGTGTGTTATCTGTAATTGCTATTGTTGTTGATGTTGTTGTTGTTGTCGTCGTCGTCGTCGTCGTCGTCGTCGTCGTCGTCGTTGTTGTTGTTGTTGTTGGTGTTGTTTCGGCTGGGACATTATTATAGAATTTGCCAATTCCTTGGCCTTGTCTTCTACCCTTTTGCTGTGGATTATTGGTTTAGTTAGTCTGCTTTTGTTTATTTGGCGTGTCATGTGTGAGGATTTTGGTGCATCAAGCCATGCATTCTTCTCCCATTCCTGATAATTCTGTATACCGATGGCAGTTGCTATGAGCACCTTCAGACTACCGTGTTCCATCAAGAATAACGTCTCCTCCAGGACAGGTTCGGCATTTAGTGCATCGATGAAGGTGTCCAGTTGGAAATGGGTCACACCTTCAACATTTGTTTTGAGATAATCATGTGTTACCAATCGGCGTATCCGGTTATCTAATTCTGGTAAGGTATCATTTAACCTACGCCTAAGGGTCTTCAGCTGAAGTCGACTAGTGTGGTGTCGGCGAATCGTTCAGAGAGAGCGAGAGGGAGAGAGAGAGAGAGAGAGAGAGAGAGAGAGAGAGAGAGAGAGAGAGAGAGGGGGAGGGAGAGAGAGAGAGAGAGAGAGAAAGAGAGAGCCTCCAGAATGGTGCAGATTGGTGTAGTGGCTGATCCGAGATCAGCCAATACCGGCAACGCTTTGCCTGATAACGTTTCAGCCAGTTATTCCTTCCCCACCCACCCCCCAACCCCCACTCCACCCCCATCTACTGGTCGGTCCAACAGTTTGCTTGAGAGATAATCTCGCACTGGTAGTTCTCCGAATCACCCTCGTTGCTGAATTCAGAGTGGAGGAATATTCGGCTACCGCCAAGGCGTGGGTCGATTGGTGCAAAGCCTGGGGGCACTGAGGTGGATAACGTATGGGTATTGGTGCTGGTATTGGTGTGAAGGCTGAAGGACGTGGTGGGTAATGTGGTAGATCAGACGGTATTGGACCTACCGGTCTATAGTGTCTGTAATCGTGTGGTGGTGGTCTTCGGCCTGTTGGGCTGTGTGATTGATAGTATGGTGTAGATGCTGGTGGTTTCGGTCTTCGTGTTGCAGTAGGCTGATGTATGTATTCCTCATGAGGAGGCTCCTGCATGACACGGTGTGGGGCTCAAGGCCCCGGTTGGATATGTGCCCTTGGTCTGGCGGAGGAGCCTGTGAAGAGGTTGGTTGATGTGTGCTGAGTGGTTAATATGTTGCACATAACTTTGGGGTGCGTGTTTTGGTGGTGTGTGTGTCTCTCGCCATTTATCGTGGCATCAGTGATTCAGAGGTGCGCAGAGGTATGCACGAGGAGGAGAATCGCAGTGGTGAGATATGCTACATGTTTTAATAATAATCACGTTGGTGATGATCTTCTGTCGCACGGCTGCGAAATTGGAGACACCATCCATAATGTAAGGGGTGGTATGGTCATGGAACCCTCCCTACGGGAGGATTGTGCCGAAGCTCATAGTCTGGCGTAGGTGTGCGCCGACCATGTGATGCTTCTGATAGTGTTAGGTAAGCCATGTTTGCCTCGGAGGCGTCAATGAAGGCGCTCTCGCTGATCGGCGTGTATTCATCCTTTATTTGTTGGTAGCAGACAGCATTATGTTGTGGTTGTGTAAAGGGTGTGCACCATTCTAACGTCTGCATACTTCCCTTGGTGCGTATCAGTTTAATGGTTAAAGTAGAATGGCAGTTGGAATAGCTCATGATCACAGTGGGTTTCAGCATTTCGACGCCCACATTGGGCGCCACTTAAAGCTCGCCCGCCACGCCATCCATTGGACTCTTCAGACACCGACTTGTATTGAGGGTACGGATCAGCCCGATGCTGGCTATAGGCTCAGCGTAGTAGTTGCTGGCTCTATATAATATGATGTACGAAGCCGAATTAAGCCGATACATGTTACTTAGTTATGTGTGACCGCATTCCTGGCCAATGGTGTATCTCGCCAGAGAAAACCTACCCGGGAATAATATATATGTATGAGAAATACATGAGAGTCGGCACCACATGGCCCGTTAGTGAGATGTACCTGTTTTAATATAAACTGAATATAAGCCTCAGGTGGGCCAAAGCAGAAGCGAGAGGAATGCCTCGCATGAGCCACCATCAACAGAAAATCTCACCACGCCGTAGCCGGGAGTTAAGATGATAGATAAACGCCAGCTCCAGAGCACGCAGGAATGATTGCTGATTTAGTTAATTATTTATATGTGTGTGCACGCCAGCGTTATGAGGAAACAGCTGGACGATTTCCTCAGAAAGTGGCCTAGCCGAATCTTCAAACGTGGATAATTAGGTAGACGCCGTGTAGGAGCAGACCTTCATAAAGTGCTAAACAAACCTTTAGTTTTTTGGTCCAGAACACAGAGATTTTTGCCTCATGGGCCTATTCTTAGCCTATCGTTTGAATTGATTAAGGACGCCTTCTTAAGGTAGTAAGCTCAAGGTCCCATATTGGGTCTGAATATAGAGTAAACCCACTAAGGCTATGGTGCATACAATTGCTGTTGTAACGACAGTGGACAGGGGAGAAAAGTGACTCGCAGCATGTGTCCTCTACAAGAGCCGCATAAATCAAGGACAACACAACAAGCATTTAAGAAGCACTGTATTTATTTAAGACTGAGCTGAACAAGTGGATAACGAACTGTTGTGACCTTTGCTTTGGAAGGTGTGGAGGACCCACTCAGCCCTTCCATTCACATGATAGTTAGTTCGTTATACGTGTCTTTTGCCGAACTCGACTTACCGGGATCAAGCCATTTTAGACTTGATTCTTAAGGAGCTAACGTTTATTCTGCATTAGGTTTAGTGCAAAATATCCCAAGATTCACTGCTAGACTAATTATATTATTATTATTTTCGCAATGAATTCCTACTTTGACTTATGTTAATTATCCTATTCCAAAGATATCATTGAAGATACTGAGGTAGTGAGTGCTCTTCGTTTAGATTGGAGCCGTCAAGAAATCTCAGGGATTTCAAGGGTCGGCCAACCAAACTGAAGAAAGGAGGTACAATTTATAACTGTGTCTAAGATGGCAGGAGGAAAGGAGAATGGAGGCAAGCTGCTGTGCCAGCTGTATCGGTTCGGCATTGCGCTTTTGATGTAGTGCTAGTACACAATAGTGTTCTATAATTACTTAGTAGCACCTCTATGTTTCCACAGCAGCCTCTATTTGCTACTATCCTAACTGAATTAGGTCTAGTCTGACTTATGGACGCATATTGGTCATCAGTTTAACATAAAATATCATAACTTAAAAAGGCCTATTAGTCATCGGCGTGTCATTATAAAATAAAAAAGTTGTGCCCAGTTTCAAATGGCACTGTAATTATACAATGGAAAATGATGCTAGCGGAAAAGATGCAGTTGTGTATCCAAGTATCTATAGGAAATGTCTAAGAAGGTCCAGGCCGAAAGACGATCCTGGAGAAGTCGTACACGTGTAGAAGAAATTGGCGTAGCAATGATTTGAGGAGTAGTCTGGCACAAAGCGAGCAGTGCAGTCAGCTCAGATATCGAGAACAGTAGAATCGGCTAGAGATGTTCGCAGAAGAAGTGTAGATTCGGCATTAGAAGTAGAGCCAAAATGAACCACTTTTTGGCGTGGCTCGAACAATGTTTGGCGAGATAGTCATTCGGCCCAAAGAGGGCTCACAGATCAAGTTAGATATGTTAGGTGAGAGGCTACATTCTGCACCACCTAGACCTGTTCGGTTAATCGATATTTCATTGATAGACGATTATTTTTCCAGGAGATTTTATTATCGAGTGTAAAATAAAATAATCGAAAAATCAGAAAGATCGATTTAATCGAGCACAAAGCGATTAATTATTTTTAATCAGACATAATTTAGTGTTTAGTCTTGTAATACAGCTTATGAATCGGTGGTTTGATAGTTCTAATAAGGTAGTTGTATAAACATCTATCCTGACGTTCAAGTTTGTACGTCCCGAGTCATAGTCGCTGCACGCAAATGTTTGCATAAGTAATTGCTTGATACGCCAATGATAAGAAGCATTTGTTTGCTACTGCTTAGTATCATCCTCTGAAGGCTATAGGCTGAAGTATTGACTGGTGGCCATTTTGCGAAAAAATTAAAAAAATTAATTACTGTTTTGCATAGTAAATTCACAAAATTTCGATGCAAATTTTCCCAAATTCTGACAATTGTTTTAGAACTAATTTGACTTAAAAGTGTTGCTGGCTAAGGCAGCAACAACTTGCAGTCAAATGAGTTTCAAAATATTCGATTTTTTTTAATGCTGCGAAATAATGAAACGGCGTAAATAGGCACTACGGGCAAAATCTATACCATAATAAAAATAATATATGGCCATTCCGCAAAAAAATGCACAAAATTAAATTCGTTGTAAATTTACAAATTTTCGATCTGAATTTTCATAAATTCTGCCAATTGTTTTGTAAATAATTTGACATAAAGCTGTTGCTTCACTTGCAGACACATGATTTTCAAAATATTCAGCTTTTCCAATACTGGAAAATAGGGAAACATCGTAGATAGGCGCTACGGGTGAGCTCTATATAATTAAAAGTTAATCTCTGTAATGTTAAAATTAAATTGGCTCCTTTTTACTGGCTTGAAAATCTGGGCATACGCACCGGTTTCTTAAAACCATTATCCAATGGGAAGAGTGAGCAATGGATTCCAAATTGACTTGGTTATACTGGACGGGGCTGTTCCTCGCGTTCAGCCAACCAGAGGACTGGTTGATATAGCCTGTCCTATTGAGCGTCTTGCGGTCTTGCCATAGGGCTACTTAGTTGAGATAATCTAAACATATCTAATTTACGAAATTGCGTATTCTGTTATTCTTATAGACAATCAGGCATTTTTATTTATTTATTTATTTATTTATTTATTTATTTATTTATTTATTTATTTATTTATTTATTATTATTATTATTAATATTAATTGTAAGAAAGCTATGCACTCTCTCCCTCCCGCGATCACCCTCCCTCCCTCACTCACTACGTAGTCGCTACTTCCAAAGTTCAGGATTAAATAATCGATTATTCGATTAAATCGAGTATTTCCAAGACATCATAATCGATTATTTATTTCCATAATCGAACAGCCCTAGCACCACCATAGGTATTCAGTCGGACCAACCGTTCCTTCCCCCTTCTGAGGAGTCTGTGTGTGTGTGTTGTAATATTTGAGGCGTTTATATGCTAGTTCCCAATGCTAGGGTCTAGACTCACGCCTGGCCTTTATGGTTTCTGTTGAATTCTTGTGAATTCTTGTGACGTCGGTTTGTGCATTAGCTTGTGTCTCTCTGTGTGTGTGTGTGTGTGTTGATCGTTGTCTCTCGATTTTGTCTCATGTTGCTGTTCTTTTCCATGGCTTTTTTGTTGCTCCTCATGCTTGGGCGTGTGTAATGGGGATGGCCTAACCTGGACCTAACAGGGGTGGGTAAGGGATGGGGTAGGTGTTGGGTCGGGGGAGGTGCGTACGGTCTTATGACCTGATGCACCCAAGGGGGGGCTTTAGGTCAGAGACCTCCCGGCCCCTTTGGGGGGAGTGGGGAGGTTGGGGTGTGGGGTCTTTCGGGTCCTGGGACCCATTTGGTCTTCTGGCCATCATCCGAGCAGGCACCAGCGCGCACTTGTTTGATTTTGATTGGTTAGGTAGCCCGTATGGTGACTGTGTCCGTCCGAGGACGAACTCGGTCAGTCATCCGGGTTACATCCCTCCATAGTCCCCTCGAAAATTCCGAAAGATTCTAATTCTAGCAATTTGGTTTTGGTTTTGTAATCCGTATGTTGCGTGGTTCCATCCGAGGAGGGATCCATTCAGCATCCGGTTTACTTTGACTATGCCGAAATTTCTTGCCTACCTAACCCTAGCTCACGTTCACACAGTGATGGGCACTGTGTGACGGGACCTCAGTTTAAAGTCCCATCCGAGAAGACTGAGCAGCTTTCTGAGGAGTCTGCCGATGCGGCCCCTTATATAGGATTCATGGATCAATGAAATGGTGAGTTGTCATTCTAACCAATCAAAACTGGCTAAGCCGTACGCGTAGTTTTACTATAGTGCCACGTGTCTGTGGCGTTATAACGACCTTCGCCCTAAAGCGCCGCGCGGAACACGCGAGATACAGGGCCAGGGGTTATGTTCCCGAAGGTGTCGTTGCGCCTAACGATATCGGTAAGGCGTCGTTCACTGAATTTTGGTGTGCTCGAAGCTGTCGTAAAAATGTATTTTTGCAAAGGATGTCGTACATTTAGCGACGGCACATACCCTGTCGTTATGTTGTAAGTTTTACCGTGTTTGTCGCTATCCGAAAAGACGAGCATTTATCTGCGTGTTTATATCCGTTGATCACTATTAAATACAGTCGTGTTTTAGAAATGGCAGTAGCATTTTTTGAAATTCAACGTCATTTAAGACAGCGCCAACTGCAACAAGTGCCGAGGGTATTTAGGGATACGCAGAATCCGATAGATTTCATGACAAATGAACGTCCAATAGAGAGATATAGAATGGACAGGGATTCTATATTATATTTGTGTGAGCAGTTAAGAGAAGACTTGCAAAGACCTACACGCCGGTCAGAGGCATTGCCAGTTTCCTTACAAGTTGTAGGCGTGCTACGATATTTTGCAACCGGGAGCTTCCAAGCAGTGACTAGCGATGTTCATGGCATGAGTCGATTCTCTGTCTCTCGGTGTGTGCACAGCGTGTCCTTGTCAATTGTGAATAGGTTAGCCAATAGACATATTACATTTCCTCTGGATCCGGCCGACATTAGAGCCACAAAAGAGGGATTTTACAACCTAGGAAACTTCCCTAATGTTTATGGCGCATTGGATGGAACACTTATTCCGATTAAGGGACCATCACAGGATGAACATTTGTACTTCAGCCATAAAGGTTATCATGCAATAAATGTACAGTGTGTGTTAGATTTTGAAGGGCGATTTTTAGATAATTTGGAGAAACTGTGAGCTTGCAAATCAATTTGAGGAAGGGAACATGAAAGGAGGATGGCTGCTTGGGGATTCAGGATACCCACTGTTACTTTGGCTGTTAACTCCAATTCAAAACCCAATGACAAGGCCAGAGAGAGTGTACAATAGATCCCACAAAACTAGCAGATGCTCAGTCGAGAGAGGATTTGGCGTATGGAAATCAAGATGGCGCTGCTTGCATAAGTCTGGTGGTTGCATGATGTTCGTCCCTGGGCGTTGCGTTAATGTTATTATTGCAACAGCTGTCCTCGAGAACATTTGCAAAGAGAGACATCTCCAAGAGCCAGAAGTAACTGAGGACACTGTTGATCTCGAAGAAGATGAACAACAAGAAGAAATGGACAATGGCAATCCACTACGTGCAGATGGTATCAGGACACGCAATGCACTAATTCACAATTATTTCAACCGCTAAAGGTATGCATCAACTGCCTTTCAAATCATTTAAATTTCCCCTCACAGAAATAGAAGTGCATGTCTGTCCCTCAGTCTCTCTGTCTCTATGCCAACCTGCCCGCCCAATACCCGCCTGCTCGCCCGCCCATCGCCCCCTCACCCACCAACCCGCCCATTCGTCCCTGCCAAAACACATACGTACACAGAGAGACGGAGGGGGCCAGAGGAGATGTAGTGACACATTGATATACATACCCTGGAGGCCAGGGGCGCCTTGTAGCTCGGCATTGATAATACTAGTTATTGCGGGTAGGTGGGTGTCAAAATTTCAAAATAATTATGACACATCTGTTACCAGATCATTGAACGGAATTCAACCAAATTTGGTATGTGGGTTACCTATATGGTTATACTTTGGCTAACAACATGTCTAGATCACGAGGTAGGGGTGGGGATTGGGTCAAATGTAGAAAATGATTAAAACACAACTCCGTCGAAACTAATGGATGGAATTCAAACAGACTTGAAACTTGAGCTATACATGTGTTTGTATAATGTCAGACGACATTACCATGACTAAGTGTCATATCTATTCTTCTTTTATTTGTTTATTTAATTTTATAAATTTTGGAATAAAGTGTATGCCTCATTGTTATTTTCAGAAATGCGTGCGGTCAATTGCTCTGATAATCGCTCAAGTAAGCAGAGCTTTCGCTTCTCGATTTCAAGTCTCTGCTTCTCCACTTCAAGACGCTCTGCTTCAATCTGCAGTCTATTGCGCTCTATATCGACGAGCTCCAGACTCACATCAGACGCAGCGCTCTGTACGGCAGCTTTACGCTTCCTGTAAAGATGCATCATATGGTTACACAAATAAAATCCTAAGCATATAAAAATAAGTTTATGCAATTTATCCTTTTTCATTTCCTACATCCTGGTATGAAAGTGGACCCTTAAAAGTATCTAAGCCTATCACTTTAGGTAAAACTCAATTTACCAGTGATTTGGCAAGTGTAATTAAAATAGGAATTCTAGTTGATGAAGGCAGGCACGATTATTGCAGCCTACCTGCCTGCATGTCTGTCTGTCTGTCTGTCTGTCTGGCAGGCAGACTATATCCACGACTGTTGATGCCGTCATCTGCTCTGAAATGGTTGTGTGCAATTCAACCCAATTTTTATATCAGTTACGATACTCATGTGATTGTGGAATGCAAGATCACATTGCCATTCGACGCCAAGGGGTGGGGAGGGGTGGGAGTTATAGGTGTTGTTGATATTTGGAATAATAGAGGGCTATGCATTCTAGTTTTCTTTTCATTACCTGCCAGTGGAATTGGGACTACTAGGTCTGCTGGTAGTCCGATTACTGTTGACATTATTTTCATCGTCTGCAGGCTGGCCCCTAGCCGCTGAATCTTGAATTGGCTCTACTGACTGATCATGGCGTGAAGGTCCGCTTGCAACTTCAATGCAGGTTTGTGGACAAGGTACTGCATCCAAGTTCTCGCTAGTGTCACTCGTAACTGGAGGTTGTGATGCTGATGTTGAGGTCGAACCTTGGATTCTAGATGAGAAAACATCTATGCCACTTGTGATGCCTGCAACTGCCGTCTCCCCTATAATAGCAATCACCTTCTCTTCACTCGGTGTTAAAACAACAATTTTTCTACCACCTCCGGTTTTCTTTTGGCGTTTCCTCCTTCGTTGCTCTTTCATGTTCACGATCGAGGACCAGTCTCTCCACTCTCTCTTCACTTCATGACGCTCATATGCACCGACGCAACAGCATTAACGCTGGCCGTTGCCGATACCCACGCATCCTTTTTCGAATTATTCGTGATGGAGTTGCTGAATTTTTGGAAAAGCACGTCTTGTCGAGTAACTACCGCGTCTGCTAAAGCTTCCAATTCTTCATTGCTGAACTTTGGTCTACGTTTTGACTGGGATGATTGCTCGTTGTCAGACATCGCGAAAGACAGCGCTATGAATGACAGAGCCGAGGCCAAGAACGATTTATACAGGCAAAACACGAGCCGACTGACAGTGAAATCTACACAAAATTTGCCGACGTCACTTTAACGACAGCTAGATTGCCTTACGACCGACAGGATTGATACAACACCTTAGCGAACGGATGCCGACAGCTTTGTCTAACTGTCGTAGACAGTGTCGCTACAGCGTCGTAAACAGCAATAACGATATCACTAAATGCCTATTTAACGACACTTTCGGGAATATACCCCCAGGCCAATGCAAGTCGTATTTTAGCGAGATTTTAATTTAATCCTGTCTCAGCCAATTCTTGTCCGATTTTAATTCTATAAAGAGAGTTATGTTTCTGGATGAATTTTCTTAATGATTCATCCAAGGCTGGAAAGGATAGATGCTGTATTAATGATTTGGTAATGCGGACACATATATACACACGCGCATGCCATACTCCATAACTAGTGTAGTGTTCTCTCTAGAATAGGGCGCATGCGCGATACGTGGTTTACTGACTATCATTTCTCACGTTCTCTATTTAATATGGGCTACGTAAATAGGCCTAGGTGTCCATATTAGAGAGATGAAGATGGGCCAATTCAGTTTGGGCCGAATCGACCTTGGGCATATGAAGAGCATCCCTGCTACAATACACTACATGGCTGCTATCATCGTCAACTCTTGTATAGTTTAAATCCTATGATTGAGGAAATAGATCCTCTGAGTTTGACCAAGACTCACAAACGGTCTGAAAAGCCTCATGGGCAGGAATCACCCACCAAGTGATAGAATATCTTACTGTGAATCAGTACCTAAGTATGTAAAATGATTCAGATTAGAATATGCCATAAGGTGTGTGCATGGATGCAAACCAAATCATATCAAAAGGCCAATACTCGCCACATAGTTATGATTGGTACCTTTGATATCGTATTCTGCTATTTGATAATGATATAGACTACTTTCGGTCTTCTTAGCAAACACACACGATAACTAGAGTGTTGCTCAAACTAGCTCATGGGGAAAGGCTAAGCACCCCAACCCAAGAAACCATGGACTAAAAAACACTATATCCAAGGAGAGTTTGTCTTCTGAGCATATAGAAATAGCTAGCTATCAGGATGGTATTTTTCAGGGTGCCCATGTACCAAAACCAGGCATCCTTTCAGGGTATTGTTACAATTTATGGACTGTAAGCATGCGCAAATACCCACGTGGTGTGAGGTTGAGCTATTAGGACCAAAACAGTGGGCTAGCACACACATAAGATAGTTATCCTAAAAGATAATTGGAAATAAATCCTTCCTAAAGATTCGACCGCCCCTCCTAGTCCCGATTACAGATGGCTTCAATGATGGTAGTCAGCACACTAGTGATGACATACAGAGCATGAAATGTCAAAAAGCTATTACCAAGGACGTTGAGCAGGTGAGCAGTGAGGAGGGACAATTCGTGGCAAACATTACAGTTCAATTTTAGAATCAAACAAAGTAAATCATTAGTCAGATAGATAAATAAATGTGAATTTAAAGATAGAAATGCATGGTCTTATTTATGAATACTACTTGAAGCCTTTTTGCTATATGTAAATTGCTGCAGTTTGTAACACAATATTGCTATTCCAGTGATAAGTCATAAAGGCATGCCATTGGGTGTCCTTCAATCTATCCAGAACAGTTGTGGAAATTTATGAAGCCAGCGTCCGCAAGGATGGTCTGGGGATATACTACCAAGCATAGGCACTCTTTTCATTATTAGAGATAAATTAAACATAAACATCAACTAATCGTCAACATAATCCTATCTATGTTGCCAAATATTATCAGTACTAAACGAACTGTTTGACGAATTTAGTGGTCCTTTCGTTTAATATCCCACCCCGAACCACCCTAGCCCAATGTACTATGCTGCTTGTGTACGCTACGCATGTTATAGGTACGCCTGTAATACAATTTTAGCAAGAGTAATTAGAGATTGCACGCCTTCGCTCTCCGGGTTCTGTCAGAATGTACAGATTTTTCGGATATTCTTGATTTTTTCGGAGCTTCTGCATGTTTCGGAACATGCCCAAACCTGTGGCATTCTAAACTACTGTAACGCCGGTTCTTGTGCTAAAATTATAGCCACAGCGTATTAGTAGTTTCTGAGAAACCCATAGATCCAGATTTGGATTCCATCCGAAATCCTGATTATTTTATCCACAGCATGATCTGTAGATCCTTTTGTACAATAAGTTCCTATGTTGTGTTATGTTTTTAGCTAAATCCTATCCATATGTGTTTCTACATACAAGTCTGGATGTACACGCGTGCCCACACACACGCACGCATGCACGCACTCACGCACGCACGCGCGCACGCACGCACGCACGCATGCACACACCCTCTGTATTGATACATCCAACTGTTATTATTATATTATTCATTGCTGTATTAAGCTGTAATCACTATCAAGTATAGAATGGTACTGCAGCTGCCCTCATACTCTATCGAATGGTCATGAGACCAAGTTTCGTTATATATTCAACTTAGAGTTCTATTGTTACAGTTGCCAGTCCTTGTTAGAAACGATATGACTTTACGCAGGACCGCGAACATCCAAAGTATGTTCAATTTCCCGTATCATGTGCTACCCAATAGCATATTTACTTGAAAGTGTGTCCACCTCTAGTGACAGATCTGCTCCCTCTATTAGAGGGAAGCCAAGGCTATCAGTAATACATCTTATGTTCCATAACCAAGAAGTAAAATCAGTCCAATCCTTCTCAGAATAGTCTCATCTCAGTACAAATAGTTTTTTCAAGATCAAGAAAAGTACATTCTAAGCCTATCTGACGTAATTTAAACATGCACATTGGGTATGCTGAACTATGATATGAGGACCTTGATGAGGTCATTATTAAAGGTGTATCTGTACACTAGAATGCCTGAAAATAAAATTGTTAAAATGTATACCCTTAGAGGCTTAAACTATGTGCATGGATGTAGTGAAACGGTATAGCTTTTAACGTATGACGCATAATCTCATACAATTGAATAAGTTGTGAAATTGAATCAGAGACACGAGTCTCTATTTCAAATTCAGAACTAAAAGAATTATAATAATGTATACGTAATGAAATTATCAAATGCTAAAATTTATTTCGTTTCATTACATCTAGTAACACAATTTAACCCTTTAATGAGTAAATTTTGTCAAAAAATCTAAATATTTGCTTATTGAATGTCTATTTGCAGGCCAAATGAAGACTATTTTATGAGAAATTGGCCACTGGAATGGCTAGCCAGATTAGCGACCCAGTTATTCCAGTGGAAAATTTTCAAATATGGTATTCACTTGGCCCGCAAATGGCTATTCCTTAAATCCACTACAGAGGCCGGCTTTGGCCGTCTTCGTCATAAAAGGGTTCAACCTCTAAAAGCATACAATGTAAACAATTATATTTTCAGGCATCCCTGTGTAAACATGCACCTTTAAAAGACATTGCCTTACTATAAAGCACGCACATTTATACTTACTTTGATAGGTGTGTTCAAGTCTGTTTTCTTTCAAAGCCAAATACAAAATATACATTTTGACGGAGTTGCTTCGAACTTATAATATATATGAATGGATCAACAACATTATTCATGTATGAAAAATACAATGTATATACGAAAATCCCTTGATGGAAATCTTGATTGGGGAATCCCAAGAGGGTGTGATAAATAGTATGAATGAATCGAGGCAGAATTGAAACGATAAACAGAATTAATATTGCCGCAATAATCTTTGAGTTTGTCCCACGACGTTCTTGTTGTGTGCTTATCGACTGAGACTGTTTAGCCATTTTTAATTGCTTAGTGATGTGAAAAGCTGTTATTACTAGCATCGGTAGGATCATTTGGAACACAATGTATGCCAGTTCTTTAGTCTTAGAATTTGCATGAAAGCGACACATGCTCGCTTCTCGACCCTTGTATATTACAACATATGGATAGTATAAGATTCCATTTGGCATGGCAAGACAAAGGCAAAACACCCACAGTCCAAGACAATTTCCCAGAATCCATTTTGGGGTGATTAGAACATGGGCTGTGAGAGGCTTAGTAAGTTGATAGAAACGTAGACCGGACAGAAACATAACATGGCACAGACTAGACTTGTAAGCAAACGATCCAAAGAATAAAGTGATTCTACAGATAACTTCCTTGTGAGTTGGAATTATTTCTGGGAACACCAGAGCCCCGAGAATGGCTGCCCAGAAGCAAGCTAGAAGGTCACACACCGCCAAACTGGTCAACAATGCGAAAATAGGAATACGGTATTTCTCCGATTTCACTAAATAGAATATCAACATGCCATTGGCAAGTGTACCAAACCCGAACACAGCAATTGGAAACACTTTATTTAACAACATAGGCAGTTTGTTGTATGCCTCAAGAGAGGCTAGCGCGTATGAGTCTGCGTTGGCGGAAGTCATAGTTTCGCTCATATTCTCTGGAAATGCGTATTTTATAGCATCATATCTTTCTTGGTATTTCATGGTCATAAAATTATCAACTTAAACCTGGAATTAAACACAGGTCAGCTGAGAACCAATTTATGTTGACAATAAAGTCAGAAGCCAGGTGATACTGGTTAACATGTAATGGCATAAGATGCATATATTATTCTATTTTAAGCTATTATTCCACGAATCAGAGTTTCTTAGTGCACCATTCCGTCAACAGAATTGTAATCTTCACGATTTAATCCATAGAGAACAGCTTGCATTATTAGGAATATTCGACTAGTGGGCTAGAGTGTTTGACTGACAAATAGTCGAAAAAATTGTAATTATAGCTAACCAGTGAACGTATCCTAGTGCATATTGAGTGAATTTTGAACTTTTGAGAATCGAAATGTTAATCCTGAAATACGTATGCGCCTGTGGACGAAACAATGTTTTACCAATGATCCATGCAGGTCACATAATATTCGGGTTTGAGTGTTACATTCTTAAATGATATATAAATATTACCTAACGCGCAGCTTGCTATCAGCCCTATTTGGAACCACACCATCAGAGGTAGTGACGCCTTCAAGTTACCACTTTCATGACTAAATTTGGACAATAAAATCTAAATATTTTCTTAGTGAATGTCCATTCGCAAGCCAAGGAAAGCCTAGTTCTTTTAATTTACCACTTGAATGACTATCTCGGTTATTGAGCCAGTCATTCCAGTGGTACATCCTCAAGAATAGTCTTCTTTTGACCTGCACATTGACATTCCTCAAGACCAATATAATGGCCTTCTTAGACATGAAAGGGTTACATTAGTTATTTAGGAAGAGCAATCAGAGATTGCAGTCCGTCGCCCTTCCATTTTGTCATATTGTAATCTTTTTCTGATTCTCTAGAGTTTATCAGATTTTCCGGATTCTGATTTTCCGGATTTGTGTACCACGCCCAAAATTGTCAAATCCTAGTCTATGGCCACATCATTCCTTGTGTTAAACTCTGTTCAATTCGGCCAAGCAGTTTCCGAGTTATCCATATATCCAGAATTTGATCCAATCCAGTTCACGGCCAAAGTCTGGAAGTCCTTTTGCACGCAAGACAGTTCATTCAATGTGTTAACATTTGAGCCTGATCGGATCAGCAGTGTTTGTGATACCGCTCAGGATATACAGACAGATGGAAGGACGGCTTAACGGACTGGTGTATGGATGGGCAGAGCCGATTGCAATAGCGTCTTTCCCTTAGCGTGTTAGGTTAAACATTCAATAATTTTCCTGCGCAGTTACTTTGAATTGAAGACAATATGTCATCACACGAGCAATGGCTAAATTCACACTGTGCAATACGGGAATCCAAGCTGTCAGTAAAATATATGATATCATAATGAATTACATGACATATAGGCTGACGCCACACTCAATAACGTCATGAAATACGTAAACAACGCTTAATACTCCGTCATCGTGTACGAAACGTATAATAATACACATTCTGTGAGATATTTTGAAACTAATTTGACAGAGCGTTGTTGATGCATAGGCAGCAACAGCATCCAGTAAAATTAGTTTCAAAATATTCAAGAGCTTACCTGCATAGTCTTCTGGACACTGAGGGTCATGTAATTCACGGTTCGATCGATCCCAACACGGACAGTGCGTGGGCAGAGCATAGCTAGGAATGGAAGCTGCATAACTAAAGCTGGATTCATCTATTACACCTGTATTCTACACGACGCCTGCCGCCCGACAAAATACCAGTAAGGATCGAGCTAATTAATAACACGGAGATTGGCACTAAACTCAGGTGCTCACTTTAGCAGAGTCTGCCTGTACTTATATATTGTTTATCTTCTACCTTGCAACCGCGCCTATGGATCGATGAGTTGTCTGTCTTTGCTTATATAGACCCGATATTAAAAATAAACATCGTTAAGAGGTCGGCTAATGGACCACTGTTGTGACAAAAATAGTATTTCCATAGAATATATATGTTGAAAGCATTATCAGGAGATGCTTTGTGCTGTGTATCGTATAATAATGAATACGACTATAATCAGTAGGCTCTGAGTAATTCTTCTTTGAAATAGTGTATATTAAACGGCTCCTAGTATAGGGTCTAGGCAATTCTGAAGCCGCAACTCTGTTTCAGACATTCGATTTATGGAATTGTGGTACAGAGTATGACGATAACACACGTGCGTGTCAGACAAAGACAAGAGCATGGAACATGAACAACACACACGTGCACTCGCGAGAATGAACTGCACTAATGAACGCGGATCAGAATGATAGCTAGGAGAGATGAATAGAAAACATACAATTCAATTCCATTATTTTATTTCAAACAGATCACGACAGAATGATAGATTGGGAGGCTTAGTTACATATTTTCCCATTTGGCAGTGTGCTCTTATATTACATAATTAGTTTTATTTTTTATTATTATTATCACCTTTATTATTATTATTATTATTATTATTATTATTATTATTATTATTATTATTATTTTTATTATTATTATTATTATTATTATTATTATAGCTATCGGTACATTCTTCGTCATTATCATTTTCATTAACATAACATCATTATCCTTACCAGTATCATCCTCATTAACCTCATCATCATCATCGTCATCATCATCATCATCATCATCTTCAACATCATCATCCTCATTATCATCGTCATCGTTGTCATTATAATTGTGTTAATCCACCCATGGCGAAGCCCACTTAAGTTGGATACAACAGCGGTCCTATGGAATCTCCACTAGAAGGGTAAGAGAAGACTACTCTCGAAAACTCACTGACATGATAATCGGGTCAGCCATTCCAGGGGTAAATTATCAAAAATATTACTACCCTGACCTGCAAACGGACATTCAACTGTGAATTCTCTTTTAACAAATGTGGTAATAAAAGTGTTATGTTCACTGTCATTGATCTTGATTGTAATGTAATTCATTGTCTTCATTCTCATTAACATGATCTACTTGAGATCACCTTTTGTCATCGTCGCCATCGTCACCGCCGCCGTCGTGAGTGCTCTTGTTGTCGATTGAATTGTGGTTGCTATCGTTGTTCACCTTGCTGTTACTACTTCTGTCATCATCATGTCGTCGCCGCCATCGTCGATGTCGTCATTCATTTATACAGGGTCTACTTTGATTTGTTTAGAAAGTGTGTCATGGTGGCAAACGCAAGTGTTGCTAAGCCATAATTTACCCGTTCTGAAGTGCAGAAGTCAAAGACACGGACTTTCGCTAAGGGTTTTCAATTTTTACTTTTGAATAATTTTTCACATTTGGAATAATTTGGTCGGCTGTAGTTCTATTGGGGAAGGTGATTTTTATTTGTGGAACTGAGGACAGAGTGAAATAAAGTGGAACTGATCGCCTTATCATGCTTATCACATAGTTGACGTGTCCGTTGTTCCCTAGGTAGTCCCTCCCATCGACCCTTCCAACTAGTAGGTGATATTACTAGTTCTGAATTTGATAAATGTAATTTGATTTCTATCTTCAAGTTGTATGTCGGCTTCGCTTTCAAGCTAGTCTTAACTGCTCTAAAGTATTTCCTTATCCATGATTCCGCTAATTGGTCCACCAATTTTTCTATACAATTACTCTTAACCCCTCTTCTGTCAACTTAACTCGTTAACTCGTTAACGGACATTCAATTGTGAATTCTGTGATAAAAAAGACGGGCTATGCAGTGGTCATATGATTGTGCATTTACAGGCCGAGAGAATAATATCTTTGACAATTTATCACTGGAATCACTGGCTCGGTAACAGAGACAGTGATTTCAGTGGTAAATTTTCAAATATACTCTTCTCCCTGCCTACAAATGGACAGTGTCTAAGCGCAAACTCAAATTGTATTTATTATTAACCAACGGCATCTGCTGTGCTCATGAAAAATATCCATTTGCAAGCCAAAAGATGGCATTTTTTTTTGTAAATGTACATAATAGTCTTATTTTCTTGAAAAATCTTTGCCATTAAAGTGTTATTTGATTTAAGTAGCCCTTGGTATATATATATATATATATATATATATATATATATATATATATCTTATAATTCAGCAAATTTTTCTGTGAGGGGTCTAAACCAGTGTTGCTTTATATGAATTATTAGCGGTAGGTCTTCTGTTTCTCCATACCACATGTATTTTCGTGTGCTGCGTTTAATCTTTAACACCTGCGTTGAAAATATGATTTTAACATTTTAGAAGATATTGTAGTATTTATTCCTATGGTTTCGCTAGCATAGAGTAAGCCCTAGTATCGACTGAACAGTTTTAGCTGAGAATCAACTGGCAAATCCAGTTTATGCACACCGTGGTTTAGTGCATGACTGCCTGTACTGCCTTGCTAAGCTACATGTGTCTGTAGTAATACCACGCTTGGGTACAAGCGCAAATGCATGTGCATTTGAATGCATTTGCACTTGCATTTGGATTTAAATGCAATTATGAAATTTCTGACGCATTTGCATTTGCACTTGCATTTGAATCTCATGTATTTGCATTGGCATTTGCATTTGCATAAAAATGGTTGCATTTGCATTTGAGTTTTCAAATGCATTTGAGTTTTTTTCAAAGGCACTACTCTTTTCATTCTGCATTTCTTTCAAAATTGGATGGAACCTAGCGGCTGCTGCTGTAAATAGCAGCCCCAGCACCAAGTCAAATTAATTTCAAAATATTCAACCAAATTATTTGTTAAATCATAAAACTGGCATTTCTCTTGCCAGAAATTAGAAATTTAATTCTTTGTGATTTATTAACACATTTCACTCTGAATTTCTTAGCATGTAGCTCTCAGCCATAAATATACATGTGTGCAAATCATGTATATTTTGAAATTAATTTAAGTCAGTTGAGATGTTAGCGAGCCAACAGGTAATTTGTTTCCGAAATAATCTACAGTAACATATCTCTAGAGTATAATACATATGATCACCTTATAAATAGTAAGAAATTGGTGCCTCCATTCTCCTGTCCAATGCATTGACCCTTTAACCCTTGCATACAAGACCCCTGGAATGATCGGCTCAGTGATCCCCTTTTCTTAGTCTGCAAATGGGCATTTGTAAAAGCCACGACAAAGGCTGCGTGTGCTTGTTTGGGCACAAAATGGTTAATAAAACAAGTGGACTAAACGTTGTTGACTATCAGACAGATCCAATGAAATTTCTCAACGTACTATCAAAATGGAGGACTCCTGTTTAACCTGGAATACTCCGTCAAGTTGTACGAATTGTCTATCTTTATTATTCAATCAACCTTCTGCAAAAATGGTCAGTTAAATTTGGTTCAAAATATTCAACAGATTATCTGCATAGTTTTCTGGAAATTGAGATATAGAAAGTGCATGGATCGATCGATCGCAACACGGACAAATCGTAGGTGAAGTTTTTCTAGAGATTGGCGTGACATAGGAAAGACTGGATTCCTCCATTGTCGTGGTGTCGCTGATTGAGAAGCTACCATGCGGAATTATGATGGTTGTTGGGAAAGAAATACCGTAACAGTTCAGCAATGTGCCTTGCCTCACAGTGCGTGACCATGATGTGAATAGTGGCAGCACTGTTAAGATACCAAAGCTGAGAGCATGGGCTTTATACATTATGTACCTAGCACTAGAGTGGTCAGATATTAATAGTTTGGCATCACTTTATCTGACCTGTTGCCTGCATCAACAATGATGTAATTAAATACTTCTGCTGGTAGCTTACTGTTTGCTGTATTCCGAGAGCTTGCTGTCGTCTGGTGACAAAGCTGAGCTGACACGAACGCTTCTGTTGCACCATATGAGTCCACACAGTCCTCAATAAGTACATCAGTCCATCCACTAACGTTGAGGAGAGTTACAATCGATAGGGTTACACTCATCTCAATAGAGACGTGAGCTATTCTGCAGGTGTGGGTTGACTACAGTAGCGCTCCTACATGGGTAGATCCTGACCATTTTATGCTACTCTATTAACTTCATAACTTATGCAAGTAGCCGACTAAACACGCGCAATGTGTACTCCTCCCATCATGAGCAAACCATGGCATTCTATATATCCCTCATCACAATGCCAAATCATTGTTTCATCAGCATCATAAGATCTAACTCGGTATCACCACTGAGCTTGATTTGACTGGGTGCTGTTGCTACGTATGGCATTTTGATTAACTAGGAAAGACACACAATTCCTACAACCTGCCGAAATATTAAGCGCTAGAGACGAACTAAATCGAGTCATTCCCGACGTAATTGATTATGACGCCATCCCCCACGCTACGTAGTTGATTATGACGTCCTTTGACTTACTGAGAATCTGGCCTCCTACATTTGGAGGGTATCATGGTATTATCTAAAACAGCAAACAATTTGTGATCTAAGAAATAAACACGATCATTTGCTAAATCAATGAGCGTTTGAAAGAACTTGCCATCAAAAGATCACATGACCTTCAAAAGAGACCACATCCACAGATGGTAGTTGCTAAATGGTCAGTACAAGGACGATATTAATCGGCACACTGCAGCAACCATCACCATTAACAACTCTGATGGCCACCTCGTCGGTTCTGACCAGGACAAAGCTGAGACAATCGGAGAATGGTTCAAAGATGAGTTGACCGATGCAGTTGTGATTCCATCTCCTTTAACACCGAGTCAATCCTCGATAAACCCCAATAACAGAAGACGGGTATAGAAAAGAAAGAACGGCCATAAAGAGCAGTGGCGAGTCCATATCATGTAGCATCAACAACAAGGTCCTCATGCATGCATACAGATGATGGATTGTCCACCCACATCATCAAGTCTGCCGTTGAACATCACTTCCCATAGCCGATGTGAGAGAAAGCATATTTAGCACACTGGCAATGACAAGAAAATGGCATGGCCTCTAACCAACCTGAGGCCAAACGGGCTCTCGTTACTAGAGCAGGTCTGACCGCGCTATAGTTGTGACTTAGGTAGTCGTGTCCAAAATGTAAACGATTTGATAGATAGACAGACTGACAGAGTTACCTTCAGACCAACAAACATACTGATAAACCGTCTTATAGAGTTTACGAGTTGCAAATAAATATTCTGCCAAGTTTGAATGTTTCTGATAACAGAGATAACATTGACATATTTACAGGAAACCGCCAAAGGACCTTTCCAGTTTAGCTAATCCCCGCCCATCCCTAATTAAGCTCTAGCACACTGGATCGATCAATCCCTGAATGCCCTGACTGTCAATTGCCATAAAATGATACAGGTAAGCCGTTGAATTCTTTTAAGAATATTTGGCTGAATGCTGTTGCTGCCATGGCAGCAACAGTGGACACGCCATTCGCCACTTCATTTATAATGACGTCATCCTACACGTCACGTAGTTGATTATGACCTCATATGGATGGATAAGTTGGAATGGTTCACTGCCTTTTTTTAAAAGGCTGGTGTTGTTCAGACAAATTCTGGCCACAACATATGGTAACATCGCTAGTTCTATAACACCATTAGGATTCCAGCAAGGTTGGAATTGAAATCCCACGTGCAAGAGAACGCAGAGATTTTACTTGATGAATCCACTCCATTGATCAATTATATGACATCCTAATCAAATGTATGCTGACGGTATAATCATGTACGTCATGCATGACGTAACTTAGTCCGTCAAGTTGTACGAATTGTATGGCTTTACTATTTAATAAATATTATGTTGACTGATTTGAAACTGGACGCTTTTGCTGCCATAGACAGCACCAGCGTCCAATCAAATTAGTTTCAAAATAGTCAGCGGTTTGCCTGTACAGTTTTATGGAAATTGAGATACAGGGAGCTCATGATTCAAGGTCTATCGATCCTAGCACGGACCAGACAAATGTGGGTGGTCCATAGCTAAGAATGGGCGTGGCATAGCTAAAACTGGATTCACCCATTAGCGATTCACATCAAATAAACGCATTCTGCAAATTGTGTCTCAATAATATGATCACCATGTCCATAATTTATCACCAGTGTTATCTTCCCGCAGCTCTTCCAATCTCAAAGTATGATACGTCACTAAAGATTGAGTATGCAGATAATATCGATTTTAGCAAATGCCCAACAGCTGCAAAACAGTGCAAAGCTGCAAACATATTCATGCATCAAGTCAAAACTTCACATTTAATTACTATGTAGGTGGAAGAACTATCTCATCCGGCTTGAGTGATGTCAGCTTGCGCCATGCAATGTAGTTGGTGCATCCAGTAGCTTTCTTTAGCCTTTCTTCAAACGGTTATATTTGTCCAAAAATTTCGACCAATCAAACCCCAGATCTCTATTAGAAACATTCCTAGATCAATCAGATGCCCGCAAATCAAATCGACCGCGCTCGGATTTGCTATAAAAGAAAGGGAAGCAACCGTGTTGGATCTTCCAGTCTTTGTTCCAGAGGAATTCCAAGTTTTAAAACCAAATGTACATCATGATGGTGCTGAGTACTGTATTCTGGGGCTGTGGTAGTAGAAACATCCTTCAACTGCAATTAGGACTTCGCTTTTGCCCACTATGGTTTGTCCTCACCCGAAATCCTTAGCTTCCTCAGGTCCATTTTTGATATGTGTGTACCGATTCCTGCTTTCAACCGATACTGCACATCGTTGTGTAATAGGAACAATTTCATTCCAGTCCGTCTGGAAGCTGTGGATGAGTTTGTGAGCTCTTAGAAAATCATCACTGACTGAACAGGTCCAAACTCAATGTCAGAGTGATAAAGGTTAAAGATAATAATATTTTATATAATTTTCCACTGGAATGACTGGCTCTGCTATCAAGCCAGCCATTCCAGTGGAAGATTTTTATAAAATATCCTCTAGACATGCATAGGTATTTCTCAGGTCCATACAAAGGCAGTTTCTGATTGACTTAACCACTCAACACGACTGTCTTTTATTTTGCAAGTGCCATTCTGAGGCAATGCTAACTGAAGCAGAGTCAGTATTACCATGAGCATGATGAGATGTAAGATGGGCTGAACAATTGTTCATGTTTTAGAAAGATCAGCACTTTTAAAAAACTGTATCAATTAAAATGTATACATGTGCCCTCTCAGATAACCAACTTTCCAAGAAGCATGCTAAATGCAGAAATCTGCAGACTAAGCCAATGCAGTGTGTGTTCTCCGGAAATCAGCATATGACAAATTGAATAGATAGCTACTCTGTGTATAGACAGACAAAGCCACATACACATCGATACGGATAATAATATACAAGACACTCTTATCAGATCACGTCATTAAACACAGCCATGACAGCCTTATCCAGTTTCATTCCATACAGATGATACATACCTGTATGTATTGCATTCTATGAGTTTCGCACATAAATGCTACTATAAATGTGAATTTTAAATAGATGCAATAAAGTAAGTATATAGAGTCATGATAGTTGATTATTTTCAGTTTTGTCGTTTAGTGTTAGATTTAAGGTATGATTTAAAGTATTTAAGCTAGTTGCCTATTTAACCCCTTAATGGCTAAATTAGGTCAAGAATATCGAATAATTTGAATATTTCATGACCATTTTTAGGCCAAGAGAAGTCTATTTTTGGAAATTTACCACTGGAATGGCTGGCTTGGTTATCGAGCCATTCATTTCAGTGGTGTTTTTTTAAACCGGCTTACTTTGCAAATATATTGGCATTCCTCAAAGCTACTGAAGAGTGTGATTTGGCTGACTTATCCATGGAAAGTCTGCATCTATAGGTCAAGGCTATTTATCTTTTAAAGATTACCACTGGACTGAGTGTGTGGTTCAATAGAGGAGACAGTTATTCCATGAGTACATTTTTTAAAATAGCCTGATTGACCATGTTGGCCTGCAAATGGGCATTCATTAAGCAACAATTAAATACTCTTGACAAATGCGGACCATTAAAGCGTTACATGTGTGGAAGCTGTTGAATGTTATGAAAATTATTTGAATAGTAGCCATGATTTATTAAATCTTTAATGTGCAACCCGGACAAAACCACCCTGTGCGGTTGTCTTGGGAAGTACCTATATGCAGGCCAAGAGAAAACTTGCTTTTTACATTTTTACCACTGGAATGACTGGCCCTCTACCAATAATTGAGCCAGTTATTCCAGAGGCAAATTTGAAAAAGAAATATCTTGACCTGCTATCTAAAATAGTATCTTCTTTCTCAAGACCACTGCAGAGGGCATTTTAAAAATTTTTAATTTTCTCATACAAAACTATTTTTGAGAATTTATCACTGAAATGACTGGCTCTGCCCACCTTGAGTGTTACCTCGTTAATTCTGGCATTCCGGTCTCAAAGCATACGGATAAGCTGCTATGTACCTGCATCGTATTATTAGCTCACCTGGCTTGAAACGCCAAGTATCCTTATGCCATGGCGACTGTTTATCGTCTGTCTGTCTACAGTTTCTTTAAAATCCTCCTCCTCATTAACCTATTGCCGGACAGATGAGCTGCTATGTGCATGCATCTTATTATTAGCTCACCAGCCTGAAAAGTCAAGTGTCCTTGTGCCATGGCGTCCCATCTATCTGTCGGATTGGCCTAGCGGAGGTCAACCTAATTTGGCTGCAAGGACTATATGGGTGTAGGTTTCACAATTTGTATACAGAATTTTGATTAATCAATTTTTTTGGTGAAAATCTTATATTTTATGAAAAATGTACCGGAAATTGCCAATCAGTACTCCTCATTAACCGCTTGGCAGATTTGAACCTCTTTGGTTGGACGGACCCTAGTAAATGAGGTTCTAGAAAGTCTATTCAGAATTTTGTTTGATCGATTCCTTTCTGAAATCTTACATTTTATGAAAAATGTACTTGAAATTGTCAAAACACTTCTCCTGAGCTGCTCGACAGATTTCAACAAAATTGGTCTAGAAAATACCTTGCCATGATAGGCGCCAGAACTTCTACTCAGAATTTTGTTTGGCTTAGGTTTGGGGTGGAAATCATAGATTTTATGAAAATTTTACCAGAAATTGTCAACACGTGTCTCCGTTTGATGGATTTTATGCAAATTTGGCTGTAATGACTCTTATACGGGTAGGATCTAGAACTTCTATTCATAATTTTAGTTGGTCGATTTTATGCTGACATCTAAGATTGATTGAAAATGTTCCAAAACCATTTAACTCTAACAATCCGATGTCAACATTTAAAATGTTCAAATTAATTTAAAAGATGAACTGGTGTTCATTTTTCAACAAAGATGTTGTCACAGGCAGAAACATAATCTGGAAAAAAATTGTTGAAAAATGTACACCGGTTTCTTGGTTATTGACATAGTAAATGATAGAATATTGACATCAGAGTGGTAAGGGTTAAAACGTTACTCCTTAATTAATGGCCCGATTTCAACAAAACTTGCGTTGACCCATCTTTGGGCAATAGGCTTCCACATATCAAAGGATAATTTTGTTTGGTCAATTCCTTTTGTGACAGTCATTGATTTCTTTTTTCGAAACGTATCCATCGTGCCTATTTAAATGCAAATACTGTAGTTAAAATGCGAACACATACCTCACGGTTGAGGTGCGTGTCACAGACCTTTTGTTAATTTGATTGGATGCTGTTGCTGTTTCCAGTCAGTCAGAAGCGAGATAAATTGAGTTTTAAAAGCAACAGAGGGATATAATTCTAGCTTTGATCCACGCATCTATAGCTAAGCTCCGCCTACGCATTGTGCGTCTTGGTATCAATTAATATACTATGCACCTTGAATTTTCAGAATACCAAATTCAAAGTTGCTATAGAGGTAAGCTGCTGACTATTTTGAAGCTAATTTGACTTGGCACTGTGGAGGTCTATTCAGCAGAATATTATTAAATAGTAAATCCCTCAAAGACATACAGTTCATACATTTAACAGATTATTCCTCATATAGTCCCTGCTTTGTCTGTCCATTCGACCTCTACAAGCTTGTCCGGGGCCAGAGTTTCAAGACTTGTATGTGTATAATCAAGACACTTAGGATGTGGATGCATCTTATGCAGACGATGTTCAGTGCGTGAAAGGGAACGTGAAACGTCAAGAGTGTTTGGTATACGGAACTAAACTTGATATGTGGATGCATCTTAGTGAGGAGGTGTACAGTGTATAAAAAATAGGTACTCGTGACCTACCTTTGATCTACTTTTCATAGTTCATTGAACATTACAGAACATGTTAGTCTGGGCTATAGTTTCAAGAGCTTTTGACATACTGGAACTAGATCTGGTGTATGGATGTATTATACGCTGAAGGTGTGTCTCGTATGACAAGTTGTGATCTCCTTTTCATGCTTCACTGAACATGCATTTGACCTATGTTTCATAGCTCACTTGAACATTACAGACAACCTTTGTCAAGACAATAGTTTCTACAGTGCCCCTACGGAGTATGCGTTTGGGGAGCATGCATCAGTTTACTCATATGCCTTGTAGATCATGACGTCAATCCTTGAGTGCATGTTTGGATTCATGAGTACACTTTTAGCTATGCATGTCCTGAACATTACCAGCTAACTTTTACCCATGCTTTGTCCGTGTTGGGATCAATCAAACCCTGAATTTTCAGAATCCCAATATCACATGGACTGATCTAGCAATTAGCCAAATGCTAGTAAAACTTAGTTCTGACTAATGAAAAGCATTATCGTCTAAATCATTGACTAATAATTAACATTTATCTAATCTTCTTGATTCGCAGATATCCTGACTAATTCCAGCATTTCAATCGCAAATCGTCTAAATGATTGACTAATGATTAACATTTATCTAATCTTGATTGGCAGATATCCTGACTAATTCCAGCATTTCAATCGCAAAGCAAAGATTCTTTTTTAAATATTTTGAAACTGATATGACTGAATATGCCCAAGGCAGTAACAGCTTCCAGTCAAATTAGTTTCAAAATATTTAACACCTGAACTCATATATGGAATTATGATTCGTGAATATGTAGGCTGACGTCACAATCAAAATATGTAAGTAATGACGTACCCAAGTCTGGCATGAGCACCCAGACAAATTACTTTAAAAATAGTCAACAGTGTTCTTACAAGTGCTGTGTGCCTGTATAGTTACCATGGTATCGGAGAACGATCCGGATTTTGCAATGTTCTAGCCAAATACCATTTTTGTTTACTTCAGTGTCACTTATGTACATGTTTGCAGTCAGTTATCATCAGTTAATAACTTAATACTATCAATTATACAGTCCAGAGACAATAGGATTTTCAAATTTTTTACAGTTTTATAATGTGAACGAATCGCTTCTCTTACACGAAATTTACTCTGACTGTTTCAAGCATCATAAGTGTTGCTCGTGAACAGTGAAACTTGTTTTGGATTGGATTATTTGGAATCGAATGTATAGAAACTTTCGCCACGAACATAGCAGGGTGTACGTGTGTGTGTACATGTGCGTGTGTGCGTGCGTGTGAGTAGAGGTGGGGTACGCTTGGCCTACGTAAGTGGTTACTGTGTCAGGGCAACCAACTTTATTTGCATCATTATCACCTATTTTCCTTTGATCTCACCGCCTTTTGAAAGGGTGTGAAACCAGGGCCTATTTCTCCGCCATTCTGATTGAATGTTAGACGTAGAGGATGTTTATAAGCCCATCCCCCTCATTAAATCGTGCTTCCTGTCATCTAATGAGGTGAGCTTAAAGGTACGTAGCGTAATGATTGGCAAGGGTTAATGAGGGTAATTAAGGATGATTGACAGGCTACATGTCTGGACTCGTCATTTCCTGGCTCTGTGAACCCGTTTGAGTGTAAAACCCCGCCCCCTCGTTAGCTCACGTGTCTCCAGGCACCCAGCGAGGTGAGCTTAAGGGTAATTAGCGTAACGTTGATTGACAAGGGTTAATGAGGGTAATTAAGGATCTTTTCCTGACTCTATGAACTCGTTCGAGTGTGAAGGGCCACCCCCCCCCTCCCCCGTTAAACCACGTGCCTCCCGGCATTCAATGAAGCTAGCTTAAGGGTAATTAGCGTAATGATTGAGAAGGATTAATGCATAGCATACTGATTATTGACAGGTTGCAGGTCCGCTCACGTCTTTTTTTGGCTCTGGGAACTCGTTCAATCATGGGAGATTAATTCTAAATGGTCAAGCTATAGAGTAAGGACAGTTGTGGAAGCTGTGACAACGGTTGCTATTATATGATCGTAAGATCATACATAGCAATCACATTTCTATACAATCACGTTAGCTTATGCCACCCGTACCATATTTGGACTCCAAACCAGCTACAATATAGGTAGACAGATTGTTATTCAGTCTTGCATGCTTTCTGGTTGAGTTAATGAAATAAATTACTTCATGTCAATTATAAAAGCGTAGGGGATATTCCTAATCGAGAATTACATTTATACACAATTTCTATCAGTTATAATTGAGATAATTGTATTTGTTATTATGATTAGGTTATAATCATTGTAGATTTCATTATTTATAAAATGTATGGAATCTCTATGAATTATTTGAGCAGTTATGTAGGAGTTACAAATCAACATGTTGTTGTATATCCACGTGATCCAGACGGGTCACAATACATTGTGTGCATGTGTTAAAATCGTCGCCTCGACAAGCATCCGGTGGTTGGCCTTCCTGAGAGTTAGTTGCGCCTTAGCGAAGTTGTGATGTAGGCAGCCATCGTCTCACGTGTATATATTTCTACACCGGCCATATACATCGGCGTGGCTGAGAGAATGTTTCCATTATGACGTTCAAATATAAAAATGAGTTTATCAGCAGTCCTCATACGGATTCGTAAATAGATATGGGCGCCATCTCAGTTTAGGGCCCATTAACAGTTAATTCACGTTTGTCCAGTCAATATACGTTTTGATTTGTGGGCACAATATGAACTTTCATCCAAGACTCTCTCCATGACTTTGGGTCATTAATATCAGCTATAGCCAGGTCTCCAGCTCCTGGTAATATCATCTGCAGCCAGGTCTCCAGCTCCTGGTAATATCATCTGTAGCCAGGTCTCCAGCTCCTGCTAATATCATGTGTAGCCAGGTTTCCAGCTCCTGATAATATCAGCTATAGCCAGGTCTCCAGCTCCTGGTATTGTATAAAGGACGGCCGATTAACAGGTTGCTCGTTCACAAGCAAACAGTTAGCTGAACAACAGAGTGTAATTAATCATAACACAATTGTATTGAATAATTCTTTGCGTCAACTAAACAAACTTGGAAATTTCCGACCCATCACAAATTTTGAATGTGTATTATGGTCAAAATCTTGTCACCGTTTGACCAAAAAATTCGCTCTAATTGATTCAAGGTGGACAAATTTGAAACCAATTATGACATTCTATATGACGGATTACACTGTGTATCACACGAAAAACGAAATTGGTATAGAGCATTAGTATCAACATTTACATCTGGATCGCTCAAGTTCTAATTAAAGGTAGATAATTCATATTAGTTACTATATATATATATATATATATATATATATATATATATATATATATATATATATATTTAAATATGATATACTAACAGTAATCCCCCTTGCTATCTATTATTTATTATTCTTTCAAATAAATACATTATGGAAGCGTTTATAAGTGGATTTGAACGAAATCCATCTATTTCATGGATTGAAACTGTTGGGAAAAGTTTTTACTGGCGTTATGTAATCACTACCAGTTACCCACACCACGCCCTGTACTTAAACCTGATTTATTACAGTTTACTATCAAGGGTTTAACAGACTTGGGCATTTTTTAGGTTGTTGAAGAACAGAATCACAACCCTGCTTCTCCTTTCAATGAAAGACGTCAAACACCACCAATTGGTGGAGCCAGGCCCAAGGATATTAATAATGTCAACCCTAAACAACTATATGGTCATCCAGATTCTTTATCAGAAGATGACAAACTTCGAATGCAGTTTAAGATGGCAGAAATGGCACTGGAAGGAAAACGCCTTAAACATCAAAGGGCAGAAATAGAATTCAACAGACCTGCGGCTCCTCCACTATTAAATCGTACCCATGCATTTAGCATTGCACACGAAAGACATGCTGCACCTAAATTTTGGGAACGTGAACCTCAATCATTTTTTGACAGTTTTGAGCAGGCATGCATAGACAATGCCTGGCCTCCCGTTCATTGGGCAGCATTGGTACGCAACACACTGATTGGACGAACTCAAAAGGCTGAAGGATCATTACCAGCTGACGACCGGTCTGACTATAACAAGGTAAAGTCTTGTGTCCTTCTGGAATATTCCAGGATCCCAGAAGCATACCGTCAGTAATACCGAAATATAAACATCATTAGATACAATTACCCAGGAACAGCAAAGTGTCTGCGTCAATGTTTTATGAATTGGGTTAACTCAGAAAAAGTAATGTCTCGGGAGGAATTACAAGACCTATGTATTCTTGAACAATTTAAAGAAATACTTCCAGATCCTGCACGAGCTTATTTAGATGATAAACCTGAAATACGATCAGTCGACGTAGCAGCAGAAGCGGTTGAACGCTGGGGTATGTCGCGAAATCGATCCTACATAGCATCAAATAATTCCCCAAATAATAACAATGATAAAGCACAAAATAACGGACATCAAAATAAATCACGGTATGAGTCAGGCATCCAACCCAACAGAAACAACCGTGAACGCGCGACGTCACCCTCTCAAAATACTAAAGCAGTTAAAAATCGTGATCAGTCACCGAGTAATACTAAATGTTACAATTGTGGTAATATAGGCCACTTTGCAGTAAATTGTGCGCAACCACAGACAAACTTTACTCGGCGCAGGGCGAAGTCATCAATGGCTGTTGATCTTGATGATAAAAAAACACAAAGTGAAGAGGATAGCACATAACAATTAACCGCAGTCAATATGGCTAATTACCCACACGTGGATAGGGATTATCTCCCTTATTGTTCGACTGGACTGGTGAGCTTAACCGTAAATAAAACAAGCATGGCACCAGTTCCTGTCATAATACTTCGAGATACGGGGGCTAACCAATCACTGATCTTGCGTTCAGCTCTCCCATTCTCAAATGAGACTTACACCGGTAATAGCGTTTTAATCCGAGGTGTAGGCATGAACTTTTTGAAAGTTCCATTACATAAAATCCAGCTACACTCAGATAATAAAAAACAAGACGTTATAGTTGGTGTCCGAAAGAAATTACCAATAAAGGGTATTTCTTTCATTTTAGGTAATGAATTAGCTCGAAATCTTTTGAATAGTGATGCTGCGTTGACAGTAGAGCGTAATGCATTACCGATTGTGTCTGATACGCCAGTAACTGATCCTGTAGGAGCTGAGGTGGATCTCTATGGTTTCCCTCTATGCGTCGTGACGCGTAGTCGAAGCCGGGATCAAATGGCAGGTGAGGTTAATACGGGAGTGGATCCAGACATAACAACAGCAAAGAACACTTATAAGTGTGTCACATTTGTGGACGATTCTGAACTTGAGCTAAGTTCAGGTGAGCTAGCACGACTACAAATGAAGGATCAGAAATTAATACGATTAGTTCCTGTTGTTAAGGACAAGGAGGAACGTCTTAATTACCGCATCTGTTACTGGTGGGATAGCGGGATCCAGCGACGCAAGTGGACACCAAGAAATGCAAAAACTGATGATGCTTCACAAATTATCGAACAGATAGTACTTCCGGTTGAATATCGTCATAAAATCATATTAAAAGCACACAATGGTCCCGGTTGTGGAAATCATTTCGGAAGGAAGAACACGACAGCGATCATCACACGTAATTTTTATTGGCCCAAAATACATGGTGATGTGGTTAAATATTGTAAATCATGCCGAACCTGTCAAATGGTCGGAAAACCTAATCAACCAATTCCAGTGGCACCATTAAAACGAATTCCGGCGTTCCAAACTCCTTTCTACCGCATAAATCTAGATTGTGTAGGAGCAATGCCCAAAACTAAAGCACAAAATCAGTACTTACTAACAATTATGTGTGCCTCAACTCGTTTCGTGGAGGCATTGCACTCAGAAATATTACAGCGAAATCAGTGGTAAAAGCGTTGATAAAATTGTTTACAATTTTCGGCTTACCACACGAAATACAATCTGACCAAGGCTCAAATTTCACGTCAACCGTCTTTGCACAGGTTTGTCAAGAACTTGGCATTAAACATGTCATGTCGACGGCATATCATCCTGAATCACAAGGCGCGTTGAAACGCATGCATCAAACATTAAAATCGATGCTTAAAAAGTTTTGTCATGAGAGTTTGCGAGACTGGGATGAAGGGATTAATTTATTAATGGTCTATTTACGGAACACTGTAAATGACTCATTAGGATATTCACCTAATGAATTAGTCTTTGTTCATACAGTACGAAGTCCATTAACAGTACTTAAAGAACAGTTATTAACACCCCAGACTGACCATAATCTTATTGATTACGTCACAAAATTACGTACCCGTTTAGATTTTACTCGTACATATGCAGCTGCAAATTTAAAATCAGCGCAGGTAGATCAGAAGACATGGTATGATAAAAACACGCGTGAAAGACATTTTGCCATTGGTGACAAAGTATTAAAGCTGCCAACAGTAGTAAATAATCCTCTTCAAGCGAAATATGAAGGTCCATATGTTATTGTTAGTCGCGACGGAGATTTAAACTATTGGGTTAAGACACCAGGTAAACGCAAAGCTACTCAGTGTTGCAATGTTAATTTACTACGCGAGTATGTCGATTGCGATAATATTTCAGATGAAAATCAAAATGTAGTGTCAATTGTTAAGGTCGATTCAATGGTTTTTAATCTCGACGATGCAATTGACCTATTGTCAGCGGCAGCAAATTTTTGCGAACCAAAAATGGATAACTCTGGAGTGTTAGCTAATTTACCAGATAGCCTTAGTTATCTCCCCTTTGATCATAGACAAGATGTGGTGAACTTAATACGAGAATTTTCCGTATTATTTACTAACACACCAGGTCGAACTAATGTAATCAAGCATGATATTGATGCAGGTGATGCGAGACCGATCAAATTGGCTCCATATAGAACAAATCCTACAAAATCTGAGATCATTGATCAAGAAGTCGCCTATATGTACGCAAATGGTATAATCCAACCGAGTAACAGTCCCTGGAGTAGTCCATGCGTATTGGTACCTAAACCAGATGGTACTTTCCGGCTTTGTACGGATTTTCGCCGGGTTAGCAGCGTAGGTAACGTCCCCATACACGCCGAATTCGTCGGCGCGGACAATGTCCGTGCTGCGCGGAAAAATCGATATCATTGAATTGTATTGACACGTTTCCATGCTCGCTTACAATCAGCGCGGACAAAAACGGAATCGATCTCACGCCGATTTTTTCGGCGTACTCCTGACAAGCGGACAAAATCGGTCAGGTTGAAATGTACAGAGTCGTTCCCATGCACGCAGACATTTACGCATAGCTCACATTCAGTAGCATAGTTTTCTCATATTGATGCACATTTTGAACAACAACTATGAATAACTGCCGTAAGAAAAAGTTGTTGCTACTTTTAGCAATGAGAAGACAGAGAGCCCGCCGTCGTAATTTTCAATTTCTCCTGTCATTGCGAGAATTTCTCACTGCGAAGAGAGTTCACAGGTAATTTATTTCTATTTCAAATGCAATGTGTGGCGTTTGGACAAATCCTACAAATCCTATGTAGATCCTACATTGTGAAAATGTATTTTACAAGAATAACTTTACTAAATTCATCGAAGGCAGCTGTGCCTGCCTGCCTGCCTACCTGTCTGTCTGTCTGTCTTCCCGCCTACCCATCCGCACGCCCACCTGCATATCCGCCTTCCCACCCACCCATCCATCCGTTCATCTGTCTATATGTCCAATGGTCTGTCAATTGTACCGTTCATCTGTATATCAGTCTGTCCATCCGTCTGGTAGCCAATCTGACATCAATACATGTATGCATCTATCTTTCCATCCATCCATCCATCCACCCATCCACCCATCCACCCACCCACCCATCCATCCATCCATTCATCTGACATCCATCCATTCAAGGGCCTGTCCGTACGGCCGTGCGTCTGTCCATCACCCATATGCAACTTGTTATTCTGATATTCTTGCAGACAAAATACAACTAAATGTATTGGTCAGAACTTAAACAAACTTGCTATATTTAACGGATACTTTTTACGTTGTAACATACTCTAGTATATTTTCTTCTTTCTTATTTATTTAGGTTTTGGGAACATGCGATAGTAAAAGGGAGGCAACAACACGGCGCATATTACCATCTTGTCCGCGAGCTGCAACTTGACAGCGACAGATTCGTCCAATATTTCAGAATGTCAGCTGACCAACTAGAATTAGTTTTGAGCTATGTTGGACCGATGATCACCAAACAGACTAGGATACGTGACCCTATCGAGCCGAAGCAAAAACTCGTGATATGTATCAGGTGAATACACATTAGAACTTATGAGATAACAATTCATATATTTATTACAATAATTGAAACGAAGCATTGAAAAAACTTTTCAAACGTAGAAGTGGCACAACTTAAACCATGTATCTCAAAGATAAATAAATTGGGGTTGTGCTGCTTGTACCTGGTCAGCCTTTGTTTGCGTAGAATTCTGGTTGTGCGTTGGATATGTCATTTCTCTAAATGATTGATGGTGTGATAGTTGATTTTGCATTTGTGATGGCGGCAGCATTTTAGCATCGGGCATTAATTCAGGTGGTGCATATTCTGGTGTGTTTGTGTACTGCTGTTATGGTGTGTATGGCTGTGGTGCATTGAATTGCTGTGGTGCATTGTATTGTTGTTGTGTGTTGAATTGCCAGCTGTTCTGCATCATCCCTATGCTAGTTGAATGTGAAGAACGAGATGCCATATCGCGCATCTTCTTCCAGATATCCCATATCTCATCTTGCATCAATCTTTGCATGTCATCAGGAAGTGTGGCAGCCTTCCGGGCCATCATCATATAAAAATCTTGATTTTGTACACGTGGCTCATCCGACTCCATCAGCGATGCTTCTAGTTTCTCCAGCCTGTCTGCTTCAGCTTGTGAAGTTTGACTGAACTGAGAAAGAAGAGTCTCCACCTTCTGGAGAGTCCCTTCTTTAGTCACCTTCCTGTTTGAAATTGCCGCTGTTTTGGGGGAGGGTGACGGTGTGATCCCACTGTGAGTAATATTTTGAGCATCTGATTTCTTCTGTTTTTGTAACCTGAAACGATAGATAAATGAAATCTTAACATTGGTCCTGTTCTATAATAAACAGACACATTTACATTAAACTGTGTGTGTTTTATTAATTCCAGATTTATGGCAACTGGTGAAAGTTTCCGTTCTCTAGCAATGCAATATCGAGTGGGGAAGACAACTGTGGCAACCATCGTTCCCGAGGTGTGCACAACCATATGGGCGTCCATGGAGAGAACCTATCTAGTGATGCCAACAACTTCTGAAGAATGGAAAAGGATTGCTATGAACTTTCAGGAACGATGGGACTATCCCAATTGCATTGGTGCAATAGATGGGAAACATATCGTTATTAATTCCCCAGCCAACACCGGGTCTCTTTACTATAACTACAAGGGAACATTTTCTATGGTATTGATGGCCTTGGTAGATGCACAAAACGCATTTATTTATGTGGATATAGGTTCGTACGGAAGACAATCCGATGCAGGTATCTTTGGAAATTGTAGCATTGGCCAGAAACTATTGCAACCAAATACTCTGAATTTGCCACAGTCAGAAACAATAAGTGGAGCTGAATATTTAGGGCCTTTGCCATATGTGATTGTTGGGGACGAGGCTTTTCCCTTACAGAAACATGTGAAGAGGCCGTATCCTGGTAGGCAACTTACTCAAAACCAGGATGCATTTAACTATCGTCTTTCCAGAGCCCGGCGGATAGTAGAGTGTGCCTTTGGAATGTTAGCATCGCGGTAGAGGGTATTTTACTCTAGACTAGCAGTTGTCCCAGAACATGTTTCTAAGATCATCCAAGCAGCTATTATTTTACATAATATGCTGCAAAGGGAGACAGCAGGTGCTATCCGTAATCATTTAGAAGACAATATCCCACAACAGGTGGAGGGAATGCAAGGATTGAGGCGACTGGGAACAAGGGGTACAAATGAGGCACAAGAGATAAGGGCATTATTTACAAGATATTTTGCAGATCACCCTTTGCCTTGGCAAACAACGTACATTCAACGAGGTCTGCATGGTGCACAATAATAACTGAATACGTACACCGGTTCGACGGAATCACTTCCAACATCACCACATGCAAATGATTCACATTCTTCGTGGCCTGTGCTTTCATCCACTGGTTGATCATCATTTCCTGTGTCATCATCAGTAGTGTCGATAGGAAAGTTGCTGACCGTCCTGAGAGTGAAACACAAGAAATACAATTAGAGACTGCATAACTGCATACGCTCATATTTTAATGTTTTTTCCCTCGATATCTTCTAATTTTACATTGAAAAAATAGGATGCGGATCTGTATTCATATCTGGGTCGGAATTGTGATGCAGATCAGTAACCAGATCCGTACCTAATTTATAAGAATAGCTGTTTTGTGTTAATATATGAGACGAATTGGACATACATCCTCTACGAAATTCATAAATCATGATTTCGTCCTGATCAAGATACTCTGTTGCCATAATATGTTTTGCAATGTTGAAATTATAAGCAAATCAGTGCATTAATTTTCCAAATTTAGATGCGGACAGATGGACGGAGGCACATACGGCGGGTGGACTGACAAGTGGGTATGCAGAATGGGAAAGTTGATGGGCAGTTAGAAATTCATGAGGTTGTTATTATTTTTCACATCATGGGAGTGATGCGAGCTGTTTACAGAATACATTTATATTACATGCGTACTTTCTTTCTTTAACGTGATACTCCAAAAAGGACATGGTCTCAAGGATGGTATACTTCTTCATGGTTGCCGCAGAACCACTCTTCGTGTCCTTTTTCTTTTCTTGTCTCTTTTTGTTATAGTAATCCCGTTGACTTTTCCACACTTTCTTAAGCATTGGTCCTATGTAAAAATAATTAGAAAATAAATATATAAAGAGGATAGAAATCTGCCAACTTTCGTTATTGGTCTTCAACGTATACGTACGTACGTACGTACGTAGGTAGGGGAGACTGGGGAGGAGTGGGCCAACGGGAGCAGTTGGCCAGTGCCTGTCCTAGGTTAGTATTAATTAGGAATGCCATGTACATCTGTCAAGTGAATATATTGACATTGCCCAGTAAATGTTCATAGAAATAACAAAAAATTTCTGAAGGTTTATTAGACCTTTAGGTTTTCGACGTTATGTTTTCACTATTCGGAAATAATTCTACCTTATTTACTTTCCCTCTACGTCAGCATGTTTTTGCAAATCCATCAAACCTATTGTGGTATCTGAATCATATGGGATTTGGGTCTAGACGTGTAAATGTGAATGAAACAATTGTGTAGATGAGGCATGAAAGTAAAAATGGAATATTGGGTAGCTAAAGGAGGAGTGGGCCAGGGAGAAGTGGGCCACCTTCAAAATTTGGTCCACTCCTCCTTTCGGGATTTCCAAGTCAATGTTTCAGTAATACAAAGCTAAAACCATAATAACTAAAAAATTTACTTTTAAAGTATCAGCATCAATAGTACCAAATACTAAAGAAGTGGCCCAACCCTCCCCACAGTGGCCCACTGCTCCATACTATACTATAATAGTATGAGGCCCAATCCTCCCATGTTGTGGGAGCAGTGGGCCACAATTTGTGACCTCATAAATTATTATATCTACTAAAAACTTCCAATTTGTTGTCATTTATTATAGGTTTCACGTAATACTAAACTAAAGTCCTACTAGCACACCCACTCTCTTTTACTCTATCAGAATAAATATTGATACACGAGAAAATACAAAATGTGGCCCACTCCTCCCCAGTCTCCCCTACGTACGTACGTATATGCATGCATGCGTGCGTCCTTTTGCCACTTTTATCTAGAAGGTATTCAATTTATCCTAGAATGCATAGTCGATGGCACGCTATGGCAAATATACACTCCATGGGCATTTGTCCGTCAAGCTGCACTCAATTTGACACAACATCATAATAATGTTTTTATAATTTTGTAATATTTCCTAATAATCAGAAGCTTCAAAATTATATGCGACATGGCCACTTTTGGAGAAACTTTATTTTGCCCACCCTAAAACCTACCCCTGGGCCAGGTCCCTGGGTCGGATATCAAAATTCCAAAAGAGTCATGTACACCCATGATCATAGGTCTAATGATCCACAAAAGTCTCAGTTTTCTATGTTGAATGGTGTGAGAGGAGTAACACTACAATGGATAAATACAATCAAACTTGACCTTTTACCTTGTCCACCCAGTCCTTGGTCGCGATATCAAGATTCCATGCACGTCCTTGGACATCAGTCTCTGGTCAAGTTAGTATCTCAAAGGGTCTAGAAGGAGATGCACTACAATCGATGTGCAACAGACAGACATACAGGCAGGCAGTCAGTCAGTCAGTCAGTCAGTCAGTCAGTCAGTCAGTCAGTCAGTCAGTCAGGCAGGCAGGCAGGCAGGCAGGCAGGCAGGCAGGCAGGCAGGCAGGCAGGCAGGCAGGCAGGCAGGCAGACAGCACGCACGCACGCACGCACGCACGCACGCACGCACGCACGCACGCACGCACGCACGCACTCACTCACTCACTCACTCACTCACTCACTCACTCACGCACTCACTCACTCACTCACTCACTCACTCACTCACTCACTCACTCACTCACTCACTCACGCACGCACGCACGCACGCACGCACGCACGCACGCACGCACGCACGCACGCATGCAGCACATGATGTGAATCACCCATACGAATATGGGTCTGGATGGGAAAAATAGACGGGATGATAGGTCATTATTTGGTTATGTGTGGATTTTAAAGAAAATGTTACCCGTATAGTGGCCAACGCCCAACTGTGCCGCAATTTTTGTCCAAACATTCTGAACAAATTTGTTGTCATGATGCCTGCTGTCGCTGGCATCATAGAGGACAGGATTCTCACGAACGAGCTCAACGAATCGCTCTAGCATCTCCCCCGTCAACTTCGATTCCGGCTCGATAAAATCACTTCTATTAGCCATTACGTAGGCTAGAATGAACAGGCCAAATAATATATATTTCGCACGCGTATCAAGTTTTCCTCTCGCATGGGAACGCATGTCTGCATGTGCGCTCAGCACGTGCAAGCTCGGGAATTTCGGCGCTGACGAATTCGGCGTGCATGGGGTCTTTGCCAGTCGCAGACGCCTTTGTTATTCCCCGAATCGATGATTGTATTGACAAGATCGGAAATGCTCGATTTGTTACTAAATTTGATATCTTAAAGGGTTACTGGCAAGTCCCTCTGACAGATCATGGTAGACCTATATCAGCATTTGTCACACATAATTCACTATGGGGGTATCGCATGTTACCATTCGTCTTGAAAAACTCTGGAGCTACTTTTCAGCGACTAATGAATACTCTTGTCATTTCAATTCAAAATTGTGATTCATACATTGACGACGTCATCATATATTCCAGTGAATGGAAATCTCACGTAGATACTATTCGTGAATTTTTTTTCTCGAACTAAAGAAGCAGGCTTAGTTATAAACTTAGTTAAGAGCGAAATAGATAAAGCAGTAGTGACATATTTAGGTAATGTGGTCGGTCACGGTCAAGTTCGTCCTAAATCCGCGAGGGTGGAAACCATACATAATTACCCTGCTCCCACAAATAAAAAAGAAATTATGCGTTTTCTAGCCATTTAATTGGACACGAGTGTAAAGACGCTTTCGATAAGATCAGGGCTATATTGTATTCAAGTCCAGTCCTTATGGCACCAAATTTCAACAAGCCGATGACATTATTAATCGATGCAAGCGATCTTGGTCCAGGTGCAGTTTTAATACAAACTGACAATGAAAATAATGACCATGCAGTATGTTATTATTCACGCAAATTCGATAAGCACGAGGTACGCTATTCCACAGTTGAAAAAGAATGTTTAGCGTTAGTCATTGCCTTGCAACATTTTAACATATATCTATGTTCAACTCGTTTTCCAATCGACGTCTACACGGATCATAATCAATTAACTTTTATACAACGTATGTTGGGTAAAAATCAGCGTGTTGGAGTTTGACAATTCAACCCTATTGTCTCAATATCATACACATAAAAGGTCGCGATAATGTACTAGCCGACGCTCTGTCACGCGCCTTTTACGGCAAAAGTCAATATCAACGCATGAATTTGTTTTCCCTTTTTCACCTCACATGGTGATCAATTTATTTCTCGTAAGGTTGTTTAGATTTTTTATTTAAAAATAAAAAAGTCTATTGAAATATTGGTCTGGGCTAAGGTTAGGCAGTTTTAACGGTGGGCATAAGCTACCGACTTGCCTAACTCTAGATATTTTTCGGCAATTTTTTTCCGACTTCGCTAGTTGCGTCTAATTCATCCTAACGAGCTAGAATTTATGGATTAAAATTGGAAAACTTGGATTTTTCAGTGATTTTTCTTTCAATCAGAATTTTTAATCCGTGTGCGTAATCAAACAAGGATGATAATTTCGAGCAAAAATGGCCTGTTGACTAAGCTAATGTTAAAAATCCTAAATTATTGGATATAATCAGTAAGATTTTGTTTTTGTTTTTCAGATCATATTACACAGTTGAGGATTGTACAGAGGATGTATTATAAATTAACAGAGTACTGTATATGTTTAATTTTCAGGAAATTATCTATTGTGCATAAATATTGTTTTTCATTTGACATTGACAAATGGACAAATTATATTTGATTTGATTTTATTTGCTTTATGTTTCTTCTGATCTACCTAGATAAACTTTTTGCATTTTATTAGGAAAATATGAATATTTTTTCAAAAATTATTTTTAACGTTCCCATAAATCAATAAATAGTGGAATTCCTCTTAAAGTATTCACGTTTCAAGAAAATTTTTATTTATATTTTTTCTTTAAATTTAAGCTTAAACCATTTAATGTTTGTTTAATATAGCTTAAATAAACTGGTTACGTTTATACGTAATCCCAAACACTAATAGCAAGTTTAACTTTTATTAAATGGGAAATTTTCTCTCTCACCCGGTTTTTTTTTGGTGGGGGCATGTGACGACGGTTGCTATCATATGATCGTAAGATCATACATAGCATTCACATTCCTATACAATCACGCTAGCTTATGCCACCCGCAACATATTTGTACTCCAAATCCGCTACAATATAGGTAGACAGATTGTTATTTAGTCTTGCATGCTTTCTGGTTGAGTTAATGAAATAAATTACTTCATGTCAATTATAAAAGCGTAGGGGATATTCGTAATCGAGATTTATATTTATACAAAATTTATATCAGTTAGAATTAAGATAATTGTATTTGTTATTATGATTAGGTTATAATCATTGTAGATTTCATTATTTATAAAAAAGTGTGGAATCTCTATGAATTATTTGAGCAGTTATGTAGGAGTTATAAATCAACATGTTGTTGTATATCCGCGTGATCCAGACGGGTCACAATATATTGTGTGCATGTGTTAAAATCGTCGCCTTGACAAGCATTCGGTGGTTGGCCTTCGTGAGAGTTAGTTGCGCCCTAGCGAAGTTGTGATGTAGGCAGCCATCGTCTCACGTGTATATATTTCTACGCCGGCCATATACACCGGCGTGGCTGAGAGAATGTTTCCATTGTGACGTTCAAATATAAAAATGAGTTTATCAGCAGTCCTCATACAGATTCGTAAATATATATGGGCGCCATCTCAGTTTAGGGCCCATTAACAGTTAATTCACGTGTGTCCAGTCAATATACGTTTTGATTTGTGGGCAGAATATGAACTTTCATCCAAGACTCTCTCCATGACTTTGGGTCATTAATATCAGCTATAGCCAGGTCTCCAGCTCCTAGTAATATCATCTGTAGCCAGGTCTCCAACTCCTGGTAATATCATCTGTAGCCAGGTCTCCAGCTCCTGGTAATATCATGTGTAGCCAGGTTTCCAGCTCCTCGTAATATCAGTTATAGCCAGGTCTCCAGCTCCTGGTATTGTCATCTGCAGCCAGGTCTCCAGCTCCTGGTAATATCATTCGTAATCAGGTCTCCGGCTCCTGGTAGTATCATCCATGACCAGATTTCCAGCTTCTAATAATATCGTGCGTAACCAGGTCTCCAGATCCTGGTCATCATTAACTATCACCAGATAACCAGCTCCTGGTTAACGTGGTTGTGAGTCAGATAACCATCTTCTGGCCATTCGATAATCCATCACATCTTTAGCTTCTGGCAACCCGTGGCCAGGCCTATTCAACATTTCAGATCCGCCTACGTCATAAGAAAATTCCGGTCGTTTATATTTTTGTATTACGCGTTCGTCTGGGTGCACCCACATCTTTCCGTCGTCTTCAATACGATATCAGAATTCGTATTGTGATTCTTCGTCCGCAGGACCCTTTCGTCTTCAAGCCACAAAGAAATGACTGTTTCCATTGAGCATTTGCAACAGCTATACTACATTCAGGTCGTATATTGTTGATTTATTATATGAAAATTTTATATTAATTGTTGTCATAACTATTAACACATTAATTAGATTAATAGTTTCAAGGTTAAACTCTGAACCAAGAACCGTTAAGTCTTAAGTTATCGACATAAAATCATACATGCTAAATTTTGAGCATTTATGATTTCTGAAGTCAACTAAATCGTCTGTGATATTTTTTGAGGATTGATATAAATGACATCGGATCGAAAAATCGATTTGATGTGATTGTTATCAAAACTCAAGGAAAGAGCAGGGATTGGATCAACCAGGATCAATCTGTTGGATCGATAATGGTCGTTTCGATCTAGATATGACTTCAAGGATTAGAGTTCTTGTTTTGGGTCAAATTAGTTTATGAATATTCAACGTAAGACATTGAGGGTTTCAGTAGTTATAATTTTGAAATCCTGCTTCAACAGAATCATTTTTATATTCATATAATATATCAATTGTAACAATCATGTCAACTGTACAATACTGCTATAATTTTACAACAGATCAGAAAGTAGGCAAGAATGAATGAATATTATTTTTCAAATCTGTCTTTGTTTATTTCCTCTTAATTACCACCATATTCTGAATCAATAGGTTAAAGTTCAAATGCTAATGCAGATTACTCTTCCATACGTCGTGCCAAGATAAGGAAATGTTGGATTCACCTCAAATCGGTCCCATGAGCTTTCCTTCGAATAAAAGGGTTAACCATTGATAATGGAAATCATTAGATACCCCTAGACATCTATTCTATCGTTTCCATTTTGAGTTGAGCATTTTGGCCAAAAAAAATATCCGGTAGTCATTTGATTAATGACGTCATAATCATTACTGAGGTTTTGTCCTTTGGATAAACCACATTGGTGTTTCACATCGTACAGTAATCTAATCCACGCCAACGTCAGCTAATTTCCTTACAAAGCCGACTCTGTTTTATTCTAATGGCGTGATCATTACACTTCTGAATCTCGATGGGTTTTTTATTCATGACAATGTACAAGGGCCGATGTATCGCATACGGACAATAGATTAGTTATTACTCCAACAGATTAAAATTAACTATTCGTTGTTTAAAACAACTCTGATCATCTGTAACGATCATCAGAGTCGTACACAGTTCAGCGAATCAATTTTCAATTGTGTTAGATTAATAACAACAACATAATACATTTTTAAAGGGCCTCGAGAAGTCACGCAATATCGGGAAAAATATGCAGTCTAACTTGACTCATGGTGTGGACGGGGTATAGGCGATGATTATTTCAGTGATTTTTCAATAAAAACAATACGAGTCATTTCACATTTCACAATTATTTTACTAAGATAAAGTTTCAGTAACTATACAACCGATAAAATATACAGACGATAAATATACAGACGATAAATATACAACCGATAAAATATACAGACGATAAATATACAGACGATATAAATATACATACGAATAAGCGAAAAATATTAAAACGAAATATATGTAAAACAAATACAAACAACACCAATTTATTTCAAATATAAAACTTACAAATGTTTTCGAGTGGGATCCAGTGACGTGTAAAGTTAAGCGATAGACATAGAGAATGATGCGACCGAGGTATTATGATAAACCGATTTAGACATGTTCTTTAAATACATTTGACAATGATCTAAGTGATACTGAACCCCTAACAGGTTGGATGTAAAGATAGGGCAGGGATTTGTACAGATGTAGGGTTTGGGGATATTAACTTTTAAAGTGTGGGACTGTGTGTCCGGTATATTTTAAATATGTTAAATAATGTTTTAAAACCGGCTCAACGTGCGAATATATAACATAAGTTACTCGAGCCGTACCCTTTCCCGCACCTACCCCCACCCTTTATAACTATGTATCGCCCTCGACGCATGCACGCACGCACGCACGAACACGCACGTACACACACCACACGTACGCACGCACGCACGCACGCACACACGCACGGACACACACACACACACACACACCTATATATATATATATATTAATAAAGTAGAAGATTACTTACACCCCCCCACCCTGAATGAAGGGCAAGCTATTAATATGCTACATTACAGGTTAGCATGTAATGCGTCGTACAAACTTGACAGCTCAACCACACACACACACACCCCACCCCGACCCCCGCCTATAACTATGTATCACCCTCTGCCCATATCTAACCGATAATAATAAAGCAGAAGACTACTTACTCATCATCGATAAAGGGTACACTAGTAGTCTTCTACATTACGGATTAGTGCACTATACAGAGTACAAAAGCGTCAGCTCAACCAGCCCAACCGTCTCCCCACTCCGACCATGCAAGATTTTCCCATTCACTTATGTTGAAACCCCCCATACCCCAACAGGTTATGCTAGATATGCACAGACGTACCCTAATCCGAAGACACCACTCATCTTTCCCACCCCACCCAGGCCATCGTAAAATTAGATCCTAGGGATATCCTGAAAGACATATGGTTTAGTATGATAGTCGTAAAAAATTTGACGTAAATCCGAAACGTTTCTCAGTATCCTTACTCAAAAGTCTATGATATTTATTCCTAATGATAGTATCAGGATACTGAGCAACTGTTTCGAGGTTATGATCGCTGACCATGGCTAACAGAGTAACAAATTCCAACCCATTATTCCTGTAATTCAAAGTTAAGCCTTTAATTTTGCAGACATTCTTGATATCACACATCTGTCCGTCTAGCTGTCTGTATGCATAACTCTGCAGGCCAGAGCTGATAAAAACTGTGGGAAGGGACTTCGTCCTTGAAATAACCGAGTCTGTCATGGTAAACGGGCATTAGGCGAAGTTTATCATGCTTTTGAACGTACACGATAGAATCTGTATTGTGATAAATGCAACTTGAGCCTACAGCTACCAGACTTCATAGCAAATGAACCCGGGCATGACTTATGACAAATGCAATTATCACGGCATTGATGCGATTATCCGCTGGCACAAATTGGTTTAACTCGCGATAGCGCACTAAGAGAGTGCTGTTGGTGCATACATGGATATCTTTGACAGAAATTGCCCTATCCGTCAGCAATTTCAACTTGGCGCTATACGAAGCGCTATACGAGTCAACGTATTCTTGCTTAGGGTAGGGGTTAAGGTCCAAATAACCCCACAAAGAATTCAGCACCTGTTTTTCCAGGGTTCTAAGTCCCTTATTTTGAACGATCAAAGATTTATCTAATTTAATCCATTCACATTCAAAATATTCCAGCACATACACATCTTTCTGCGCATCGGTGACCGTATCCTCGGGATACCCCGATGCTTCTTCTTTAACTTCAAAAAGTTATCGATGTATCCCTTGAAAAGTGTATCAGTACATTCTTCGTAGTGCCATGTCTCGATAAACTTTAAGATACAGCACCCACTACATACCGCCTCCATCAACACCAAAGCCATTTCGTGTTACATAGGTTAGCATGCCATGTAACAGGCAGGGCTACTAGCTTATGGTCGTTTAGGTAGTCAGGCCTAAACACCTTATTACATAATGACGCTAACGTCATAGATGATACGAAAGGCGGTATCCCAGTTTCATGGATGAACATCTCACGAGCGTAGAATATCTACATCAGACATGCAGTAAAATTTCATAACATCCCTAAAATTGAAAACACCGTCATTAACAGCATGATACCATGAGTCAAATTCTGTATACACCAACACCAACAGACTATCTGTGCCATACGCGTCAATCGCTGGGTACGCTCCTACGTAATCAAAGTATACATTACTGTCTAGGAGATATGGAAAAAAAATTTCTTGCTAGGTAGATTGAATATTGCGGGTATTTGACGTAGTTGAAATGGAAGAACCGCTGGTCTGTCCTGAAAATGTATGTTACCAACATCAAATACACCACTTTATTACCATTCATTATTATGTTGGACGGTTTAAGCTCCATGTTTCTAAAGAGCCACTCCATCACTAGATGAAAGTCAAAACCACGACTGTTATGAGCTATAGTGATGTAGTCACGAAAACGTAGAACAATAGCCTTACTCTCACCCTCGCACGCAGATTTCGTAGCTAATAACCATTGCATGAAATCGGTTAGAGAATTAGAATCTTCGAAAATAACCTCTCTTCGACGTTCATCGCATTCCTCGCAGTACTTGTCATGGTGAGGTTTGCTAATGCATACAGAGCAAGCTATCTGAGCTACGGCATAAATATCCTCGTGACGGTTTTTCACTTAATTCGTTTCAAAATCATAAAAGATGAAACCTTGAGGAATGGACGATAAGTCCTTATTTATGTTTTTAGGGTTGCGTGCCTTATGCATCGTGGCTAACCTCATATGTTCTTCGTTATAACTATGCATATAACAAACGTGGTCACGTAAATCAACCTAAGTCTTGCAACTAGAACATTTCCCCTGCCCGTAATGATGTTTAGAGTGAGAATAAGTATCTAGAAATTTGCCACAGTCCCTGCAAGACTTACACGTAGTGCACATTCCAGAGGTGACGTGATTCTTGTAGCAACCCTCGATTTTACACTAGCTGCTACAAGCTTCGCAATAGCGATTGGCGATCTGCTTGCAGGGTGGAGCCGCTTGATATAAACGACAGCGTTTTATGCAAGAGAGTTGATCGCAGTTCGGGTAAGCTATTTCGCAATCGTCGCAGTTATAACCACAACCTTTCAAGGCCTTAATGCTGGTTACGTATGCGTAGTGATCATTATACAGATATAGGGGCAGAATTTGAACGCAATTATCCGCGCCCCTGTATATGCAGCGGTTATTATCAGCCTTGCTATTCACGTTTAGAGCCATGCCGAGCAATGTCAAAATGTCTTGGAATGCATTCCAAGCATCGATGCCACAAGCTACATCAGTAGACACACCTGCCTGAGCGTGCAGCGCTCGAGCTTTCGTCTGCTGACGAAGATTATCACCTAAAACTCCTCCAACTCGAGTTTTAGGGTGCTTTCTAATCCACATACGCTCGGCCTTCAATGCAGATGAATATAGATAGCATAACCCGATCGCAATACATCGGGCCATGCACATATTATCTAGATTCCTTACAGTGATACAGCTCTTTTACAACTTGGCTTCGAACTCCAACTCATCGAGATATAAGTTGGCTAGATTACTATTCCACACCGAGCGTCTAGGCATTTCTACATGAAAAATCTTCATGGAAAAGTCCCCATCAATATATCAACTGTCATGGCAGCAATTGTCAGCAAATGTCCAAAAGCATCTCTTATGCTTTCGGCCACACCCAGATCCTTAGTTTGTCACTGTCCATTTCATGTTTACAGCTGCGAACCTCTTCACTTTCATACATTCAATTTAACTGTTTCTGCTTTTCGAATTCTCCAAGTTGCAATATTCACCAAATCAGTTGGACTGTGAGCACTGAAATGATTTAATGTGTCTTCCAAATCCTTTTCAACAATGGCCAAACCCTTATTATCCCGGTCAACACGTGTCGTTTGCAACTGATTGGCTGGTGTTTCCCCATGCGGGACGTTGCATAACTGGTTCAGCTCTGTGATGGCCATTTTTCTTAAGGTTACGCTGATACACGAAATGTTGCTTCGTTAATTTACCGGAGTATGAGGATTCATCACGATTCACTGTCTCCAAAACTGTATCAATTGTACTTCTTGATTCCCATTTGGCAACGAGCTTGCTTTGGGAATCGGCAATCCTTATAAATCAATTTGAGCCTTGTAGGACGTGAGTTAATTAAATGCGTAGTGATAAACCACCAGACATCGACTGTCCTCCAAGAAGTTCAGCATGAAATTGATGCCATAAGCATCATTGCATATGGTCCCCCTTGAAGAAACTCATGGCACAACTTTTAACCTTGCAGCAGTTAGGGTGAATCAATGTAGATATTAATCTTTGGTTTGCACTCTTTTCTGTCAAAATGTACAGCAATTCAGATGTATACATTGTGTCACATAGTGTCACATAGTGGACTTATTTCTTACATCAAACCATTTACAGCTGTTGGGTTGAGTAACTTGCCTGGGCGTCTGATCTAATAGCATAAGGAGCCATCATAAGCATAATGATGTCACTAGGTAAAAAGTCAAGGTCATTGTGACCTTGCTTTTTAATTGTAATACATAAGCAAAATTCGATATTATTCAAAGTTTCTATACTTGTTTGACTCGTTAACCTGGTAACAGCTTCGTGAAAAGACTTCAATAGTCCTCTTGAGAATTGTCTATTTTAAGGCCATGAAAAGAGTATTTTTGAAACTTTACAACTGGAAAGACTGGCACTGCCAGTTATTCCAGTGATACAGTTTCAAAACGATTCTCATCACTTGCAAATGGACACTCAATAAGCAAATATTTATATTTTCTTGACTAATCATGACAATTAAAGGGGATGCTACTTTACAAATGTTACCACCAGAATAATTCACCTTTTTAGCTATGTCCCGCCCATCACTAGCTAAGCTCCACCCAGACCTCGCCGTGTTGGGATTGATCGATCCCCGAATGCCCTAGCGATTAATTTCCTGAAAACTATACAGGGAAGCTGTTGAATATTTTGTAACTAAGTTGACTAGGTGCTGTTGCTCCCTATGGCAGCAACAGCGCCCAGTCAAATTGGTTTCAAAATATTCAACAGAATATTTATTAACTAGTAAAAGCAAACAATTTGTACAACAGCGCAGAGACCGTCTTCAAATATCCATTCGTGGCGTACTTATCGATGTCATGAATGACGTCATTCATTATGATGTCATTGTATACATCACGCAGTTCATTATGACGTCATATGATGGGTGGGTACACTGGAAAGGTGAATTGGTTCTGTTATGAAACCAGTCATTTAAAACTAGTCTTGCCATGCACATATAAACATCTCAACCCACTCCAGACAGCAGTCAAATCACGTTGGCCAGCTTGACCATTAAATGGTTAAAACAATAACATGACAAACAAATGATCAACTAATTTTATTTTACAGATGAAAATAAATAACATGTGTACATATATACATTGTATTACATTACGCATTGAATTGTAACATATTTTTAATTTTAAACTTATATCATGGCTTAAACTTTGTAACCAGTGACAAACAATTACCTAAAGAAATCGTTATCTTATACTGGATATTCAGGCTATTTAACCTTTTTACCGATTAATTTCCCTGTACCTCAATCTCATGCAAAACGAACAGGATAGCAGCAAAAGCGCACCGTCATTTTAATTTCAGCATATGTAGCATAATCTGTTATACAATGTAAAGAATGTAATTTTTCATGGATTTACTGTTGAAAAGGTTAATATGCCAGACATAAATTTATGATATATGTGTATCCCTATGTCTGTGGCTTTAAATTCAGAAGTGAATGCCTTACTTTATTTCTCTACTCATGCCAACCACCTCTGTGTCAGCTGTTGGGTTGAGTAACTTGCTAGGGCGTCTAGTATAATAGCATAAGGAGCCATCATGAGCATAATGATGTCACTAGGTAAAAGGTCAAGGTAATTGTGACCTTGCTATTTAACTGTAATACATAAGCAAAGTTCGATATTATTCAAAATCTCTATACTTGTTTGACTCGTTAACCTGGTAAAAGCTTCCCGAAAAGGCTTCAATAGTGATCTTGAGAATTGTCTATTTGAAGGCTATCAGAAGAGTATTTTCAAAATTGTACAACTGGAATGATTGGCTCTGCTAGTTATTCCAGTGAAACATTTTCCAAACGATTCTCATGGCTTGCAAATGGGCACTCAATAAGCAAATATTTATATTTTCCTGACGATCCATGACAATTAAAGGGTTAATTGCCAAATTAGTCAAGAAAATCAAAATGTGTGCAATTAGTGTTAGTATCCATTTGCATGGTGAGGGGATGCTACTTTTGAAAATTGACCACTAGAATAATTGGCTCTGTTATGAAACCAGTCATTCAAGTGCGACAATTTCAAAACTAGTCTTTCATCGCCATGCAAATAGACACATCTCAACCCACTCCAGACAGCAGGCTGCTAGCGTGCGAGCCAAGACTCTAGTGAGGCGGATGGCGGACCATCCACTGGAGCGCTTACCTCCCATATGCAGGAATACTAAGCAAGTGATGAGGGGGCCGAGGGCTGAACCATTAGCCCGGAGCATGAGGCGAGACGGCGAACACATTCTCGACCAGCATCTCGGCGAAAGGGAGACAGAGGATAGAGGACGCCGGTCAGTACACTGGACATTCTTCATAGGTCTAGAAGGAGACGTCACAGGCCAGATCATGCAAAAGATCCAGCAGACTGTCCAGAACGCCTTCTACCGCCACTAGAAGTATGGTAGGTGGTGCTCCAGGGATCCCGTGGCTGAACACGATAGGAGCAGCTCAGGACTGGGTGGCAGCAAGAGAACAAGCCCGTCTCGGCACAGACAATCTCGATCGACCCAACACCAAGTGGGCTTTCGTTCGATCAATCAACGTTGAGGCCAGGGCTGTCATCGACCGCCAACCTCTGCTTGGGACAGGCCCCCTCCCAGACTGTCTACGACAGAAGAAGAGTATGACAGCCCTCGACACCTACAGCAGTCCGCCAAGGAGCGAGAGCTGATAGATGTACAACTCCTGCACGAGAGCTTGCCACACAGTTCCACGGCAAGACAGTGACAGTACCTGATGTGTGCAAGACCGTGCTGGAGCAGCTGGACAAGGCAGAGTTCTTCGCCAAGATCGGGATTCGCGTGTATGAACCAACCGGAGAGGGAACCTGGCACTTGATCAGGCAAGCGGCTCACTACTGTGACACCATGACCATCAGCCACGGGAGTGTGGGACCACCACGCCTTCTACATCAAGAAAATCTCCAAGCTGGCACATACACTAGTCTGCAGTCACTGTGAGCAGAGGTTTACACAGGCATGCAATCTTCAATGCCACGCTGATCACTATACAAGCGGCAAAACAACAATCGTGTGTCCTGGCGAGAAGGTTGAGGCGCCACAGTCGGCATATGAGAAAGCCTTCTATCCGCCCCATCCATCCAGTTCAGCGGCTACTCGTTGGATCGAGTATGGGTCGAGAAACAGAGGCGTACACATACACCATGTAGAGTGTGGGCACGGTGGCGAGCATTGGATCGAGGGTGCTCCCTTAGATGGTTATGATCCGAACACCAACACCGTTTACCAGTTCCATGGCTGTCACTGGCACGGGTGTCCACAACACCAGCGAGGCGAGGATGCCAAACAAAGATACCGCAAGACAGTCCTGAGAGAGGAGAAGCTGAGAGCCTCTGGATGCACGCTTGTGGTACAGTGGGAGTGCTGTATAAAGCGCTGCCCAAGTGTCCCTAAACGAGTTCAGACTATCCCATACCAACACTTCATAGCTTACGACTTCGAAGCACTCCTAGATGGTATCAAACTCGTCCTACAGAGACTCTCACGATCGAGAGTACTCAATACCTATCTCTGTGTCAGTTGGCTGCTCCTTAGATGGCGCCACGAGTGAGCCCACTCACCTCTGCAATCCTGACCCCAAAGAACTTATCAGAGAGTTCATGCTGGTGATCCAACAGTGAGTATATCTAATCCGGACAAGGGTTAGGGCACAGTACATACCGGCAGACCTGGACAAGCTCCCAAAGCAACAGCAGCGACTGATCAACGAGTGGTGTGACCAAGTGCCTGTACTCGGGTTTAAGTCTGGGTGGTATGACCTGAACCTCATCAAGAAGTACTTTGTCGATGAGCTGACTGACAGTACAGGTACAGTGAAAGTTGCCAAGGGGACTAGTCACACCTTGTTCCTCATAACACCTGAGCTATGGTTTCTCAATGTGCTGAACTACCTCGGCCCAGGAGTCTCGTACACGGTATGGGTCACAACTTACGAGTGTACACAGCAGAAGAGCTGGTTCCCATATGAATGGCTTGACACACATGAGAAGCTCAACTATCCAGAAATTCCTCGGCATGGACATCTAAGCTCAAGGGTGGCTACGTCTTGACACGATCAGAATGGGAACAGTGTAACCAGACATTCACCGAGCAGGGAATGTGGACATTCGCCGACTGGCTGCGATACTACAACAACCAGGACGTCAGTCCATCATCGAAGCCCTAGAGCGGATGTGGGAGTTCTACACAGAATGAGAAATAGACATCCTCAAAGACGCGGTGTCTCTCTCAGGTGTATCACTGCAGTACCTCCTATGCGGAACCGCTCAGAACATGCCGGATGTTAGCCCCTATTCACCGGGCAAGGAAGCCTACGAGGATGCTGTTGTCGGACGTCCCAGCATCGTGTTCACCAGATACCATGAGGCCGGTGTGACTCGAATCCACCAGAGTGAGCGTGGCTGCCAACGTCTTCTCGGCTACGAAGCAAATGCTCTGTACCTGTCAACGATGGCCAAAGAGATGCCATGTGGTAAGGAGACAGTGCGCCATTGGTCCGGTGCCAGTGGTGTAGCTAGCTTTAAGGAGGCTCTCCTAGCAGACAGCTGGTTTGGGTTTGCTGAGGTGGATATAGATGTCCCCAAGGCACTGTGGGCAAAGTTCGAGGAAATGCCTCCTCTCTTCTATAATCGTGAGTAGAGGCAATCCCGTCTGAGATGCTGGCATATCTAGGGCAAACAGGAAGGAAGCATCCCACCACCAAGAAGCTGGTCCGTGCCCTTTCTGTCAAGAAGCGGCTGCTGTATGCACTGACACTCAAGTGGTATATAACCCATGGCCTGGAGATCACTGCTGTATGTCGCACCATAGACTATGAGGCCAAGCGCCCATTCGAGTGGTTCGTGGAAAATGTTACGGACGCCTGCCACTCGGGACATGTAGATAAGAGCAAACCGCTCTTGGCAGATCTCTTCAAACTCCTCGGCAACAGTACCTATGGGAAGCTGATCGAGGCCCTAAAACGCCATAGCAACACCCGCTTCACGAAGGACGAACGCATGGTAGACAAGGCCCTGCGTAGTGCATGGTTCGAAGATCTCGAGGAGATCGTGATTCATACGAGCTCCAGAGTCGCAAGCCGAGAATCACTATTCGAAGGCCCTTCCAGGTGGGGATAGCCGTTTATGAGCTCGCGAATCTGGGAATGCTGGAGTTCTACTACGACTTCCTCAATCGCTACATAGCTCATGACAGCTTTGAGTACCTGCAGATGGACACTGACTCCACGTATATCGCTATAGCAGGCTCCAACTTCGACGACGTCATTCGCCCTGAGATGCGAGCAGAATACCAGGCTCATAAGCGGGACTGGCTAGGTTGGGGCAAATGGTCTGGATGGACTCCGGGACTGTTCAAGTTCGAGTTCGAAGGGTCACGTGGTATCACTCTCTGCTCCAAATGCTACTACGTGGAGAGCGTAGTTGCAAGAGAGTACTCAGCTAACGGAATGTCAAAGCGGCAGAGGTTCTACAGCGATCCTACATGGCACGGTAGACGCATGCGCAACCAGGGTATGGTGATGTATGAGCAGGAAAAACCATGATAAGCGGCATGTGCTGCCAGATGGTGTCCATACCGAGCCCAACGAGTATCATTTTAGCACCCTAGGGGTTGGTAGCTGTGTGTCTGCAGGGAATAGCTGAAGCTCTTCTACGACAAATGGTCGCCTAGGCACTCCGTGCTGGCGTGCCAGGTAGTACATTGTAGGCCGCCCCTCCACCTCCACATACCTGTCAAGCCTGTGAACATATATCGATCAGTTAGGATCTGTTGCACGCCGTTGACCACCTTCCAGCTCACCAGGCTCATACAGGTACCGAACCAGAGCATCAGGTGGTAGGCACTCCTCTTCCTTGTTCGCTCCTCTAGAGCTGTGACCAGCAGAGTGTTTGATAGCCTCTACTAGCTTCTTCCCGATTAGCCTAGTAACCTCAGCATTGGATCTCTCCACCACAGCACGCGGCCATTTCCTGGGCATATTGGTGTGGAACAGTCTCTCTGTCAGTGTCCGATTCCACCGCTTAATGATAGCCTGGGCACGGTGATGCCCTACCTCGCCTCGCCTAACTGCCACACCAATGTTTCCGCATGAGGGCTGCAGTCTCACCTCTGAACTCCTTACCCTCATCCACCGGTAACAATTCTGCCACTGGAGGGGATTTTCCGAAGTCTCGTAGACACCCTGGAATGCCTGGGCCACCTGGCCAGCTGACTTGTCTGTGAGCGGTACTGCCACCTTGTACCTGCTGGCGACATCGACGATGGTGAGGGCATACTTGTAGGTCTTACGACTAACCGAGTCATGTGGAAGGAATAGGCATCTTCCTGGTGAACTCTGTTCGAGACAGTTTCCTTGGAATGGGCATGCCTGATGTTCCGGGGACGAGGTCCGTATATCTGCCCCATCGCCTGGCGGCTGATCCACTGGCTAATTGTCTCCATTGTGAAGTTGTGGCCCTTGCGACATGCAGCCTCGAGTAGTTGAGGGGGCTCACGGTAATACCCACCAGGCTGATAGTAGAGTTCCTCAAGAAAGATGGAACTCCCGGATTTCATCACTGACGTCCACTCCCGTCCTGTAACGCATGGCCTGGGCGAACTCTAAACAGATGAACAGACGGCCATCATTCATTCGGCCATCAAGGAAGACCTCCTCAAACACCTCCATACACTGGCGTCCAATCTCTGCTGGATCCTAACTGAACCGTAGTTTATCGACCAACCCTCGGAAGGGACATGACCAGGTCGTACAGAGACGCCATCCTTATATAGTATGGCTTAAATGTTCGGCGGCCCAGACGGCCATGAGTGCTATGGCAACGTATGGTAGCCAAGGGCCTGCGACTCTGAAGAACATACCTACTCCTGAGGCGATGGATAGTATGGCTTCAAAAATCTTCTCCCCCCCCCCATGGAGAGCATTGTTGGCAATCTTGCGGACTGTCTCCTCAGCCTTCACTGTGAATAGAGCGATCAGAGCCCCAACTGCTGTCAGTGGACCGATAGAACCGTTTGCCTAGGTGCGATAGATTCCTTTCGCTCTGTGTACTAGCTTGCAGGATTCAGGCTCTACATCATCATACTCACCTTCGACATCCTACTCGTCGGCATCATAATCCTCCTCATCAAAGTCCTCCTCATAGTCCTCGTCATCTATATCCTCGACTGGATCAGCCTCTGGTTCATACATCGCTCTGGGATCCGTCGCTGGGGCAACTATATAGTAGCTTTAAACTGTAGTCTATAGCATGGCATCTGCAATCTTGAATGCAGACGTGTTTGCCTTAGCGAACTGGGGAATCAGCTTCGTTGACAAGAAGGCGGCAGAGGTCGAGCATGAGCGTCATAACCAGGCGATGGAGAAGCTGTCTAAGGAGAAGTTTGAATACAGCAAAGCACTCGAGCATATGCGCCAGAGGGAGGAACGCTGACGAGAACTCTGAGCTCAGGCCAACCAGAGCATCAAAGAGGCAGATGAGAGTCCCGATGAGTACTATGAGGCTGTAAAGATATGTGAGCCAACGCTCGACTATAAAGAATCGACAGGTCAGAAGACAGCAGAGCTTATAGTCGTGGTGGCAGCTGCAGCTGTCACGACCCGAGTCATGCTCTACGCACGCTCAAGCTGAACACCTGATGTGCTCGGCATGCATACCTTAGCATAGCCAAATTAAAGTACCGTCACACCTAATGAGTGAGTCCCAGCTATGAGGTTTCCGATGTTGAAGCTGAGCCGGTGGCCCTGATTAGGTGGGATGTTCCTGCCCCCGAGGTGGTGACGGCCCTCGAGTGCCGACTCGAGGTCGTCGTTCCACTGGTTAGATGCAGAAGTGCATATGACTTAGTTTTCTGTCTGTAGAGTTGGCAATCAGCCAGCTTGCGTACCTCACCAAGAACATTGGTCCCAGCAACCACAAGCTTGAAGTCGTCTAGCTTATCCACCTGCTGGATAGCTCCTCCCTTCTGAAACAGGACCGCAACAACGACACAGTCCGATGCACCACGATGCAATGTCAGCTCTACCTGTTGGTTAGCTGTGGCTTGGGCCCGCTGGTGTTCTCGCCCCACATGCACAATCTGCTGTTTGGAACCCCTTTGTTTCAGCTCCTGGTCATTCTCGTCATTCCAGACATGAAGTCTGGGAGCATTCATCGCCGCATCTGCGAGCTGCTCAGCGTACACCCGAAGGAACAGCCTATCCTGCATGGCAGCCGGAATCACGTGTGTGCTCTCGAGGAAGGTCAAGAGTGGAACTGCCACGGCCTTCTCGACACCTGCCCGTAGTTCGAATTCCGTGAACCCCTCATTGCACCCCACAGCATAGTACCCCTTTCCCATCGCATAGAAGGTTAGTCCACGAGCCAGCGGACCTATGACCCAGTACGCATCGTTCACATAGTTGGTGTCCACGGTGCTGTTGCTCTGAACGATCTTGCACGTGTTCAGAACCTGTGGGATCTCTACCGTCTGTTCTATTGTGCTCTGAAGCATGAACTCGAGTGTCATGCTCTTGATCTCGTGGATCTGTTCCGAGATTACAAAGTCAACGTACTTCCCAGCAGTGGACAACGGGTTCTCATTGTGTATACTGGGTCAAATGACCTTCAGGCAGTCCTTCCAAGGATCAGTGCGGTGCGATGTCATGGGTTCAATGGCTCCATCTGGATGTTGCACATACTGCAGCATGTTTAAGGTCTGGATAAATAGAGGTGTTAAACGGCTGCCATGTTTGGTAAAGTTCTCCAGCAGATTGTCTATAGGCAGCAGGACAAGTCGGCACGACAGTCACAGTCATGCGTGCACTGGCCCATTGTGACAGGGTCGGAGGACTGCTTCCTGACATCAACATTATCCATGAGCGAGCCAAGGTCACCCCTCCATCGGATGCGGAGATACTGGCCGCCATAGAGGAAGGGGCCACAACTCGTAGTACAAAAGAACTCCTGACTCGGACACTCTATCGGAAGTTTGACAGCACCCAGGGCAGGACACTCCTACCTGAGGTCCCAACCAACGGTTCTGTTATTTTAGCTCACAAAGGGCGAGGGTCGACCCCCAAAGATCTACTAATGGTCGGGAAGTGGGCTGACGTATTTAGACTCCATAGCCAGGAAGAGCGAGAGTCACTGGATAGAATCCAGTCTGGAGCAAATAACTACCTCAGGGATGCGATCAGTGACGCTGTAGCAGAAGGTACTCAGGAGGGGGTCACTGTTGGCCTCAATGAGGCTATTGAGCAAATCATCAGCGCAAAAGGGCGCTGGAGAGTGGTCAGTGATTTGGACGCATTTGTGATATTCCCAGAAAAGACCTAACAGAAATACCTCATCAAAACCCCTAGCAAGGGGAATGCCAAGGCCTCATGGGGAGGGTGGGTCTTCCGTGAGATGCACCAGATTAACAAAATCCCAGACAAAGACCCTCAATGGGAAGAGTTTCAGCGAATGTATCATCTTAAGAAGAAGCCACACGCTTCTGTCAAAACTGCCGACTTCCTCAAGCTTCTGCCAAAACTGCCGAACTTCCACAAGCTTCTACCAAAACTGCCGAAGTTCCTCAATTTTCTGACGAAGTAGCTTCTGACGAAGGTCCTCAAGCATCTGACGAAGTAGCGGAGACAACGGACGAAGTTCCTCAGCCCTCTGATGAATGAAAAATAAGCAGCTGCGACAGACTGTAAGCGACATGTGTGGGGAGGATGGTTAGCACTTGGTCGGCGGTAGCCTCGTCTATATCTGGGAGACTAAACGGCAATACTTCCTGCACCAGCTCTTTCGCCTGCTGAGCGGGGAATCCTGCACCTCCAGCGGATACGAAGTATGTGATGGAGGCGTCAAGAATGAAATCCCAGCAGCAGCTAAGAAGATAGCGTAGAGGGCCTGTGTCAGCACCCACAATGTCTAGTACATCCAGTATCTGTATGATACATGCACGGGAATCCATGACTTTCCTGTGGTCTTAAACGGAAAACCAAAGAGCCCTGATTTCTTCACCTCTGGTAGCTGGAGGCTGGCGGTAACACCTGTTATTTTGGTTCACTACCGCATCAAAATCATCCATATGAAACAAAGGAGGGAATAGGAGCTTGGGAACATTGATAAACAATGGGAACGAAGATTCTCATCAAACCGACATTATTTAATGTACTATTTACACCTTTATATGCATTTATTCGTGTTAAGCGTGGGGTGTCTGCCATTTTGAAATTTACGCAAATTCCCTACTAACCATTTGTGACCAAAGTCCGGTGATCGGTAGAATTTAGTTGCTTAGCTAGTTAACTATTTCAAGTTCGACTCGGAATCTAGTTAACTCTAGTGACTATTCTGCTGTTTCCTCGACACAATATTACTGGTAAAAGTGTTAATATAATTAAAAAGTGTGTATAATAATATAAACTCAGCTGTTAAAGTAAATAACTCTCTCTCGCACGACTTTATGTGTACACGAGGAGTTCGCCAAGGAGAAAACCTCTCACCAATTCTATTCGTAATATATTTAAATGATCTAGAAAATCGTCTACAAACTAGAAATTGTAAGCGAATTGAGCTAAGTAATGATGAGGACGAATTATCCAACCTCGTTAGCTTGTTATGGCTCCTGTATGCTGATGACACAGCCATATTATCAAACGCAAGTCACGACCTGCACGAACCCCTAACTGTTTGTAACAAATATTGCGAACAACGGAAACTTAAAATTAATGTGGATAAAACAAAGGTAGTTGTGTTGGGAAGCATGGAAAGATTTTGGAAAAAAACTAAAATTGTATCTAAAAACTATAGTTGAAATTGTTAACAATTACAAATAGCTGGGAATACCCTTACAATATAAGACGCCTTCTCTTAGCGGAAAAGAATATAGCTGAACAGGCCAAAACAGCTTCATTTGCATTGTATCGGCGAGCTAGACAACTCGACTTGCCATTAGATTGTCATATCAACGTATACTATCAAAAGACTACAATAAAATATGTTTAAATAAAAAAAATCAAACGATTGCGCCTATTCTTTTATATGGATAATGTGTAATTTATTAGAAAAGTCTAGAATTCCTCAAATATGTTCTAAAGGTTAAGCACAGTACACCGAAATACATGATATATGGTGAGTTAGGAGAAATATCGGTACAAATAGTGATACAACAACGCATGATAACATACAGGCTAAAACCGATTTCAGGGAAACAAACTAAACTCGCAGCTAAATTATACAAGTACATTTTACTAGACTCACAACAAAACGGTGCACAATACAGATGGCTAAACTCTATAAAAACAATACTAGAGAACACAGGGCACAGCCACCTCTAGAGAAAGCAAGTAATACATAACCTTAACCAAACACAAACAACAATAACGAAAGATCGTGAGGATCAATTTACACAGTCATGGCACGCACAAATGATTGAATCATGGAAAGGGAAAATATAAAAGTTTTAAAATAAATTGGGAAAGGGAAGGGAAGGAGACCGCATACAACTTGGCGAAAGAAACAAAATACTGGTTGCAAAATTCAGAACAAGCAACCATTTAAGAAAAGCGACGGTGGGATCGAACTAACAAAACATAACGTGTTAACAACTAATAAGAATGAAATTGGAGACGAGTTTCACTACTTATTCAGTTGTGACTTCTTTCAAAATAAGTGAGTAATCATTTTACCAAAATGTTATCGCAAAGGACCAGATTTCTTCAAATTTCTTCAACTCTTCTCAACACGTAACAAGAAGCTTATAGCAAAGATTTGTCAATTAATTACGGAGATTACAAAACATTTTCAACGCCGATTCTACTACTACTACTACTACTACTACTACTACTACTACTACTACTACTACTACTACTACTACTACTACCACTACTACTACTACTACTACTACTACTACTACTACTACTACTACGGCTGCTGCTGCTACTACTACTACTACTACTACTACTACTACTACTACTACTACTACTACTACTACTACTACTACTACTACTATTACTACTTCTACTACCACTACTACTACTACTACTACTTCTTTTTTTTTTAAATCCGACGCTGACGCAGTCGGATACACTTCCCGGAGGAACTCCTTTAAAAAGGCTTGCAAACCCCCATAAAAATCGGCTGAAATAGCAGGCTTTATTAATAGAATAACAATACAAACCTAACATGTCAAAACAGTGCAAGCTAAAATACTCTATTATCATATACCACAACCGTGGCATAACTACATAGAAAACATAATTAATAAAGAGATGATAACATAACATAATTCAACAAAGACATTACTATTTGCACACCGTGTAGTAGTAGGCCCAAATGGCGAGCATAGCTAACCAACAAGTGGTAAAGTCACTCATCAATAATTAGCAGTAAGCTACTGCTAATCATTGATGCCATTGAGCCGATTCATGACCGGCAGGCCAAGTAGATCATATGTAGTTTAACGTAGCACACCGTACAGTAGTAGGGCCAAATGGCGAGTGCAGCTCGCCAACAAGTGGCGAGGTGACTCGTCAATAAGTAACAAAAAGTCACTCATTGACGCCAATTAGCTGATTATTAAATACCCAACGGACGTAGTCGCCTTTATATAATATAATGTACAAAGCAAACGTATACAAACTATGACTACTTAGATGGCGCTCTGGGTTCACATTCTAAATTTACTTCATTGTAAGTTTTTGCAAATTACCATGGAACAAATACACCTACAGTAAATATTTACAACCGGAAGCTAATTGTAAGATATCACACTCTGTTAACTTGAAAATCGGATCACCTCCAGAATATTGACATAATGCTCATTTGATATTTAAATATTCTGATCCCAAGGTTAGGATATTCGTCAAGATTAGAGTCTCCTAAGGCATTACAATTTTAAAATAAAGGCAATTAAATTAAATTAAAATAGCATTCATCAATATACAGCAAGCAGCGAGTGTGCTAGCTTATACAAGTTCCGCTTCTGATATTTTTAGATATCCGTTTTCAATTGATACTAGGCCAGTTTTGCACCATACGTCTTTAAATCTACATTCTCTCCCATGTTCTACTAGCCTGTAAAATTCACAATGAATGCAGTTTATCAACAATGATCGAAATATAGCTTGTATGGCTCTCTGATCGTTGTTGCCGGTTTTATCTCTGGCCTCTGAACACCGATGCTTCCAGATGGCCCACACTCCTACAGATAACAGGGTTATTAACAATTCTTTCTCCTTGCTATTAATGATTCATCCGATAGTTGAGCAATCTTTGAACAAATTTGTTTCAGCCACTAAATTCACATATTTGGTTCCAAATTTAGCAAGGAGCATATTGATATATACCCAAAAGCCTGTAGTTATGCGACACTGAGTAAATAGATGGTCTATCGTTTCCTCCTCAGTATTACATAATAAGCACCTCTCTGTACTTGATATGTTACACATATAAGTAAGATGACCGACCCATAGCCTTCGATGGAGTAATCGCCATGCCAGGTCCCGTGCATTTCGGTAGACAAGGTAGATGTATTGCTTTCCAGGCATGTTTCCAGTTATTTGGTGTGCATCCTAAATTGTTCCAATGCCTAACCACAATAGGAGTCTGTCTCGGACTTTGCATTAAAATTCTATACCAGTCTCTAGATGCCATGTTGTATTTTATTTGTTCTGACATAAATACTAATGTTGGTTGCAACATATCATTGTTGCCACGTGCTTTCGGCAATTTGAACCATACAGCAGGTATTGCATTCTTTATTCTAACAAATAAGCGCTGAGCATCAATATGTCTCATTGATGTTATTCTTGCTACATCTTGCATCGCAATCCATTTACGAGATTTCGGATTTACCAAGTCACGTAAATATTGAATACCATTTTTAGCCATAGAGGGCAAATATAATACCTCATCATTATCACGAATCAACTCGCTGCCCCAGAGACGTTGCTCTAAGGCATCTTTCCAACAATTTGGTTGTGGCATTGATCGTGTAAATATTTTTAAGGCTTCGAGCTGTTCTTTATATACATTTGGAATCTTTGATGATTATGTGGCAATTTATTGCACATAAATAAACATTCTTCTGGAAATGGGTCAACGTACCTTTGAAGAAGTGCCCTTGAAACACTTGACCAAGATGAGTTTGAAGTAAATAACTTATTCAAGAATTTCAATTTTAATGAAGCACACTTTGCTGAAACATTAACCAAATCCAGGCCTCTGGCATGCTTTTCATTGGGGAGGATTGACTGTGATACTAAATGGGCTTTGTCCTCCCATAAGAAGGACAAAAGTAAAGTGTTGATCTTTGACTCTACTGATTTGGGCATATGAACTACAGAAGCGGTATACCACAGTCCAGATAAAAGTAAATTATTAAGGACAAATGTCCTGCCAAAGACAGTTAGGCGACGTCGTTTCCAATTTAGTAATGCACACATTAGCTTGGATATCCTTTCTTCCCAGTTTAGTAATACATTTTGTTCTCTACCAAAGTAAATACCCAAAATCTTTATGACATCATTTGAGCAGTTAATATCCATCACATTATCAGTTCTGCCCTTCCAATCGCCCAAAAACAATCCCTTATATTTATCTTTATTGACTTTAAGTCCTGATGCCTTTTGAAAATCTGTTAATACTCCATTTAAAATTCTAAAATCCGTATTTTTACCCGCAAACACAGTCGTATCATATGCATATTGAGAAACCTTTAGTGGCCTTTCTACGCCACGTATACATATTCCTTGAAAGTCATTGCGTTGCCTCAATGTGGCCCCCAACGATTCCATGGCTATGACGAATAGAAGCGGGGACAGTGAGCAACCCTGGCTGACACCTCGTTCTAACACTACAGGTGTGGATAGCTGATCGTTAACTAAACAGCAACTTGTTATATCAGTATATTAAATATTGACCCATTTAATAAATCTTGAACAAAGCCAATATGGTCTAAAGACTTAAACAAGAAATCCCATTCTAGTCTGTCAAACGCCTTCTCGTTATCAAATGCTATTATTGCTGCTGGGATACAATCCTTTTCAACTAATTGAATGAGGTCCCGTATAAGCAAAGTGTTGTTTAATATTGATCTTCCTGGCACAGAGCAGGTTTGATCATCATGAATGATTTCGCCTAGGACTGCCCCAAGTTCTAATGTTAGTGCCTGAGTAGTAATCTTATAATCTACACAGAGTAGAGAGATTGGTCTATAATTCTGTATTTTATTTCTGTCACCCCTCTTGTATATAAGCCGAACATATGCTTGGGCCATCGATGTAGGGAGATGCCCTTGCTTAAAAATGCTGGTTGCTATTTCTTCTAATACTGGCCCAAATATGTGCCAGAACGTTTGATAAAATTCAACTGGAAGTCCGTCACATCTAGGAGACCTTTCTAACTTCATACCTTTGAGGGATTTTGTCAAATCATCAATTGTTATTGATTGGTCACAACTTTCGCGACATGAATCTAGAAGTCTTTTCGTTATATTAGCTAAAACATCTCTAGTTGCAGTTTCCTCACTTCCCTCAGATTTATACAATGATTTGTAAAATTCGGATACTGTTTCAATCATTTCTGCATTTGAGCACACTGATACTCCATCATTAGTCTTCAGTGAGCGCATTAACTTCTCTATACCTCTTGCTTTTTCCAAGTTACAAAGGTAACGTGTAGGCTTTTCGCCCTCGGTGTGCATTTGTGCTCTTGACCTTATTTTGGCGCCATCAAACTGATATTGCTCTATTTCATTTAGTCTACCTTTTAATTTAACTAATAGTTCGTAATAATTATATTCCCCATCATTAATTTTCTTATTAATTTTACACAACGACCTCTGAAGCGCCTTTTTACGCTTTCGTATTTCACGTGCTTTCCTAATGGAATACTGCCTTGAAATATATTTCAGGTCTGATTTAGCATCTTCCCACCAGTCTGTTATACATTCATACGAACCTCTTCTTTCATCCCAATGCCTCCAACAACTTTCCACACATTTGCGGTAGTAACTATCTCGTAGCAATGCTACATTAAGTTTCCAATATCCATCTCCTCGTTTGACCCAGTCAGCATTGTCTAATGTGATGGAAAACATATTGTGATCAGAGAAAGTTACTGGTTTTATGTTAGTTTTACACATGTAACCTTTCAATGAACGTTCTACATGGATCCTGTCTAACCTTGGAGCTAACCTTCCATCGGTTGAAAACCAAGTAAATTCCTGTCTAACAAGCTTTTATTTTCACAAATGTGTTTCAAAATATTATGCGATGTGCCATTAAAATTAGACCTAGAGTTTCTGTCTTTAGCCTCGTCTAATATGCAATTAAAGTCACCGCCCGTAATTAGGTTTTCAAGCGTTCTGTCTTGCATTATTGTGGAAACATCATTTAGAAATTCAGGGCGCAATTGATGAGAGGTAGGTGCATAAAGGCACATCAAATTTAAACTTGTGTTTAGTACATCAATTGATACACAAATCCATCGTCCATTTGGATCTGATGACGACGATATAACGTCAACATAGTTGAGACAGCGGGGCAGGATAAGAATGGCCACTCCCGCACTATTATCTTGTGATAAAGAAAAAAAAATCTGCCCTTTTGAAATATCTTTGAGAGATTCATACACTTCAGCCTTTTGGATTTTGGTCTCTTGTAGAAAAGCAATATCAACTCTCTCATTTGCTAATTCTTCAAGCAAGTGGCGCTGCTTGAATTCGGTATGTAATTCTCTGCAATTGATGGTGCAGATAATCATAATTTGTAAAATGATGTTTACAACCGCCATCATTAGATTAACTTGAGTTGGGTTTTTTAGCTCGTTTCTTAGACCATTTACCTAATTTTCCTGCGAATTCAATATTTCCTATTTCTACCACAGACAAATATTCATATTTGGAAATATCGGAATCATGTCGCAGTAGACGATATTTCACGCCTCTCGCCGTTACATATGGCACTAACACTTCACCCCCTTCTGATCGGTACATTACCATTTCATCTTTCATCTGTGAACTCTGTGTTTGAATGGACACATCTGATTCTGCAACTGACATTGTATGACCATCCATATAATTTACTTCAATCTCAGATTCTGAGCTATTGTCTTCTTTATGACGCTTATTGCTACTTAAGTAACATTTGGCAGGAACATCATTTACCATATCTTCAAGCTGACTTAAATCAAGTGGGTTTAGCGGAAAATCGACTGAACTTTCTGTCTTCTGAGTCCTAAACTTATCCTGTCCTAATTTTAATTCATCGTCTAAGGAATTGTAAACTGGCTCTTCTGTAAGATCATCATTTTCCTGCGTGTCTTTTACAGCAACGTTTGACTCCACTGCATTTTGAGTATTTTCTTGACTTAAGGTTATACCCTCCTCTAATACATGAATTTCATCAACTGTAGTTACTTTAACAGGATTTGATGATTTGTTTGTGTCAATTACAGTGGCATGAATCAAAACAACAGCTTCCATAGCGGTTGCTTCAGAAGCATTTGACTCAGTTGCATCCTTTACTGGGCGATTATCTCATGATACTGAGGGCTTGTTTTGATTTTTTGGACAGCGCCATTTAAAATGGTCAACTGAACCACAGAGCAAACATTTGTTTCGATTGGGACAATCTGTTCCCAAATGGTCAGTACTTAGGCAGATCCGGCATTCTTTAATTTGCCCTCTATACCATAAGGGCAGGACAAAGCTGCCATAAAGCGTCAATCTGCTTGGTAACGGCTATCCACTAACCAGATGCATCTTACATCGTTTTCTAGCGTTCTGTCAAAGGGATACGTTTCCCGTTCAATCTTTTGCACTTTGCCATACTTCTTGACTCATGATTCTGTCATCTGGAATTTCTAGTGGAACTTTCATCTTCACTAGCAACCTATCTGACTCGATTTCCTCTACGTTACAAACTTCACCTTTTACAATAAGAACATCTTCCAGAAGCTATTCCTTGACCCCCTCATTTGACACTGTTACATTCCAACCAGTTTTAGTAACATTGATAAGCCCCTGCAAAGTAGCAGGTCCCGCGCCAACGACGTCTTTTAACCCATGATACACGTCGATAGCCGTGACACTCCACCCCTTAGTTGTTATTTTAAGGCTTAGGGTACGCTTATAGGTTGCCATGGTGGTTTATCAAAGGAGGAACCCCATACTACTACAATATATAATAAATATGTACTTATATAACACCAGAATGTCAGGGAAAGAGCTAAACACTAAATAAATAGTGTCCCCTTTTGAAACCCTGACGTCTACCAACAAATATACGAATAGAGAGTACAGTCGTATATTTGTTAGTGTGAACCACTTTCTAAGTGGTGCACTAACACCTAGACGATTAAAGTATACTAACAAATATATGAATAGATAGTACAGTCATATATTTGTTAGTCTGTTCGAGTTGACCGGGGACAGCCAACTGACTATAAGGATTTATATAGTTAAAGAACTAGGCTTGTGCTTACAAATGACACAGGAATTAAATCCACTCCCGCAAGCGATCTTGCCAAATATAATGCGCTAGCCTACGAACTATTGAAATAGCAGAGGGGAGAAATGTATTGCATTGACCACAGTAAGAGGAGCCCTATTAAATGGCGGAAACCGCCAGCTAGGAGGAATTCCTTTGGAAAATGGAGACCCAAAATGCGCTCCAACCAAGACAAGAATTTACAAATTAAACATAAAGTTTGAAAGGAAATACTATGCGAAATATATGTATAAAATTTATCTACAAAATCGCGCTAGAAACTAGCAAATTCGGGCAGCAATTGCAGAGCTCAATAAACGCGTGCGTTCACTTCGACTACTACTACTACTACTACTACTACTACTACTACTACTACTACTACTACTACTACTAGCGGGTTATTACTATTTATATAGTTAAATATTCACTACCGCCATAAATGTTATCTTACATGCTACTCATATGCTGTGCTAAACGGTCTGAGTGTGAATAAAGAATCTGAATCTGAATCAGTTAACTATGGTTAGGAGTCGAAGTTGGCCATAGTCTTTGAAACGGCTATATCTACCATGCCCTTTAAGGGGATGTACCTGATAGAGATATACATTTAATACACGGAACCATGTCCATAAAACTCTTCCAGTGGATCAATACTCTCATTTTAACATCAATTATATATATATATATATATATATATATATATATATATATATATATATATATATATATATATATATATATATATATATATATATATATATATTATATACATACGCCTACTCAATATCCAAGATGCAAATTATGAATTTCACAAATATAAAAAATGTAAACACAAATTTGACGGTCGTCTGCATCTCCGTTTCGTAGAGAAACCAGAGTATTTGTGATTTAGCGGTGCCTTGCGATTCATCATTCATCGCAGGTCTGGTATAAACAAAAGATGATATGAAAATAGGCGTTGCCTATAAGCGAACGCAGACACCATTTATTGCTTAAATAAACAGGACGAATTTGTATAGGGTCGAAATGACCTACATACGTATGCTCTTGTATAGTACATTTGAAGCTAATTTTTCGTCATGCTTGGAGAGCATTCTGGTCAATCCAGTCCACGCTCTTCACAACAACGCGTATGCCCATTGTCGGTGATATCCGCCAGCATTGTTGCATCATTTATCGGGGCCTACACCATTAAGATAGTTGCACCAGTCCAATGACATTATAAAATTTGTACCGACGCATCGCGGTGCTCCTCGCTATTTGGGGGAAATACAAACGAGTTCATAGTAACTATGACGACATAATGAAATGTCTTCCGCTAGAATTTTTAGATTGCGTTTATCCAGACATAAGCTACAAAAAACGGAAATTAATGCATGCCCGCGCGTAAATACATGAATGTACATTCCATCCGGGTACGAATGGCGTGGTACCGGGCCTTAAATTTCCTGCTATCAGTGCTAAACGCATACGGCATTGACAACAACGACTTTCCACGGCCATGGGTGTTAAAAATAATACGAGATAGTCAATCAAACCTCATATTGCATTTACAGACGCATAAATAGGAATATAAATAAAGCTTGTATCTGGTCTGTGTCAGACTATTTAATCGTTCTACATTCTGAAGTAAATGTACACGATTTCGTGATAACGATATCACACAAACTTTGGACATTGAAAATGCGCAGTAGGTTGCGCTAAAACAACTAGGGGAACATACGCATACTGAATAACCATATCCCATAATGCAACGGGGGCCCATGAAGAAACCACAAAAGCTATATCATAAGCCGAAACCAGAACAAATAAAAAGCTCACGACCGGAAACGAAGCTTTCTCAGTCGCATGGTATATGTATTTTATCCTGGTTCCCTGTCTCATTTTCTGTTGATTTTTCCTTGTTACGCGTACGCACATGTTATCTATATATGCTCACTTGCGTTCGCTATTATTATGCAACTTATTTGTTTGGCGTCATGATTTGTGCGGTTTCAGTCCTCCCGGCGTGTAGCTCTTTGCTGTTTCCGATCGGCGATCGCCGTGCTGCTAATATCTTGTCTGTCGCCTGAGTTCTTTCCAATTGGATTGTTTCGTAAATATAATGCTACCCTAAATTGAAAATGCATATGCGCAGACAAGTTTCCAGAAAAACAACAAATAATAACAAATATGTGTGACGAGGTCGGAAGATATGTATAAACATTAGTTTATACTAATAATACACTGGGACCATTACATTACATCAGATATACTGAGGTAATGCATCTGTAAATGTTAGTGGCATGATTATATTTGCTAATACGAGAAGCATAGTCTCTAGCTGCTCTCGTAGATGGAACATCAGAGAACCCGTACTCTTGCTCTCACGTGTTGTGAATGCCCATCAGTATAAGACTACCTGCCTCAGAAAAGTGTTCCTGTCTAAGTGTGTGCTTCAAGGACCAAGGTAACACTTTTACCAAATCAACGTAAAGTGCATTCATCTTAGGAGTGTTCAAAAATGCTAACGGGCTTAAGAATATTTACTTGATAATTTATTCTGGTCCATATGTTGTAAATAATATAGCGAGATGACGTCCCTTTATGCAACATGTACGGTTATTTTTTATTTGTTATTGAAACCTAATACGGTATCTAAAATGTAAGTACCCAATATGTAAAAATCATGTACTCGCTGTGAATATGGTTTGAAAACCAATGCATGCATTTGGCGAACATAATGCTACATCCAACCGCCAAAATGCTTGATTTAATATGCACATCGAATAAATACATATAAATGATAAATACATATATCAACATATACGGCTTTCAAACACCCATGCCGTCACCGAACAACACGGAGCAGGCACATTGCTGATTGCAAGGCGCCAAAAGGTTCTAAGGCTACAACAGCTGTCTTCAACCAAATAGACTTCATACTATGCAAGACAGAAGCAAAACCCCTACTTCTGAATGCTGGTTCCTATGGAGGCATAGACCGCAATTCTGACCATAACCCAGTCATTAAACGATTTCAGATGAACGATCTCTACCTAACATATAAACGCCAGACCAGGGACGCGGGTAGAGTCACCTACAATCTGCCAACGCTCATCAGCGACATTGACACTCAAATGTCATGCAAATAGACCCTCGAGGAGCAGATAGCTAACATGGCCGTCAGCTCCGATCCAAACGACGCCAAAATACTGAAATTTATGGAATCCTCAGCTACCAGCACCATAGGTGTTCTTAAAAACAACCAAACTAGATATGCTGACGACCCTCTAATAGTAAAACTGTCAGCAGAGCAGAAAGCATTGTGGCAGATGTCCTAGCAGATGAAATCACTGCCACGGTTGACTGTCACAAAATGTTTCGGGCAGCTTGCGCCCTGAAAGTTACTGACTACACACCATCACTCACTCTGCATAACTCTGAAGGACACTTTATCGAGACTGATCAGGGAAAAGCCGAGGCCATTTGAGAATGGGTCAAGGAACAGTTTACTCACCCCAATGATGAGCCCGTCCTCAGGAGACCCCAGGACATTGTGGACACTAATTAAGACAACGGAAGTTGAGGAGGTATTTAAAGCCTGCAAAACGGACGTCCATCTGGACCTGATGGCATGAACAATGAACTATTCAAATATGCAAGTGATTTTATCTCAAAACCGTTCACTCATCCAATCAATTCAGTTTTTTTGCTCCCCCTTTCCATCGACGCTGTAGGCCAAGGCACCCTTATCGCACTATGCAACCCCAAGAAGCCACCTGACTCCAACCATTCTGCAGCCCATTGTTCTCCTCATCAGCATATTGAAAATCCTATCCAATGTTACTCTATGATGCATCCGAGACAACATTGATGACTTCACGGAATCATGTCAACGTGGCTTCAAACATAGACGCAGCTGCGCAGGCATTGTATGGGCTCAACACATGCTTGTGTCGGTAGTAATGACCAAACACTGGGATTTCCAAAAAATGCGCATTACATGTCTCGAGCCCGCGACACAATTAAACGCTCAAAGACCCTAGGTGTACTACGCCAGACCAGTTGCTATAAAGATGAGCTACGACTAGTGAGACTACTGCTTTCAGACACCAAGCCGAGAGTATGTGTCATGTCGGTGAAGTCTGTAGAGTTTGAGACATCAATCGGCTCCCCACAGGGAGATGGTCTATCTCCCGTGCTTTTCACCTGTTACCTTGCTGCTGCATTGACACCTGTGCGGGAAAGCTCCACAAGACCAATGCCCCAGTGGTAATACTGGGTATGCCGCATGAGATGGAATATGCCAACGATGTAGACTTCATAGACGGGGGAAAAACCCGTTGACTAACCTCTCCCAAAAGCTGCAAGCAAACTAAGAATTGAGAATCTCTTTATGAAAGAATCCAAAACAGTATTCACCCACATATAAATATCTACAAAGCATGAAACTAAGGAAAATGACGACCCACTTCGTGGCGGCGAACCATGGAGGAAAAGTAAAATCTTGGGTTCACTGCTTTGCAGTACTGCTGGCATTGCTACACGCTGCGCCATGGGGAGCATAGCTTTCCAGTCCTTCTGAAAGTTATGGATTCATAAATCAAAAATAACCTTGATAAAAAGGCTACGTTTATACAATATAACCTGCGTATCCTTGATGCTGTATAACTGTAGCAGCGGGGCAGCTCCAAAGGCAACTCTAGATAAACTCGATGCCTGCCACAGCAATCACCCACACACCATCACTGGACACCGATGGCCAGACAGCATAATTTTCAACGATGCACTATATAAGATGTGTAATCCATCGCCGCTGTCTGTAAAAGACGCCCAGCAAAAATGGTCCATGTTTGGCCTTGTGCTAAGGATGCGAGAAGAAATACCAGCACAGAGAGCCGTGGCATTCGCTCTACCCGGAGCCAGCAAATACAAAGACAGGAGAGGGTGTCATTGCATAAATATGCTAAGTGTGCCACAAGGTGACCTCAAGAAAGCAGGACTCGGTACACGCAAGTCAAGAATGGGCCTGAGGAAGCTACGGACTTTGGCTGAGGACAAGGCACAGTTGGCAAAGGCGAAACGGACTGAATGCAGCTGTATCATGTTTCTACTACATTCTACTAATGAACCAGCCGGCGTCGGATTTGCTATAAAAGAAAGCGAAGCAACCGTGTCGGATCGTGTAGGGGAGACGATTGGCCGTGGTGTTAGCACCATCGACTGGTAATCAGCCCAGCGGAGTTCAAATCCCGCTCGACTGTCAGGCGATCGGGTGGCTCACCAGCAATTGGTGGACACATAGACAATCCAGATAGTATAGATATGGCGTGAATGGGACCTGGAATCAGGTACTCGATGCACGCCAATCAAACCAATAACTATTATGTGTTGGATCGTCCAGACTTTGTTCTAGAGGAAGTAGATAATAAGATGTTTTAAATCAAATTGCACATCATGCACGTTTTAATTACAAAACTGAATTCACATATGTACCTGTTTGACAAAAAGGAGACGACTGGCAAAGGCGCTGCCTTTCGGGGTGAAGAGACGTCATGGAAGAGTAGAATCTTGGATTCACTGTTCTCAACTGAATATGTAAATCGTTATGCAATATGAATCATTTCATTCCAGTCCTTGTGGAAGTTGTAAATTTGTCGCTCTAGATTTCTTATGAATGTCGAGCTACAGATATAACTCTATGTAACTGCGTTGCAGTTACAGCGGCCCTCATGAACAAACTGGATGCCTGTCATCGCAAACACGAGCCACCAAAACAAATCACCACTGACTGCACAGGGTGCGGTCTAATATCAATGTCAGCATATTACTAACTGTGCTGTGTGAATTTTCAGTACTGAGTGCCAACAATTATTAGAAACCAGAGGACGCCACCGCACTAACATGTTGAGTGTATTCCGATCAGGCCTAAAACGTAATCTAGACCCATTAAAGTCTGAAAAAAATAAAGGAGACTAGAATACAGGCACGAGACATAAAAAATTACGGCTGTCAAACAAACTTTCTATTTCTTTAAGTTCCAGAACACATTCATACCGCCGTCGTTGTCTTCGTCATCATCATCATCATCATCATCATCATAGTCATCATCATCATCATCACCACCACCACCACCACCACCACCATCATCATCATCATCATCATCATCATTTGTATCATCATAATTATTCTATTTTTAAAACTATCAAATTGAACACCATTGTATCGCAACAAGTATAAGTCAGTCTGTCAGCCGATCGGTCTCATTGCCATTCTGTCAATTTTATTTACATTTCTTTATATTTCTGATAAAACTGCTAGGTCTGAATTGTATCATATCAAAATTGTTCGTATAATGTTTGGATATTATATACACCTGTGCAAAAGTTATGCACCACCCTATTTTTACGCACATGCGAGGGTATATTCATGTGCTATGAAGAAAGCAATAGCATAAACATATATGTACCCATCCATCTTAGTGCAAGAGGTAACAATGCAACTAGAGGAATGCTGATTATGATGGTGGGGAAACACTGTATGTTTTTGTTTGAACTTGAAAACGAGGCCTGAATATGGTTACGTTGACACAACTGACAACTATTGCCCTACAGTTGACACACGTGGCTAGATTGTCATTAATGGTGTCTGAAAACGAAGTTTAACATCTGTGCACGAGTTTGAGACTGTCATTATTAATACCGGGTATATCCACCTTGTGCCTGGATGACGGCCTGGACACGACGTCTCATGCTGGTCACCATCCGACTGATACGCCATTGTGGTATTCGTTGCCATTCAAGATGGAGTGCGTCTGTTAATTCCTGTAGGTTCTGCACAGGAGGATCCCTCCTTCTCACCATGTTTCCCAGAATGTCCCAGATATGCTCAATAGGGTTCATGTCAGGGCTCCTTGCTGGCCATGGTAGGATTTCGATGGCATTCTGGCGGAGGTATTCATGCACAGCTCTAGCACGATGTGGTCGGGCGTTGTCATCCATGAATATAGGGTGGGTTCCAGGTGCATGATTTACAAAATGAGGGACCACAACTCTATCCAGTATGGAATCTTGATATCTTTGTCCATTTAGTGTTCCAGGTACAGTCAACAGATCCAGCTTACAATCAAATGAGATGCACCCCCATATCATAACGGAACCTCCACCAAATGGAACTTCTTCCATGATGTTACGTTGGTCGTACGCCGTGCGTCTGGACCTCCATACACGAGTTCGACCATCTGTGGCATGAAGCAGGAACCGACTTTCATCGGACCAGTGTACCCGTCTCCAGGATCTCATGTTCCAGTGTCTTCTTTCGTTGCACCACCTCAGACGCTCCTCTTTGTGGTGTGCAGTGAGGAGAGGACGTCTGACAGGTCTCCTAGCTTTCATGCCAGCAGCATACAGTCTCCTTTTGACGGTAGACATTGACACTCTATTGCGCGTTTCCCATTGCTGGCTGAGCACTCTGCTGTTGGTGAATGGAGATCTCCTAACAAGGCGTACTAGGGCTCGATCATCACGGGCAGTAGTCTTCTTCGGTCTTCCAGATCTAGGCCTGTCCTTCACCTCGTTAGTTTGCCCATGTTTTGCAATCAAACGACTGATTACAGTATGGTTAATGTTCAGCTGTCTGCCAATCTCTCTGCATGACATACCAATGGTATGCATGCCTATGATTTGCCATTTCACACGATCACTTAACCTTCGTCTTGCCATAGCGGTTCACAATCAAGAGCTAATTCTCTCTGTACAAATAAACCACGGTCATGAACACAAAATTCCTAATCTTGTCGCCTAAATCTGTATGTAATGTTCTACACCTCAAACTGGACTTTTACATAACTGAACACGTGTGCTGTTTCCCGCCACGCACGGACATCAAGCGGCGTGAAGTCATGCATGCATGTGCATTTCGTACTTGGAATTATGTCAGCTAACGCGGGGACAAAAAGTATGGCAGCCTAGTTGTACCATCATGTTTCTACGTTCTCTTGTTTTTGCTGGTGCTTAACTTTTGCACAGGTGTATATATGTATACTTTCTGTCCTCGTTTGCTGAAGCAGGACGTTCAAACGTCATTCTTGCTAACAGCCCACTTTTCATTTGCAGATTAATAAATAACCAACTTAGATTGCACTCAGATGAGATGTATGCTCATGCATCTACACTGTAGCTTGACAATGCGCTTAATGACCCTACAAATTTGGTGATTCTCCCTTTTGCGCTTCTGAAATACGGCCAGAAGAGCTTTTCCGGTATGCACGGACAAAGCGACCGGTTGACCGAACAAACCACCGACCGACCGACCAACTGGCAGACTGACTGACCGATGAATTGTCAACTAACTGATCGATCGACAAACCGACTAACCGACCGTCCAATCGCGACCAACCGACCATCTAATCGCAATCAAGCAGACAGAAGCCAATTGCAATATTCACATTGGCATTCGTGGGCGTGAGTGTTGGCAATTGTCCCACCATATACTGTGGACAAAGAGACTAACAGCGGAAAGCCAATTGCAATAACATCAGCACCTTCGTGTGTAAATATTGGCAACTGTCCCCTCACATACACGCACGCACGTACGCATGAATATATATATATATATATATATATATATATATATATATATATATATATGGACATTATTACATCATTACCTGATAATGTAAAAAAAATTCAATAATGTCTTCATAACGAGTTAATGACGTCATCCCTTGAGTTCTGCTTCTTCCTTACTTGTTGTCCACCTTACACCCTTTTCTATCATCGTCCGTGTAAATGATAATAGACGCATAGAGCTAGCGGTTCTGGGGAATTTAATATCCACCTCAATACATTGTTGGTATTACAGAACAGTAATCTAAGATCAAAAGGGTAATTTTTGAAAACTTATCACTAGAACAACTGGCTAGGTTATCGCGCCACTCATTCAAGTAATAAGTTATCAAAAATTGTTTATGTTGGTCTGCAGAAGCTAGCGTGGCCATCTTAAGTGTTAAATGACTAAGTGAGTGTGAATGAATAAACTGAATTCTTCTGGTCTTTCTGTGAATCAGCTGACTTGCACAGCTTGCTATGTAACAAGATGGTGGCTTCTTGTGTCGCTCCAAATGTACATTTTACAGTGACAGGGACTCCATCCATAAAGTAAGAAAACAGGACTATCTCCTGATAAACGCCAATCAGATCCACAGATATAGTAATATCATCAGAATGGATTCTGCGCACGCGGTCTGGAGACATAGGCACCCACTTTGATGTTTCTCCAATCACGTGATATGTCACTCCGCTGAAACAATACCACCATTTACATGTATCAAATTGTGCAAGCGGTTGCTGAACTCTCACACACATACACGCATGCGCGTACGCACACACGCACGCGCGCACATACGCACACATGCACGCGCGCGCTCACTCATACACACGCACACACAATCGCACTCACACACGCACAAACGCACGCACGTACGGACACCTGTCATGGATACCTGCAGGTTTTCCATTGGAAAGTTTTAACCTGAACTTGACCATAGAAGTCGGTATCACAATGAAAGGTGCCACCTGGCCGCCCTTTCCCATTTCGTCCATCTCACACATACGCTGTTCTAGTTTATTGATTATATTTTTTGACGGGCCTGAAGAACTAGTGGACAATTATTTTGGTTAGTTGTTTCCACGAAGGCGTTTCTCATAATTTATTGGTTTTCCAAAGGTTAAGGGATTTCCATTTCTATCTATGTCCCACCGAGTTTTAGCTAAGCTCCGCCCACGTTTTGCGCGTGTGCGGATCGATTTATATACTCTGAACCATGAATTCAATTTTCCAAGTAATTTTACAGGTAAGATGTTTAATATTTTGAAACTAATGTGATCGGGTGCTGTTGCATACCATTCGTGCACTTGATAGACTTTTTAGATGTTCATGACGAGATAGATGCCGATACGTCATTAAGTACGCATTTTGATTGTGACGTCAGCTTGTGTGCGACGTATTCGATTATGACATAAGATACTTGAATGAGAGATCGGATCCATCCATTGCACAATGAAATAGCGATAACTACATAATTACTTCACTTGTATGTTTCTGGTGACATAATTACCTCGCTTGTATGGGTTTGGTCACATAATTACCTCACTTGTATGGGTTTGATCACATAATTACCACGCGTGTATGTGTCTGGTAACATAATTACTTCCTTGTATGGGTCTGGTCACCTAATTACCCCCCTTGTATGGGCCTGGTAACAAAATTGCCACCTTGTCTGGCTCTTGTCACATAATCACCTCGCTTGTATTGGTTTGGTTACGTAATTGCCTCGCTTGTTAACATAAGCACATCTTTCTTGTACGGGTCTTGTTACATTATTACTTCTCTTGTATGGGCCTAGTAACAAAATTGCCACCTTGTATGGCTCTAGTCACATAATTACCTCGCTTGTATTGGTTTGGTTACGTAATTGCCTCCCTTGTATGGGTCTGGTCACATAATTACCTCCCTTGTATGGGTCTGGTCACACAATTGCATCTCCTGTATGATCCTGGTCACATACTTTCCTCCCTTGTATGAGTCTGGTTGCATAATTATATAGCTTGTATGGGCTTGGTTACATAATTACCTTGCGTATATGGGTCGGGTAACATAATCTCATTGTATATGTCTTGCCACATAATTACATCTCTTATATGGGTCTCGTCACATAATTATCTCGCTTGTATGGGTCTGGTAACATAATTCACTAGCCTGTATAGGCTTGGTCACGTAATTACCTCTCTAGTATGGGGGCTGGTCACATAAATCTCTCGCTTGTATGGGTCTGGTAACCAAATTACCTCGAGTGTATGGGCCTGGTCACATAGAACAGACAAAATTCCTCCTTGGTACAATTGGACAGTGTGAGAGGATGGTCTTTATCAAACGGGGTGATCACTTGTGTCTCTCCATCGCTGAATATCACCCAGTCATGCTGAAGACAAACACAGTAAATACGTGGCTAAAATGTTACTCTACATGCTACAGTAATGCATAAGATGATATCTCTGAATTGGTATCACTCAGATCGAATCTTCATTAATGCCCATCTACATGATTCAATAATAGTGATGGCTCGTGTTGTCAAGGTGGTACATCTGCGACCTGATTTTCCACCGAATACTTAATTCTTATTTTAATAAAAGCGCCCATGTCATGTCTCTGCTCCATCAATGCCACCATCAAAATATGTATTTTCTGGCTTTCTAAGTAAACTATAGCAAGTTAAATTGCCCTCGAGGGAGCTGCTGACTTGACAATGAGCTTAGTGGCCCATGTGACCTATATACTTGCTCGTTTGCCGTCAACCTCAAATCAATCCTAGAGTGTCATAACAGGATGGCGTGTCCTAAATCTGGTGATTCTACCTTCTTGCATTCTAGAGTTATGGCCAACAAGAAAAAGCTCATACCCGCTAAGATCCGGAACATTCCATTACATCTGTAGATTTGAAAAGTTAAAGGCGGGCGCCCTTCTAAAGGTTATCATGAGGCTAATGGAAAACTGACTCACTTATGAGGTAAATAAGTTTTATCAAGATCCGTTCGTAAAACAACTAAGGCGTAGTGATTTAAAAATGTAAGTGTGAGCCACCCTTCTTAAACCGATCAGGTTACTGGATCGGAAATTCAGCTCCGTTCTGATATCGAGAGAGACCTATAGAATACAAGTTCTATCACTATCTGATCATTTATAAGGAAGGAGCAGCGATTTTAAAATTCAAGGGCGGGCCACGATTCCACTAGCCAACATGGCATTAAAAAGAAAATTGGTCTCCACAATATTGTAGCGAGTGGCCCAGAGAATAACAATTTCCAGTTTTACCGAGATACGTTCATCAGTAATGGAATATTAGAATTTACAGATGGGGCGTCCCATTAAAACCCAGCAGGGCAGTGAATAAAAAATCTGGCTCGTAATTGATATCAAAAGTTATCCATAGAATACCTCTCAGGTATTATCGAAACCCATTCATTAATATTGGAGGAGTAGAGCCTTTTATATTTAAGGCTGAAGTGGCCTATTAAACCCCAACACGCAGTGAAGCGAAAATCTGGCTCTGTAATAATATGAATAGTTATCTATAGAATGTCCCTCTCAAGTTTTATCGAGATCTGCTCATTAATAAAGTTGATTTAACTTTCATGCAGTGCAGAGTTATCCATGAACTATGTATTGTGGTGTACGCTAAGTGATCCGGTGACCTCGATTTTTTGCCTGTTCATCACAAACTGACATTTTTTTCTAGCACTCATAATATGAATGCATGTGCCAACTTTGCTGATACTACCTCATAGGATTCCGGAGTTATGCCTCGGTACCGGTCGACCGACGGACAGACAGACAGCATGCCAGACAGACAGCATGCCAGACAGACAGCATGCCAGATAGACAGACAGCATGGCAGACAGACAGACAGACAGACAGACAGACAGACAGACAGACAGCATGCCAGACAGACAGCATGCCAGACAGACAGACAGACAGCATCGCAGACAGACAGACAGACAGACAGACAGATAACGGCGTTTGGCAGCGTGAGTAAGAAAGCATTTGGGTATAAATATGTCAACTCCAGTGTGTTCTTGCATTGCTATATCACATGCGTGTAATTACTTATATGAAAGATTAATTACCAGACTCGCTCCTATTTCACATGACGGTTACAGCATTCATAAGAATGCTAAATTGAATTTAAATTTATTTACTTGTAAAACCCATTGTTTCTGCCTTCACTTCATCAAGGATGGTTTAAATATTTGAAGACTATAAGGGAATACAATAATCGAACTAACCGGATATCCCATGTCCACCATATGTGTTGTCATTACAAATGGCTCGACCAGTTCTGTCGCGAGAATCATGCCGAACGTGTATCCAGATATATCCCAATGACCACTCCAGAGCTCGCCAGACGGACCACTGCCATCTTGAAATGCCATCTACAAATATACATCAGTGTTCTATGTAGAAATAGAATAGATCAACCTGTAGGGGAAATGAAGTACACGAGACCATGTCTGACTACTACTACTACTACTACTACTACTACTACTACTACTACTACTACTACTACTACTACTACTACTACCACTACTACTACTACTACTACTACTACTACTACTACTACTAATAATAATAATAATACTGACGTCATCGAATCCAATGCTGCTGCTGTCGCTGTCGCTGCCGCTGCTGCTGCTGCCGCTGCTGTTACTGCTGGTGGTGATACTGTTGTGGCTGATGATTATTACCTGATAAACCTGAGCGTCTACCGGAGCCACCAGACCACCTGGTCGCAGGATGCGCCCTCCAGTACTACAGCACCTGTATAATTATTCACTATATATATATAATGTAAATATATGCAATAAACATATACAACACGGATACCCGTAGTATATATTAATGAACAGGATGCGAGAACCTGCATGCTATCTGTGCAGGTAGATATATGAGTACAAGATAGGCATTAAGCATGGAGTCACCCGTTGAAATCAAGCTAAAATACAACTACACTGACACTCAGTTTGACAGTCCTTAAAGCAGTCTTATCTAACATATAAATTGATAGTTATTAAAGTAGTCTACACTCTACATTGATTGTAAGATAAAAACTATATTGACAGCCAGTACAGCAATCTAACCTCGCCTCTGCATTGTCAGTCATTAGAGCAATCTAACCCCGCTTCTGCATTGTCAGTCATTACAGCAATCTAACCTCGCCTCTGCATTGTCAGTCATTACAGCAATCTAACCTCGCCTCTGCATTGTCAGTCATTACAGCAATCTAACCTCGCCTCTGCATTGTCAGTCATTACAGCAAACTAACCTCGCCTCTGCATTGTCAGTCATTACAGCAATCTAACATCGCCTCTGCATTGTCAGTCATTACAGCAATCTAACCTCGCCTCTGCATTGTCAGTCATTACAACAATCTAACCTCGCCTCTGCATTCTCAGTCATTGCAGCAATCTAATTCATCATCTAATTCACAGTTTAATAGATACTAAAGTAATGTAATTTAGACTCCCATTCTCTCAAATGAATAAGCGAAAGTGATGTGTCTGTGTATTATTACTAGTATATAGAAGTCACATGGCTAATAAAAAGTAGTAGTAGTAGTAGTAGTAGTAGTAGTAGTAGTAGTAGTAGTAGTAGTAGTAGTAGTAGTAGTAGTAGTAGTAATGATAGTGGTAGTATGGTAGCGGTAGTAGTAGTAGTAGTAGTAGTAGTAGTAGTAGTAGTAATAGTAGTAGTAGTAGTAGTAGTAGTAGTAGTAGTAGTAGTAGTAGTAGTAGTAGGAGGAGGAGGAGGAGGCCTAGTACTTTATATAAATCTTTATAGTCAGTCGGCTGTCCCCGGTCAACTCGAACAGACTAACAAATATATGACTGTAATATGTTAGTATGCATTAGGAAACCACTGTAATCGGTTAGGTGCTAGTGAACCACTTAGAAAGTGGTTCAAACTAACAAATATACGACTGTACTATATATTCGTATATTTGTTGGGAGGTGTCAGGGTTTCAAAAGGGGACACTATTTATTTAGTGTTTAGCTCTTTCCCTGACGTCTTGGTATTATATGTTTGTATTACTCCTTATATATTGTAGTAGTATGGGGTTCCTCTTTTTTATAAAACACCATGGCAACCTCATATAAGCGTACCCTGAGTCTTAAAATCACGACAAAGGCTTGGGGTGTTTCGGCAATTGAGGTGTATCATGGGTTGAAGGATGGAGTTGGGGCAGGGCCATGGGTCCTTCAAGGTCTCGTTAATGTTTCCAAATCTGTATGGAATGTCACCGTAGTTAATGAAAGTGTGAAGGAAAAGTTGCTCGACGAGGTCCTTGTCGTGAAGGGTGAGGTGTGTATTGTGGAGGAAATAGATTCTGATCGTCTATTAGTCAAGATGAAGGTTCCATTAGAGATCCCAGATGAACGGGTTATCACTGAATTGATCAAGTATGGCAAAGTGGACAAAGTAGAACACGAGACCTATCCATTTGATCGAACCTTAGAAAATGGCATCAGAAGAATTTGGTTTGAAAAGGTAGAACAACCTCTCCCAAGCAAGGTCACCATAGATGGTCGATTTATCTTGCCATCATAGTACAGCGGGAAAATCAAAGAGTGTAGAATCCGCTTAAACACAGAACATCTTGCAACAGATTGTCCTAACAAAAACAAATGTCTAGTTTGTGGATCATCTGATCATTTTAAGTGGCGATGCCCGCAGAACAAATATGTCAAAAAGGGTGCTGATAAAAGTGCAGAGCAAGTTGTCTCTAAAGAGAATGTCATAGAACCGGTAGCTGCTGAGATTGTAGCTGAAATCCATACTAATGGGAAGCACGTTGCTAAAGAATGTGTCATCGAACCAGTAGTTGCTGAGATTGTAGCTGAAGTCCATGTTAATGAGAAGCATGGTGAAAAAAATAAGAATCCAATCGCTGTAGTTGCAGGCGATGAACTAGAGGTTCTAGATGAGGGGCTAAGTCTTACTCCAGTAACAAGTCAATCCAAGTCTGATGTCAGAGAGGCTAATTCCACACAAGTTGAAGATGATGATCAATACCCTCTGGAAGAGAGTTTCAATTTAGGACAAGTAAAATTCAGTTCGCAAGATACTGAAACTAACTTTGATTTTCCACTGAGTACACTCAATCTAGACGATTTAAATAATAAAGAGAAAGTAATTGGTGTCTCGGATCGATTGAGTGGAACAAAGTGACAGAAAGATGGAGAGAGTTCTGAATAAGAAATAGAGGAAAGTGATATAGAAGACGATAATATGTCAGTCGCTGAATCTGATATATCCATTCAAACACAGAGTTCTAAATCACCCGATGAAATGGTCATGTACAGGTCAGAGGCAGGAGAGGTGTTAGTTCCATATGTGACGGCAGGAGGGGTTAAATATAGGCATCTGCATCATAATTCAGATATATTAAAATATAAGCATTTGGAAAAAATATTGTATAATGATAGTGGTAGTATGGTAGCGGTAGTAGTAGCAGTAGTAGCAGTAGTAGTAGTAGTAGTAGTAGTAGTAGTAGTAGTAGTAGTAGTAGTAGTGGTAGTAGTAGTAGTAGTAGTAGTAGTAGTAGTAGTAGTAGTAGTAGTAGTAGTAGTAGTAGTAGTAGTCAAAGTGAACGCATGCGTTTATTTAGCTCCGCAATTGCTGCCCGAATTTGCTAGTTTCTAGCGCGATTTTGTAGATAAATTTTATACATATATTTCGTATTAGTATTTCCTTTCAAACTTTATGTTTAATTTGTAAATTCTTGTCTTGGTTGGAGCGCATTTTGTGTCTCCATTTTCTAAAGGCACTCCTCTTAGCTGGTGGTTTCAGCCATTTAATAGGTCGCCTCTTACTGTGGTCAATGCAATACTTTTCACCCGGCACTATGCTATTTCTATAGTTCCTTGGCTAGCGCATTATATTTGGCAAGATCGCTTGAGTGAGTGGATTTAATTCCTTTGTCATTTGTAAGTGCAAGCCTAGTACTTTGATTATATAAATCTTTATAGTCAGTTGGCTGTCCCCGGTCAACTCGAACAGACTAACAAATATATATCTGTAATATGTTAGTATGCATTAGGGAACCACTTTAATCGGTTAGGTGTTAATGAACCACTTAGAAAGTGGTTCAAACTAACAAATATACGACTGTACTCTCTATTCGTATATTTGTTGGTAGACGTCAGCGTTTCAAAAGGGGACACTATTTATTTAGTGTTTAGCGCTTTCCTCCTACGTCTTGGTGTTATATGTTTGTATTATATATTGTAGAAGTATAGGTTTCCTCTTTTTTAAAACACTATGGCAACCTATAAGCATACCCTAAGCCTTAAGATAACAACTAAGGGGTGGGGTGTCATGGCTATCGACGTGTATCATGCGTTAAAGGACGCGGGACCTGCAGCTTTGTAGGGGCTTATCAATGTTTCTAAATCTGTATGGAATGTAATCGTGTCAAACGAGAGGGTCAAGGAAAAGCTTCTAGAAGATGTTCTTATTGTAAAAGGCGAAGTTTGTAACGTAGAGGAAATCGAGTCAGATAGGTTGCTAGTGAAGATGAAAGTTCCACTAGAAATTCCAGATGACAGAATCATGAGTGAACTCAAGAAGTATAGCAAAGTGCAAAAGATTGAATGGGAAACGTATCCCTTTGACAGAACGCTAGAAAACGATGTAAGATGCATCTGGTTAGTGGATAGCCGTTACCAAGTAGATTGACGCTTGATGGCAGCTTTGTCCTGCCCTTATGGTATAGAGGGCAAATTAAAGAATGCCGGATCTGCCTAAGTACTGACCATTTGGCAACAGATTGTCCCAATCGAAACAAATGTTTGCTCTGTGGTTCAGTTGACCATTTTAAAGATTGCTGTCCAAAAAATCAAAACAAGCCCTCAGTATCAGGAGATAATCGCCCATTAAAGGATGCAACTGAGCCAAATGCTTCTGGAGCAATCACTACGGAAGCTGTTGTTGTGGTTCATGCCACTGAAAATGACACAAACAAATCATCAAATCCTGTTAAAGTAACTACAGTTGATGAAATTCAAGTATTAGAGGAGGGTATAACCTTAAGTCAAGAAAATGATCAAAATGCAGTGGGGCCAACGTGGCTGTAAAAGACACGCAGGAAAATGATGATCTTACAGAAGAGCCAGTTTACAATTCCTTAGAAGATGAATTAAAATTAGGACGGGATAAGTTTAGGACTCAGAAAACGGAAAGTTCAGTCGATTTTCCGCTAAGCCCACTTGATTTAAGTCAGCTTGACGATATAGTAAATGACGCTCCTGCCAAATGTAACTTAAGTAGCAATAAGCGTCATAAAGAAGACAATAGCTCAGAATCTGAGATTGAAGTAAATGATATGGATGATGATACAATGTCAGTTGCAGAATCAGATTTGTCCATTCAAACACAGAGTTCACAGATGAAAGATGAAATGGTAATGTACCGATCAGAAGGGGGTGAAGTGTTAGTGCCATATGTAACGGCGAGAAGCGTGAAATATCGTCTACTGTGCCATGATTCTGATATTTCCAAATATGAATATTTGTTTGTGGTAGAACTAGGAAACATTGAATTTGCAGGAAAATTAGGTAAATGGTCTAAGAAACGAGCTAAAAAACAAATCAAGTTAATCTGATGATGGCGGTTGTAAACATCATTTTAGAAATTATGATTATCTGCACCATCAATTGCAGAGGATTAAATACCGAATTCAAGCAGCGCCACTTGCTTGAAGAATTAGCAAATGAGAGAGTTGATATTGCTTTTCTACAAGAGACCAAAATTCAAAAAATTGAAGTGTATGAATCTCTCAAAGATATTTCAAAAGGGCAGATTTTTTATTCTTTATCACAAGATAATAGCGCGGGAGTGGCCATTCTTATCCTGCCCCCACTGTCTCAACTATGTTGATGTTATATCGTCGTCATCAGATACAAATGGACGAAGGATTTGTGTATTAATTGATGTATTAAACACAAGGTTAAATTTGATGTGCCTTTATGCGCCAACCTCTCATCAATTGCGTAGTGAATTTCTAAATGATGTTTCCACAATAATGCAAGACAGAACGCCTGAAAACCTAATTATGGGCGGTGATTTTAATTGCATATTAGATGAAGTTAAAGGCAGAAACACTAGGTCTAATTTTAATGACACATCTCATAATATTTTGAAACACATCTGTGAATATAAAAGCTTGTTAGACACTTATCGGGTTGAAAATCCAGAGGGCAGGGACTTTACTTGGTTTTCAACCGATGGAAAGCATCCAGATTGGACAAGATCTATGGAGAACGATCATTGAAAGGTAACATGTGTAAAACTAACATAAAACCAGTAACTTTCTCTGATCACAATATGTTTTCCATCACATTAGATAATGCTGACTGGATCAAACGAGGAGATGGATTTTGGAAACTCAATGTAGCGTTGTTACGAGATTGTTGCTATCGCAAATGTGTAGAAAGTTGTTGGAGGCATTGGGATGAAAAGAGAAGTTTGTACGAATGTATAAGGATGTTAAATCCGACCTGAAACATAATTCAAGGCAGTATTCCATCAAGAAAGCAAGAGAAATGCGAAAGCGTAAAAAGGCGCTTCAGCGGTCGGTGTGTAAAATTAATAAGAAAATTAATGATGGAGAATATAATTATTACGAACTATTAGTTACATTAAAAGGTAGACTAAATGAAATAGAGCAATATCAGTTTGATGGGGCCAAAATAAGGGCAAGAGCACAAATGCACACCGAGGGTGAAAAGCCTACACGTTACTTTTGTAACTTGGAAAAAGCAAGGGGTATAGAGAAATTAATGCGCTCACTGAAGACTAATGATGGTGTATTAGTGTCCTCAAATGCAGAGATGATGGAAACAGTATCCAAATTTTACAAATCATTGCATAAATCTGAGGGAAGTGATGAAACTGCAACTAGAGATATTTTAGCCAATATAACGCAAAGACTTCCAGATGCATGTCGCGAAAGTTGTGACCAATCACTAACAATTGATGATTTGACAAAATCCCTCAAAGGTATGAAGCTAGAAAAGTCTCCTGGCTGCGACGGACTTCCAGTCGAATTTTATCAAACATTCTGGCACATATTTGGTCCAGCATTAGAAGAAATAGCAGCTAGCATTTTTAAGCAAGGACATCACCCTCCATCGATGGCCCAAGCATATGTTCGGCTTATATACAAGAGGGGTGACAGAAATAAAATACAGAATTATAGACCAATCTCTCTACTCTGAGTAGCCTATAAGAGTATTACTCGGGCACTAACATTAAAACTTGGCGCAGTCCTAGGCGAAGTAATTGATGATGATCAAACGTGCTCTGTACCAGGAAGAACGATATTAAACAACACATTGCTTATACGAGACCTTATTCAATTAATTGAAAAGGATTGCATCCCAGCCCCAATAATAGCACTTGATAAGGAAAAGGCGTTTGACAGACTAGAATGGGACTTCTTGTTTAAGTCTTTAGACCATATTGGCTTTGGTTCCAGAATTATTAAATGGGTCAATATTTTATATACTGATATAACACGTTGCTATTTAGTAAATAATCATCTATCTGAACCTGTAGTGTTGGAACGAGGTATCAGACAGGGTTGCTCATTGTCTCCGCTTCTATTCGTCATAGCTATGGAATCGTTGGGGGCCACATTGAGGCAACGTAATGATTTTCAAGGAATATGTATACGTGGCATAGAAAGGCCACTAAAGATGTCTCAATATGCAGATGATACGACTGTGTTTGCAGGTAAAAATTCAGATATTAGAATTTTAAATGGAGTATTATCAGATTTTCAAAAGGGATCATGGCTTAAAGTCAATAGAGACAAATCTAAGGGATTTTTTTTGTGCGCTTGGAAGGACAGAACTGACAATGTTATGGATATTAACTGGTCAGATGATGTCATAAAGATTTTGGGTATTTACTTTGGTAGAGAACAGGATGTAATAATAAACTGGGAAGAAAGGCTATCCAAGCTAAAGTGTGCATTAGTAAATTGGAAACGACGTCGCCTAACTGTATCTGGCAGGACATTTGTCCTTAATAATTTAATTTTATCTGGACTGTGGTATACCGCTTCTGTAGTTCATATGCCCAAATCAGTAGAGTCAAAGATCAACACGTTACTTTTGTCCTTCGTATGGGAGGACAAAGCCCATTTAGTATCGCAGTCAATCCTCACCAATGAAAAGCATGATGGAGGCCTGGTTTTGGTTAATGTTTTAGCGAAGTGTGCTTCGCTAAAACTGAAATTCTTGAATAAGTTACTCACTTCAAACTCATCTTGGTCAAGTGTTGCGAGGACACTTCTACAGAGGTACGTAGATCCATTTCCAGTAGAATGTTTATTTTTGTGCAATAAACTGCCACCTAACCATCAGAAGATACCAAACGTATATACAGAACAGCTCGAAGCTTTAAAGATATTTAAACGATCAATGCCACAACTCAGTTGTTGGGAAGATGCCTTAGAGCAACGTCTTTGGGGCAACGAGTTGATTCGTGATGATGATGCTGTATTATATTTGCCCTCTATGGCCAAAAATGGCATTCAATATTTACCTGATTTAGTTAATCCAAAATCTCGCAAATGGATTGCGATGCAGGATGTAGCAAGAGCAACATCAATGAGGCATATTGATGCCCAATGCTTATTTCTTAGAATAAAGAATGCAATACCTGGTGAATGGTTCAAAGTGCCGAAAGCACGTGGCAACACAGAGATGTTGCAACCAACATTAGTATTTAAGTCAGAGCATATAAAATACAACATGGCATCTAGAGCCTGGTATGGAATGCTAATGCAAAGTCGGAGACAGACTCCTGTTGCAGTTAGGCATTGGAACTCTTTAGGATGCACGCCAAAGTACTGGGAAAATGCCTGGAAAACAATACATATACCTTGTCTACCAGCAAACGCACGGGACTTGGCATGGCGATTACTCCATCGAAGGCTATGGGTCGGCCATCTGACTTATATGTGCAAAATAACAAGTACAGAACGGTGTTTATTATGTAATACCGAGGAGGAAACAATAGACCATCTGTTTACACAGTGGTGTATAGCTACAGGCTTTTGGGTATATATCAATATGCTCCTTGCTAAATTTGGAATCAAATATGTGAAATTAATGGCTGAAACAATTATGTTCAAAGATTGCTCAACTATCGGACGAATCATTAATAGCAAGGAGAAAGAATTGTTAGTAACCCTGATATCTGTAGGAGTGTGGGACATTTAGAAACATCGGTGTTCAGAGGTCAGAGATAAAACTGGAAGCAACCACCAAAGAGCCATAGAAGCTAAATTTCGATCATTGTTGATAAACTGCATTCATTGTGAATTTTACAGGCTAGTGAAACATGGAAAGGAAAGTGGATTTAAAGATATATGATGCAAAACTGGCCTAGTATCAATTGAACACGGATATCTAAAAATAGCAGAAGCAGAACTTGTATAAGCTAGCACACTCGCTGCTTGTTGTATATTGATATATGGTATTTTATTTTATTTAATTGAGTTAATTAAAAAATTGTAATGTCTTAGGAGATGATAATTTTGACGAATAACCTAACCTTGGGAATCGGTATATTTAAATATCAATTGACCATCACATCAATATTCTGGAGGTGATCCGACTTTCGAGTTCATTAGGTTAACAGAGTATGACATCTTTCATATATACAATTAACATCCTGTTGTAAATGTTTACTGTAGGTGTATTTGTTCCAGGGTAATTTACAAAAACTTACAATGAAGTAAATTTAAAATGTGAACCCTGAGCGCCATCTATGTAGTCATACTTTTGCTTTGTGCATTTTACGACACAAAGGCTACTACGCTTGCTCGGTATTTAAGAAACGGCCAACTGGCGTCAATGAGTGACCTTTTGTTACTTATTGACGAGTCACCTCGCCACTAGTTGGCGAGCTGCACTCGCCATTTGGGCCCAATACTATATGGTGTGCTACGTTAAACTACATATGATCTACTTAGCCTGCCGGTCATGAATCGGCTCAATGGCGTCAAAGAGTAGCAGTAACTTACTGCTAATTATTGATGAGTCACTTTACCACTTATTGGGTAACTATGCTCGCCATTTGGGCCTACTACTACACGGTGTGCAAATAGTAATGGCGTTGTTGAATTATATTATGTTATCAGCTCTTTATTAAGTTTTTTTTCTCTATGTAGTTATGCCATGGGTGTGGTATATGGTAATAGAGTATTTTAGCTTGCACTGTTTTGATATGTTAAGTGTGTATTGTTATTCATATACTATTAATAAAGCCTGCTATTTCACCCGATTTTTTATGGGGGTTTGCAAGCCTTTTTTAAAGTAGTTCCTCCTTGAGGTGTGTCCGACTGCGTCAGCGTCGGATTTTCAAAAAAAAAAGAAAAAAAAAAGTAGTAGTAGTAATAGTAGTATTCGTATTAGTAGTAGTAGTAGTGGTAGTAGTAGTAGTAGTAGTAGTAGTAGTAGTAGTAGTAGTAGTAGTAGTAGTAGTAGTAGTAATGTAATCTGTGGTTTCACCTATATTGACTCTGGTATTAGTGCCATTTCAGGTGCCCTACAATACAGTCTGGTAAAAGCATAACCAGGAACCAGTCTTGGGAAAAACAGCTGTTCAAGCAGTTGGCACGGACTCATTGCGGGGAGACGAAGACGACAGCCATCTTGTCTACATTGATCTTTTTGAATTGACGGGAATTGTACACTGAGTAAGTCAGTAACTTATTATAAGGTTACAGTAGTAGTAGTAGTAGTATTATTAGTAGTAGTAGTAGTAGTAGTAGTAGTAGTAGTAGTAGTAGTAGTAGTAGAAGCAGGAGCAGCAGCAGCAACAGTTGCAGCAGCAACAGCAGAAATACCTCATAAGTAAGTCTGTGTCTGTCCTGTTAACCATATCACCAGGCCCCACAGGTCCAAAGCTCAGTGTGCTAATCAGAGCATTCAGGCCCATATAGGTAGCATTGATGTCTGGGAAACAAAATTCATTATAAATATCACGTCTACTATATCTCCAGACAAAATCTAACAAAATAGTGTCACACTGACCCCTTTTCTATCAAGTTAACCCTTCACTGAGCAATATGGCCAACACTAACTCTGTAGGGACCTTAAGTAACGTCCTTCTACACACCAAGAGAAGACAATTTTTTTTTAAATTTTACAACTGATAATTTTTAAGAACAGCATTATCTTCGCCTGCAAATGGACATTGATAAGGCCAACAAATTACCATTACCCCTTTGGTGGTCATCTGCGGTGATTTTTAAGGTTTGGTCATTTAAAGTGCAATAGAAAACTTTTTTTGCAAATTTCAGTAGTATATTTACAGATATATTCTGCTCTTGGCTTACAGGAATTATGATGTTCATTAGAAAATTTGACCATTAAAAAGTTAATTAATAAGAGTTGACTTATGCGTTCTGTTGACACAAAAAGTAAATTAGTGTTCAATGGTGGGAATGCAGCAAGCCAGCCCCTACTATTAGAATGTAATAACCTAAATACTATGATGTACATAGCTGTTACATCCGCACTTCAAGGACATGTGATTTCCTCTTCAATGGACGTTTCCAGTTTTAGCTATGCCCCGCCCACCTCTAGCTAAGCTCCAACCACACTTTATCCGTGTTGAACTCCCTAACTATCAATTTCCAGAAAACTATCCCGGTAAGCTGTTAAATATTTTAAACTAATTTGACTGGGCACTGTTGCTGCCCAGCGTCCAGTCAAATTAGTTTTAAAATATTCAACAGAATATGTATTAAATGGTGAAGACATACCATTCGTGCAACGTGTCGGACTATTAAACCTTACACACAGGCTATATCGTCGTCACACACGCCACTTAGTCGATTGTGATGCCATATGACGTCATATGATAGATGGTTACACTGGGAAAGGTCCATTATCCAATATCAGATAAAGTACTTGAGAACCAGTAATCAATAATCATGTCTTACCATAGAAGCTATATGGCTGTACTGACGTTGTCCAAAACGTATCTTTCGCTGGAGCGAGACCTAGTGCCAAGGCAAACGGAATCATCAGACCGATTTTCCAGTTATCTCCCGCTGGATGGAAGTCCTTGCTCACACGTGCCTAAAATTAACAAAATATTTTTACAAAGACCAAATACAACAAAAACAACAACAGCAACTACTACTACTACTACTACTACTACTACTACTACTACTACTACTACTACTACTACTACTACTACTACTACTATTACTACTAATAATAATAATAATTACTTAAAATGTAAATCTGCGATGTCTGACCATTAAAAAATATTATACATTGAGGACGTATGGTGCTGATCCAATAAAAACTCTAGGTGTAGTCACAGATCAAAGTGCTTGAAATTCCCATAGGTTTACACTAAAAGGTCATCCTGCCTCTAAGGATAAAATAAGGTGTCACTTCTAACATGCGCATGGAGGTTGCATCACGAAAGCTAGCAAACTTAGGCCAAACATATAAAATTGGAAATTTTACCTTGGTCCCGGTGGAGATATTAAAATTTTCATTGGAATCTAGAATTTGGTCAAGTTTGAAGAGAATCGGAAGAAAACTCTAGGAGAAAACGCTGTTAAAATATTTCTCCCATAGGTTTAGCATCGGGATATGTGGCACGGATACGCTGATTTCTCGAAAACATTTTGCACCATTTGTCATCTGCAGAAAACGAAAACTGGTATTTTTTACCCCAAAATGTCCGCCTCGCCGGCATTTAAAAAAATAAGTCCAAAAGAATAAAACTGGTATTTCTTTACCTCAAAATTTGCGCCATTATGAAAATGAAAACTGGTAAAGACGAAAACTGGTATTTTGACCAAAATTATCACATGGCGGCCATTTTGAAAATCTATTTTTTGACCCAAAAACACGTCCTCCAATAGTAAAATCCCAAATTAAGGATGTTAATTATCTGATCAAATCTCTATGCATAGTCGCAGTTCAAAGATCCATCCTGAAATTCCCATTCAGTGAATATGGGGCCATTTTCCATGAATAAGGAGGGGGTGGGGTTCAAAAGTCTTGCAGCCATTTTGAAAAATAAATTTAAAAAAATTAATCTTCATTGGTAATATCCTCACCAAGTATGGTTGTGATCTGATCAAAACTCTAGGTGTAGTAGCATTTTAAAGATCAATCCTGAAAATCCCCATACATTTCCTATTGCACATTTTGCCCACGGAAAGGTGGGTAGCTCGAAACCCCTTTGGCGAATCCGAGAAAAGCACAAGCACACGATTTCAGACTGGAAAGCAGAAGCTGACCAAGTTTGGAGTGGGTCGGATAAAAACTGCAGGATGAGATGCGCTGTAAGACTTTTGACAAAGAATAAGAAAGACAGAAAAAAAGAAGAAAGATCCTGAGTGATTTTAATAATCTGCGGATGTCTGCGATTAAATCGCAGATTAATAATAACTAGCTCTGTTCCAAGAGTTCCTGTATTGAGCTTCATTGTAAGTCAAGTTGGTTTGTTAAATTCGGTTACTAGAACTGCTCTAGAAAATATTACTTCGCATCAATGTGGTTTTCGAGAAGATCTTTATATGGACAAAACGGGTCACTAAAATTCAGCGACATCAGTACACAGAACGCTTAGTCGATGGTTGACCAATACCCAGTAAACATGTCAATCACTGGCTGACTATTCAGCAGTGAACTGATTAAGCAATATGTGATATAGCTCTCCTAATCGACAATAGTAAATTAGTCTGAAATGATTAAATAGAACTTAACATTTTGGAGTATAAAGGTTCATACAAATGTAATTATTTACCAGTTGAAGGATTGCTAGCCAGGTACAACTCTCATTCAAATAGTATTTTAAAATAATCAGCGTGGAGCCTTAGCAATTTAAAAGAACTGTAACTTTTCTATTGGGAGTTTAGGTTAATGGATTAATCGGCCACCATGGTGAACAGATGTTAAATGACAATTAAACATGTGTCATATTAATCATTTTGCGCAGAGCCTTTAGAAATCCCAGTATATTACTACATAATAATGAAGAAAATTAAAATCGAAATATCTCGTTTCCATCGTTTCCTAATGGATCTACTTTATTGTCTCAGATGCTTTGCGCAGTGTCACTCTGCTGCCCTGGAGCCAGATTTGTTGCTCCATACCTAGCCGTTCCGGAGAACAAATCAGCTGAAGCACGGCAGAATAATCCTAGATGGCCTCAAAACCAATCCGCGGCCATTATGGAAAAGTGTCAATTTCGAGCCCAAATAGTGTAAGTATAGTGATTTTTGCTACTAAAATTCATCAAATAAAAAGTTCAAAATGGCTACCCATATTTTCAAATCTGATTGGTTCATAGCATCCATGCTTTTTTATATACCACCACCATATTAGGTATCTGGACTGGCCTACATTGGCTAATTATATTCCATCAGTTTCCCTTAGATAGCTTTAGTAGTTCTAGAGATTATTTATGACACCATCACGATGCTCCAATATTTCCAACCAATGAGTGAACACCACCACCCCCCCCCCCCCCCACACACACTTTTGAATCAGCTACCTGTGTAACAGCCGAAAACTGTATGCTCTGTAGCGCCATGCGGGGAAGAGATTCACAATATTGTATGGTGATTCCGTGATCAATTGCTGCTCGGTTCATTTGAGCGAGCCACGTCTTAGCAATATTCAGGTCCTGTAGTACGGCGTCCATCTGCGTAAACTGAGCATCCATATGGTCCTGCAAGAATGCATGAATCCAGTTTTAGTCATGCCCCGCACCTCTCTAGCCAAACCCCACCCACGTGTTGTCTGTGTTGGCATCGATCGATCCCTGCACTCCATGAATCTCAATTTCTATAAAACTATACAGGTAAGCTGTTACATACTTTGAAACCAATATGGATGGGTGCTGTTGCTGCCTAGCAACAGCGTACAGTCAAATTAGTTTCAAAATAGTCAACAGCATATTTAATACATCGAAAAGGCATACACTTCGCACAACTTGACGAACTTTATCACGTCATCCATGACTTAATTGATTATGACGTCAGTATACATGTGACGATATTGATTACGACGTAATATGATTAATCGATAATAGCCCAGGAGCTAAAGCTAGGTCAGAATCGTGACGTAGCACACCCAGTATTCGGAAGGTCTGACACTTGCTGTGGCTTGGGGGACATGTCCCACACATTTTAAGCCCTGTTGTACAAACAAATTGTGGTAGCACTAATTAGTTATCCTGATTTCTTTGCATAGGGGGTCTAGGCTTTGGCTGTATCCACAGTGCACAACGATATAAGCATGATCGTGTCATAACTCAAAGCAATAGCGTGTCATACATGCTGAACACTCAGTCAGGAGAAGGGCTTTGACAGCACCAGGTACTGAAAACAGAATTCTTGATTGTGGGGTGTTTGGTAGAAGACCAGTTGTGACCGCGTTCATAGACACTGTCAAGAAGGATTGGTACCAATGTGATAGCTCAATCCAGGAACAGGCATTAGTCATGGATCTTGCATGGGCCATCGTTTGAATGTGTCCAATAAAATTGTTTGCGGTATATCTTGTACCCATGATGACCACAGAAACACAAACAGTCCCTAGTTGGAGTGGATTTAATGCACTTGTATTATGTGCTAACGCACCTTTTACACAAATCGGTTACTGTCCAATGATTTCCGGATCACCAACTGAATTCAATACGGTGTATACGGTCATGAAACAAGTTCAAAGAATGATGACAACACTAGGACAGAATGACTCGGTCATTACATTCGACTTGGCCATATATGTCAAGGCAAAGGAGATACAGTGGCGATATAAAGAAGAGTTTAGTGACACTGTGATCAGACTGGGGGGATTCCACATTGCGCTAAACTACTTAGCTGTTATTGGAAAGATGTTTGATGACTCTCACTTAGAAGATCTCCTCATAGAGGCCAACACATATGGTAGCAGCACGGCTGCTGCTCTACTTAAAGGGAAGTCATATAATCGAGGAGTGAGGGCTCACAAATTGGTTATGGAAGCGCTGCTGCGATTACAATGGCAGTCTTTTTCCAAATGGGTTCAACAAAATGGACAACATGAAGACCACATTACTCCAACAGAATTGGAGAGTCTGGATGAGAAAATTAAAATGTGCCGAAGCAGCATTGACGACTTAGACGCACTGCAAGAAAATTTCAAAGAGGTGTGTATGTACGTGAATAAATTGCAACAGCTGTTCAAATCCTTTAAAGTTGAGTCAAGCTCGAAATCACACCCGTTCGCATTTTGGAACTCATATATTCATATGGTAGAGCTGCTGCTTGGATTCATAAGAGCTGCGAGAACTGGAGATTGGCAGGCACACCTATCTGCTACTGCTGCTATGGCGCCATATTTCTACGGCATGGACAGAACAAATTATGCAAGATGGCTGCCAATATATCTTGCGGACATGAAGATGCTTCCAAGTACACATCCCCATGTACATGAACAATTCTTGAATGGAAATCATTCCGTAAGTCGCTCAGACCATCCATTCAATCAAGTGTGGACAGATATGGCCTTAGAGCAATCGATTAATTTGGATTCCAAAAACCGAGGTGGTGTTATTGGAATAACACAAAAGCCAGGAGCTCTGGAGAGGTGGTTTTTAACTAGCCACGAGAGGGCAGCCATACCAACGGTCACAAAGTAAATGTGTGGGTTACAAGATAGTCACATGTTTGGAGTACATAAGGAAATGGGGACTAATCGAATGAACAGGGATGAAACCGATGTGCAGAAGATACTTTCGATGTTCTCATCAGATATAATGACCAATCCCTTTAGTATTGCGGAAAACGACGACAGCGAGTGTCTTCCGCTTGTAAACATTGCAACTGGCGTGGTATTTCCTAGTGAAATCGCCAAGAGACTTGTTTCCGCCTGTGACATTGATAAGGAGATTATGGAAAATTTTGTTCAGGAGCGGCTGGACACTAACACGAGAAGCTTTTGGGACACGTTGCCACACTTAAAACTTAAAACATTTGCCAGCCTAGCACAGAAGAAAAAACTCAAAACAAATGATGAAAAAATTCACAATGTGAGATCTGACCGCGAACTATTTGGTCGATTAATTATTGCCGCAAGGTCCAGAGATGTTGATTTAAAACTAGTGATGACGTATGAACTGTTCCACTATCATTGTCACATACGGATGGGACTCTAAGAAAGAATGTGAAAAGTGTTTTGTTAAGTGAACTAGAAAGGGAAGTAAATGTTGATGGACGGCTTCCACCTGTTGACAAGACAGGCGCAACAGCTTATGTAGTAGATGGCATGGCAATTGTGCAAATGGTTAAAACTGGAGGTACGTCTACATTTGGAGAATTGGCTGATAAATACTGGCACATCTTTACAGTTCCACTGAATCAAGAAGACTGCAACAGAGTAGATATAGTTTTTGACAGATATGATAGACTTGAATCTCTCAAAGCGGAAGAGCGGTTAAAACGTGGGTCATCAACAGCATTGGAAGTAAAGATTGCTGGAGAAAATACTCCCGTTCCAAAGCAATGGGCCAAGTACATCAGCAATCCAAGCAACAAAAGTAACCTGGTTGCATTTCTCAGCAAGCGGGGGCGTGATACTGGTCCAAATATGCTATCTGCCGACAATTGCGTCATTCTTGCTGGTGGCTTTAACGATGGAATGGATGTTGTTGTCATTTCAGCGAACAATTCGTCGTATTTGGAAGAACTTCGATCAGATCACGAGGAAGCAGATACGCGTATGATGTTGCACGCGCTACACGCTTCAAAAGACCACATGCGTGTTGTTATACAGTCTCCTGATACAGACGTGGCAGTACTTAGTATATATACGTATCGTTCGCTTCACTGTTCTGAACTATGGTTCCGTACGGGCACAAAGGACAAATTGCGATACATACAAATACATACAGTTGCTCAAGTACTGGGCCCAGCTATCTGTCTGTCTTTGCCTGGGTTTCATTCTCTTACATGTTGTGATAGCACTAGTGCATTATTTGGAGTCGCTAAGAGAAAAGCATTCAATCTCTTAAAGTCATCTGGATGTCATCAGCTTAGCTTAGCCCAACTCGGCGAACATGTTGACTTATCACCGAATACTGCAATTCTATGTGAGAAATTTGTCTGTGAGTTGTATACCACCAGGGATGTGGGAAAGACAGCTGATGAAACCCGTTATTGGCTCTTTTGTCAAAAGAGACAAAGAAATGAAAATCTTCCACCTACATCGAATAGTCCAAAGCATCACACCGAAAGGGCCAATTTTCAAGCTCTTGTTTGGAGACGTTCATTGCAAGCTGTTCAGAATCTTCCATCTCCAAATGGACATGGCTGGAGTATAGTGGATGGTCTACTCAAGCCTGTTCTAATGTCAAAGGATCCTGCTCCATTTGGATTAATTGAACTCACATCATGTAGATGTCAAAAGTCTGCCTGCAAAAGAACAGATCTCTGTCAATGCAAGGCTAACAATCTACTCTGCACTGAAGCATGCCTTTGTATGGGAGGTGAAATGTGTGACAATGTTCAGCATACAATTGTCGAAGATGACTCTGACACGGATGAGTAACATTCTCTCATTTGCTCACGTGATAAAGATGTCCTGCCAGCTTGTGTAGACATGCACTGCATGTCAGTTAAAGGTTTAATTATGAAAAATGTAGAAAACATGGGCATTGTTGTAGCTAAGGTATTGCTAGTCACAAGAAGACCTAAGTGCCCCAATATGTACAAAGCAACATACGGGTGTCTTAAACGAGGTTGATTATGTATAAATCTGCGATATACGATCACTCCTTTCCATTTTGGTTAAGATTGTATTGATATAACATGCGCTTAAGTTTGTGAAAAATTTACCATTGTGAAAATTGTTTGAGAGCTACATTTAACACCTATTGTAAATGGGCTTCTCACGGGTTAGTGATACCACAATTTTCTTGTACAACACGGCTCAGAATATACCCAAGACATCGGTCTAGCATAATATAGAGACACACCTTCTGAATACTGGATGTGCTACGAAACCATTCTTCTAGGCCCCTTTTGAAAATTGGCTCCCGGACTATAAACTTGATTCATCCTACAACTGATAAATGAATTGTATTTCACAACACTGACTTGCGCGTGAGCTATTTAAACAGGATATGGTAGTAACACATAACATAGTGCCATTTTTCTCCATGTAATGGACCTTTCCATTTTTAGCTATGCCCCGCCCATCTCCAGCTAAGCTCCACCCGCACTTCGCCGTGTTGGGATTGATCGATCCCCGAATGCCATAGCCATCAATTTCCTGAAAACTATACATGGAAGCTGTTGAATATTTTGTAACTAATTTGACTGGGTGCTGTTGCTGCCTATGGCAGCAACAGCGCCCGGTCAAATTAGTTTCAAAATATTCAACAGAATATTTACTAAATAGTAAAAGCAAACAATTTGTACAACAACGCATAGACCGTCTTCAAATATGCATTCGTGACGTACTTACCGACGTCATTCATGACGTCATTCATTATGATGCCATTCTACACAGCACGCAGTTCATTATGACGTCATATGATGGGTGGGTACTCTGGAAGGGCGAATTAGAACATTTTCATGTTCTTATTTGATTGATTGATCGAGTGCCTGTATATAGAATACATTTACCTGTTCATAGACATGTAATCCCCATTGAGAAGCATTATTGAAAAGATCATCCCAGAACGTCTGAAACAAAATGAATATATGTGGTGTGTACGGGTTTTTAACATAGTATATGCATTTTCGCCGATAACATATTGATTTCACAGTCGTTCAAGATAGAAGAAATTACTGATTCACTAGTACTGAAGGGGAGACAATAGATTCTAGCTAAAGTATTAGTGGAGAAATCCAGTCTTAGGTATGCCCCGTCTAACTGTAGCTAAGCTCCATCCACGTTTTGCAGTGTTGGAATCACTCGATCCCTGCACTCTCTGAATCTTAATTTCCAGAAAACTATACAGGTAAGCTGTTGAATATTTTGAAACTAATTTTACTAGGTATTGCTGCTGTCTATGGCATGCAAGACACATATTTCTTACAACTTGATAGACTATTGTTTCTCATGTAAATTTACAAAGGTATTTCCGAACTAGGTAGTATATATTGCAAAATTTAAATCAACAACATAACATATCACGTCTGTTTGACATGTTCGCCATCGTTGTCGCTAAGAAACATTCTAGGTGTCACATGGCATGTGGGATTATTACACATTGTCTAACCAATGTTTATATGATAACCTCATCTAATAAATTTGTAATGAAATCCCAACTTGCTTGAGATCCTCTATATGTTTAACTGTCTCACTACTGAGTTTTCGCAGACGACATATTCAAAGGGTTATAATCATGGAACTGCTAAATATATTTTTATCAATTTGACTGAAGTCCAGTCAAATTGTTTTCAAAATATTCAACATGTCTAGAGTTTTGGATCATAGAAATTATTGTCTGGTAGCTTGTAGCAGCGCGACAGTTAATGGCCATGCATGATCGTCCATAAGGTTGCCGTAATGGATAGATATAAATATGGACCTCGGGCCGAAGTATGTGGGACTGTTATAGGTACCTTATGCTGAAACAGAAAAGCAAATGGATATAATAATAATAATAATAATAATAATAATAATAATCACCTGATCTTGTGGGAGCGCGCAGCTTGCTTCCTTATCTATTATAAAGTTATACAATCCGCCATTTTGTTTGGCATATGTCGTTTGATAAGACCTATAATACAAAAACAATATCTAATCAAAATACACAATAAACCCTTCCAGTGTATCCATCCATTATATGGCGTTATAATGAACTACGTGACGTATATAATGACGTCATTATCAATGGCGTTATGATTGCCGTAGATCGCTACGTTGCGAAAGCTTAATTGAAGACGGACTAAGCGTTGTGGTACGCTGCTACAGAGTTTGGATTCTAAATCTGCCTTAGTTCTTTTGATATTCCTTATTCTGCCGCATTTTGCCTGTCTGTTTTTGCTCAGGTGAGAGGAAAATGTCATTAGCATTCATGTCCGCATGATAGCACGAATAACTAACAAGTACAGTGTCAACACTTTTAGTTGATCCAGTTGATGACTCTGTGTTCCTGTATATCTTTCTCCAGTAATAACTAATATCTGAAATGGTAGCTAAGTGTCAACTTGTATTATCTAGCTATTAATTCTGACAGATTCCTTGATGTCAATGTCATTGTCTCGTTTTTCTTCTTGAATCTGTATTCGTGAACATTTTCTCCATCGATTGAATCCAGAATTCCGAGTCCTAAGTGCTTGGCATTGTCGACGTTTGCTGAAGCACTGGCAGAAACATAAGTTTCGATAGTGTGTAGCGATGGATTCCCTTGTGAGGAAATTACGGATTGTCTTGGTGTCTTTAACATCCCTTTCTTGGGTGTCCTTTGTTATTTATTTATGATGTTCACGTTTTCCTGCATAGGGTCATTAACTTTTACAACATGCTGGTATGGAATGAAACTACAACAAACGTCGCATTCTGTAATCCCACGACCTCGCGTTAACCACAACATCTTCGTATTGCATGGCAACAATTTATGAAATGCCTGTACACGTCTGGATGCTGCTGTGGCATTTGAGGCATATTTTGTGTTTAAAAATATGCTTTATCTACCGATTATGGCCATATGTTACAAATATTACACCATGACAAACATTGTCTGTATGTGCGGGTCCAAGTCTCCAGTAAGCTAGGATTCTGATGAAGCGACGGAGAATGTCTATCATAGCCATGCACATTAACATTAGCACAGATGTGCGTTGATTTGCTATTGATTCCTTCTTGATTTAAAGTCTATCCAATGTTATATCTAGCATTTCTGATAAGCGCACTAGATGAAAAAATTTCACATCAGCGGTCAAGTGATCAAACAGTTCAGCTGCTTCTAACATATCCTGATCAACACTATGTCCGGCATCTGGTTTATCTGTTGTTTGATCACTTATTCCATAGTGAAGTGTGCTTCATAATGGCTCCTTTTCTGAATCTGTCATTTCCATCTGGGTGGAAGTTGGTGGCTATAAATACCAGCCAACAATAGTGTATTGAGAGCTACATCGACAAGGAAATGTCCTCAGATAGCTATTCCAATATACTTGGCACTTAGCATATGGCAATTCCTGACATACATAACTTTAAGGAGTTCTTGCAAACTAGCACCCTACCCCACCCCATTAGATGTCCAATGCATCTCAAGAAGCTCATTTGCATATGAAGACAACCTAGTGTAAGGACAACACACTTCAACTCACTACCTTCTGGCTCACTGTGTATTATCAACAGGTATTTCCGATACAATGGCTGGCCTAATGTTATGAATGGTGTGACATTGTAACGCTTAGCCTGTGCATATATACAAGTCTCAATGCTGAGTAAACACATGTTAACTCACTTGGATTCATGTCAATCATCAAAAGGAAAACAACCAATGACTGGCCTAAGTACTCTCAGCGGTGTAGATGTGTTCACTTGTACAGAGGTGGTCCAGCTAAGGAGGGTATTAACTATTTTATAATTGCCATTGACACTAATAATGCATTTACTTGATGTAAATTAAAAATACACTTAATTAGCAATAAAATGTGTGAATTAATGCTATTAAAGAATCTGTTTCAAAGTCTGTAAAGGCCGTCTGAGTGAGCTTGATCCACTAAAATATATAATTCATTTTTAGTTACTTCCGTTCAAGAAATCTTGGTAGACGTTTAGTATGATGCTCAGGAGACCTTAAAGAAATGCATACTACTAAAACAAATTATGTTGCAATTTGCCCTGGGAGCTATGTTAGTTCCCCCTATTTCTCTAGCGGCATACCAAGTATGAACACTTTGGATTTGCTCTGGTGCGTGCATTCGTCCGTGTTTTTAACGTACGTTTGTGTATGTACGTAGTGGGCATGCGCATGTGTGAGAGAGCGAAGGCATGATTCAAACGCCATTGCGTTAATATACTAACCATGTTCCACTGTGCGCTATCACTGGTTTTTCTCCGGTTTTATTGAACATGTATCTGGAATTAGTAATAAGAATGTGATGATATTATAGCTGGACTTGTATGCTTGTAGTTATCCTTCGGGATTATCCCAATGATGAGACAGACTATGTAAGAATAACATTGATAAATTCAGTCATTAAACTTAATGTTCTATATTAATAGCCAGCCAGGCAGCCAACCAACCAGCCAACCAGCCAGCCAGGTAGGTAGGCAGGCAGCCAGCCAGCCAGCCAGCCAGCCAGCCAGACAGACATACAGACGGACGGACGGGCGGGCAGGCCAGAAGGCACGCAGACCAACCGGCCGACAGACCGACCGACCAGCCGGCCGGCCGGCCAGCATGCAGGCAGGCGGACACAGAAAACCGGCCGTCCGGCCAGCCAGCCAGCCAGCCAGCCAGCCAGCCAGCCAGCCAGCCAGCCAGCCAACCAGCCAGCCAACCAACTGCCCAACCAACCAATCAACCAAACAACATACCATCCTAATAATCAACTAACCAGCCAATCTACCATCCCATTACCAACGCACTTACACACTTAAGATCGACCAAGCGTCCATTCATCCGTTGTAGTCACCACACAATCAATCAAGCAATCAATCAATCGATCGGTCAATCAATCAATTAATCGAATCGGTCGGTCGGTCGGTCGGTCGGTCGGTCGGTGGGTCGGTCGGTCGGTCAGTCAGTCAGTGGATCGATTGAACGATCGATTGATCGACCGACCGACCGACCGGCCAGCCAGCTGGCCAGCCAACCAGCTAGCCAGCCAGTGAATCGATCAATCGATCATTCATTCAATTCATATCAACTTAGCTACCAACCAGTCATCAACTCACTTACGCCCATCCATACCGCACAATCATATAGCGATCTTAGTCGACCAGACAGGCAACAAGTCAGACAGGCATGCAGGGAGACTGGCATGACAGCAGGTGTTCGATCAGTCGGATGGTCGATGCTCGGTCGGTCAGTCGGTCAGTCGTTCATTTATCCAGTAATACGCACTTTAATCCATGTGGAAACGAATAATTATATGCCTCCCATGTGATGATGCCTCCATCAGCAGCTTCCTTGTAAAACCAGGAATCATACTGAAGAAATCTGAGAAAAGGAGAGAACACAGAACAGCTCATATATAACTTGACATGTGTCCAAAACAAAAACAGAAACCTGTTCATTAGTACAATTTGAACACGATGTAAGAAATGTTGTTCCGATCCAATTATGCCCAACATATTTAACAGTAGGCCTACATTTTATTTTATTCTTGAAACGCGTTAAGTTATGACATGATCAGGTAATTGTCCTAAATTTTCGAATATATTTCATCTTATGTAAGGTAAGGTGGAAGCGATTATCTATCTAAATGTACTGCTCATAGAATTTTCTCTATGGTAGCGTCCTGATGATAGTTTTCGTATCAGTACATGCGAGACGACTAACCAATTGTCTAGACGACATTATTCTGCCAGTCTGTCACTGTCAGTAATTTCATCTCTATGGTGGGCACAACTCCGGTGACGTGTTACATCTGCATGCGTGACACGCCCTGTCAGGGTAGTGGATAGATCGCTCAGTTCCTTCATTATGGCGTATTTGGATTGCACTTCCTACATTGATGGTATGTGATCTCTCCGTGGAGTTAGTTGTCTTGCATCTGTCTTCATGTGGTGGTATAGCAACATGTGCTTCCTCATCTTAGATAATAGAGAAATCCAATCTATCGATCAAATATATGACGTCATAATCAATTACGTCACATGTAGGCCGGCGTAACAACCAACTACCTAATGAATGAGTATTTGGATTGACAACTGTAGAAAGAGGTGTGATACCGAATCCAAGTACTGGTCGGATTTTCCCGATATAGAGCCCGCTCAGCCCATTCTGGCCAGCACCCACTGTGTGCTAGATAGTTTCATCATCTGAGATAGTCGTGCCCTTCCTCTGGCCTGACATTCACTCAGATATATATATATATATATATATATATATATATATATATATATATATATATATATATATATATATATATATATATATATATATATATATATATATATATATATATATATATAATGCTTACCTGTACCATACATCAATGGACTTAGCATACTCAAGGATATCGAATATAGTCTTCTCGAATGTGTAACCAGGGTCCGGGTGATAGTAATAATAGGAGCCTATAACACACAATACAATAGTTTCAAAATAAACTGTTATCCCTCAGTTTCAGTTTCAGTTTCATGTTTGTTACACTCAGGCTACCGAGGCAGCATACGAGGGTACATATTTATAACAATTATTATGGCGAGTAAAGTGACAAAATATACAGTGATTATCACGAGGCTAATAAATAAATAAATAAATAAATACTAATTACCTTAATAACAGCGATAATAAACTCGTTGATTTTTCTTGGCATATGAAGGTATTTACGAGTTTTTTGGAGATCTGCCCTGTTGCATATTGAAAGGAGTCCTAGAGCTTTTTCTATCGAGTTATTGGTTAGTTAATAAGAAGGGATTAGTCTTTGTCGTTCAGCGCTAAATTTTGTACAATGAAAAAGAAAGCGTAATTCGTCACCTATGCAATTACATGTATTACAGATGCATTCATTTCTATCAGATCCCTCCCATCTCTTAGCCTCGATGGCTAGTTGATGATTCAATGTTCTGAAGTGGCACAGAGTTATAGCGTCGCGATATGGTAATACAACAAAATATTTTTTCAAACACCGAATCACTCGTTATATTATTGTAAAACGTTAATCGGCTTGAATTCCAAATTTCAGCTCCGCATCTTTCAGTGAATTGAGTTTGTAGAGCTGTTCTTACCTGCTGTTAGTCTCATTTATGTTTTCTGCGTTAAATGCTGTATCAAATCCTGTTATTGTTAGTATTTCTTTAACATTTTCCTGAATTCAATTGTACTATTTAGTTTACTAGATAAATAATAGAAGATATTATATTTATTTTACTAGTACTTCCCACACAGTGACAATGGGGGAATCCAGGATTAGCTATGCCAAGCCCAATTTTAGCAATGCTCAGCCCACACTTTGCCGTGTTTGGGTCGATGCCTGAACTGCTTGACTATCAATTTCCAGAAAATTATACATGTAAGCTGTTGAATATTTTGAAACTTATTTAACTGGGTCAAATTAGTTTCAAATTATTCAGGAGCATCTTTATTAAATAGAAAAGACATAATTCGTACAACAACGCTCTTAGTCCGTCATCAATTAATTAACCTATTTGCGTCACTTAAGACGTAATTGATTACGACGTCATGCGGCATATCACTTAGTTTATTATGACGTCATATGATTGATAGATAAACTGGAACGGTCAATTCATAATATTGAAAGCCAGTTTCTGTCACTCATATGACGGTATAATCAACTACGTCGCATGTAGGCTGATGTTATAATAAATTACGCCATGAAAGATGCGATTTAGTCTGTCATAAACGTGTAATAGTCCACCAAGTTGTACGAATTGTAGTCTTTACTATATTTTGAAGTTAATTTGACTGGGTAGTGTTGCTGCTATAGGCAGCAATAGCACCCAGTCAAATTAGATTCAAAATATTCAACAGCTTAGCTTTCTAGAAATCGAGATTCAGAAAGTACAGTGATCGATGACTCACAACACGGACAAAGCATACATGGAACTTAGCTAGGAATGGGTGGGGCATAGCTAAAACTGTATTCATCCATTATGAAACACTACTATGTGCTACAACATAGGGCTCTATTTCTAGTTAAGCTCTGATCACGTGCTGCGCGTGATGGGATCGATTTATATACTTTGAATCCCATTTTCAAGCGCTATTGCTACGTATGGCAGCAACAGCGTCCTGTCAAATTGGTTTCGAAATATTCAACAGCATGTGTATTAAATAGTAGAGACATACAATTCGTACAACGTGCCTTGCTATAAGTGTTAAAGACGGGCCAAAAAAAATCATTTATGACTTAAGAATTATGACGTCATCCTACACACCACTTAGCTGATTATGACGTCAGATTGATAGATGGATACTCTGGAAAGGTGAACTATACAGGTAAGCGGTTTTGAAACTAGCTATGGCAGCAACGGCGGTTCAAAATATTCAACATAATGTTTATTAAATATGAAATCCATCAAAAACATTCCATTCACACGCTTGCCGGATTTCCAGCTTCATGACGGAATATTCTCTGTAAATTATGATTGTGACATCAGCTACCTAGTGGCGTAATTGATTATGACGTCATATACTTAAGTGACAGATCCAAACATTAATCATCTGACTCGTGATTCCGACTAGAATAAAATACGCACAAGCGCAGATAACAAAATCAAAATGGTAGTTAGAAATAGAAGCACTTTCCACCATCAAAAACCTAACTTTTACCGCTCGTGATGAAACTCGTGGCCAATCAAATGCCCTGTCCGTAGCTTGTGTGTCACTACTTACCCGCATCTGTCCAGTAACTGAGATATTGTAGTGACAGGTCTGGTGAGGGCATTGCTACATTATTTCTTGTTTTGTTGTAAACGCGGGACATAACCTCATTCCAATTGGCAAGAATCTAAAGAAATATATGAGAAATACACTTCAAAATCGCCACCACCACCGCCACCACGAACAACTGAAAAGCAGCAACAACAACAACAACAACAACAACACAACCACTACCACCATCAGAAGCAGCACCACCAACACGACCACCACCACCACCACCACCACCACCACCAACAACAACAACAACAATAACAACAACAACAACAACAACAACAACAAAAGAAACAACAACCCCCCACTACCTCTACCGCTACCACCACCAGCAACACCACCCCCGTCACCACCACCATCACGACCACCACCACCACCACCAACAACAACAACAACAACAACAAACACAACTACAGCACCAACACCACCATCATGGGTACCACCACCATCAACACGGACAACAACAACAACAACAACAACAACACACCCATCATCATGTGCATAATCACCACCACCAACACGAACAACAATAAAAACAACAGCAACAACAACAACAACAACAACAACAACAACAGCACCATCATGTGAACCAGCAGCACCACTACCACGAATGCAAACAACAACAACAACAACGAACAACACAAAACAACAACAACAACACCACCATTGGCACCACCACCAACAGCACCACCACGATCATGGGACTGACCACTAGTACCACCACGAACACGACCACCACGAACATCAACAACAACACCATCGCGGACACCACCACCACTATCATCATGGGCAGCACCGCCACCACTACCAACACGATCAACAACAGCAACAACAACCCACCACTACATCCACCACCTGCACCACCACCACCACCACCACCACCACCACCAGCTCCATCACTATCATCATGGGCACCACCGCTACCACTACCAACACGAACAACAACACCATGGGCACCATCACTCCCACACCACTATCATCATAACCACCACTACCAACACGAACAACAACAACAACAAACAACAACCCACCACTGCAAACACAACCTGCACCACCACCGGCACAACAACCATCAAGCACCACAAACAACAACAACAACAACAACAACAACAACAGCAACACCTTCTTGGACACCCCCACCCCCACACCACTATCATCATGGCCAGCACTACCAACACGAACAACAGCAACAACAACAACAACAACAAACAACAACCCACCACCGCAACCACAACCTGCACCACCACCGGCACCACCACCACCATCACCACCATCAATCACCACAAACAACAACAACAACAACAACAACAACAACACCATCATGGGCACCAACACCAATATCAACAGCACCATCAGCATCACGAACAGCAACAGCAACAACACACACACCACCCCCATCACCACCACACCACCACTACTACCCCCACCAACATCATCACTACCACTACCACCACAACAACAACGATATATGTTAGCGTTAACCCTTCTTTCACCTCCTTGGGCCCAGCACCGATAGAATAAACTAGAATTGTTCTCGACCGGAAACCAGCTGGCACCGAGTCTATTCCTCCCATTGTACCCCATTGCAAATTCTCGCCGTCATAGACCATTGATGACGTCATAAACTCATCCATCGGGGACATAATGGCCGCACTCTTAATCTTATCGAATATAATAACAGGTCCACTCTCCAAGCCGGGTGCAGATGTAAAATTGTCTCGAGTCCACCTGAAAATAATCACATTTAAACTTTGAACCCTGAAGTTCCCAAGAGTCATTATGACGCCATGAATGACGTAGATACGTACGCCACGAACGCATAGTTGAAGACGGACTATGAGTTGCTGTCGAATTGTATGTCTTAACTATTTAATAACCATTCTGTTGAATATGTTGCAACTAATCTGACTGGGCAGCAACAGCACCTAGTCAAATTAGTTGCAAAATATTCAACAGTTTACTTGTATAGTTTTCAAGAAATTGATAGTTAGGCTATTCGGAGATCCATCCCTACACGGCGTGGTGTGGGTGGAGCTTAGCTAAAGGGGGGGGGGGGGGAGCATAGCTAAAACTGGAAAGGTCCATTCAAGATAAGCAAACAAAATGACATGTTGAGTACGGTATTTACATCCTTTCATGGCGAAATTAGCCAGCACCGGTCTCTGTATCGGCATTTGCAGGTCAAGAAAAGGCGATTTTTTAATTTTCACACTGAAATGACTGGCTCGATAACCGTGATACATTGTCAAAAATAATATTGTCTTGGCCTGCAAATGGGCATTCAAAAAACAAATATTTTTATTTACTTTAGCAAATTTAGCCATTAAAGGGGAAAGGCAAATTTGTCAGAGGCATGATTCTACATTACCTTGCAATCAAAGGGATGAATCCAGTTTTAGCAATGCACCGCCCATCTCTAGCTAAGCTCCAACCACGCTTTGCCCGTGCTAGGATCACTCGATTCCTGCACTCTCTGAATCTCAATTTTCGGAAAACAATACAAGTAAACTGTTGAATATGTTCAAACTTATTTGACTGGGTGCTGTTGCTGCCTGTGCCTACAACAGCGCCCGCTCAGTTTAGTTTCAAAATATTCAACAGCATCTTTATTACATAATAAAGACACATAATTCGTACAACAACGCTCAGTCCGTCACCAATTCGATGGTTATGACGTCATCCTATAAGTCACATTGTTGATTACAACGCCATATGATGGATGCCATTGGGTGGATAAACTGAAAAATCCATTGATTATGTCGTCATTTACTTGAGTGACAGATCGGGTCCCTCTATTGCGCAGGCTGTGTCTGTGTACGGAATAACCGCATAAATCGGAAGGAACAAGAGAAGGATGTAAAATAAGACTACGGATAATATATGATGCCTTTTGTCGCATTGTCTCTTAACTTTTTATCAATCTGATGTCAACATTCTATCTTTTTACGGTGCCAGCAGCAAAGAAACCGGTGTATTTTTTTTTTACAATTTTGATGGACGATGTTGCGGTCTACGACAGCACCATCTTCCACCAAATTTGTTTTAAAATGAACACCAGTTCAATTTTTAATTTAATTTGATAATTAACAAGTTTGACATCAGAGTGCTAAGAGATAAAAGTTAAGATAGATCATCCGCATATTTGAAACGTACCTTCCAATCGTAGCTCCTTTACTGCCAAACATACTGCCACCATAGGTCAGATATCCGACGTCAGTGGTATTGGCAGGAACTTGGATACTGGGAAATCCAGAGATGATGTCATTGTTATCTTTCGCTCGTGTACCAGTAACTGATGTGAAGTACGTCTGCAATAGTAAATTTTTGTGGTAATATAATGATCCTGGGGCCAGTTTCACAAAGGTTCGTAAGTTACGCCCTGTCGTAATGTAGAAAACAGACCAATCGATATACTTCATTTGATATTTACGCCGTACTTAATTACCCTAATGTACCAAAAGACCCTATGTGAAACTGGCACCGGGTGTATTATTAGTATATATTCATTTTTATACACAAATTCCGGCCTGTCACATATATGTGTTATTATTTTTTGTTTTTCTGGAAACTTGCGTGAGCCGTCGAGATTCTCAATTTAGGGAAACGTATACGAAACATTCCTATTGGAAAAGAGTCAGAAAAGTTTTAATATGTCACGACGGTCGGCGATCGCAAACATCAAAGAGCTACACGCCGGGAGGACAGAAACCGCAAAAAAATTACATCACTACATCAAACAAATAAGTTGCATAATACTATTTTATGCTCCATACAAGACCAGCGATGAATCGCAAGCAACCGCTAAGTAGCAAATACTCTGGTATCTCTGAGAAACGGATATAAAGTCGACCGTTAGATTGGGGTTTTTTAAATATTATATTTATGAAATTTATAATTCGCACCTTCTTGGATATTGAGTAGTCGTCTATATAAGAATTGATGCTAAAATGGGAGTATTGACCCACTGGAAAAGTTCTATGGACATGGTTCCGTATATCAAATTTGCAGATCTATCAGTGATAGCCCTTTTAACGTTGACGCCGCTATCGTGGTAACAGTGATACACGTGTATCGTTGTCTGCCTCACAGGTGAGAGAAAAATAAAGTGATATTCTGCATTCCTCTAGTAATCCCCGAGTTGATTACTGATCAGAAGATTTAGATAATAGAACTAAACCTTTCAATCATAAGAAGCATAGAAACAATTGATGAATCCAGTCTCCCAGTCAGTCATATGACGTCATGATCAACTATGTCGCATCTAGGCTGACGTCATAATCAATTGCGTCACGAATGCGCTATTTAGACCATCATAAACGCTTAATAGTCTATCAGGTTGCACGAATTGTATGTTTTTACAATTTAATATAGCAACAACAGCGCCCAGTCAAACTAGTTTCAAAATATTCACCAGTTTAGCTGTATAGTTGTCTGGAAATTGAGATTCAGAGCATGCAGGGATCGATTGATCCCAACACGGTAAAAAGACGAGGATGGCGCGTGGCTAGAGATTGGCGGGGCATAGCTAAGACTGGATCCATTCATTGTATTATAGACTAATGCTCGTTTAAACTTTGGGTTTCTGGGGAGACTGAGCAGAAGCAGTAATATATACTCTAATTGCTCAGCTAGTAACGATCTACAATGGCACGGGGGTGGGGGGTGGAAGTGGCGGGCCCATGGTCACATTTGATGCAAAACATGTGTGCGTGCGTGCGTGCGTGCGTGCGTGCGTGCGTGCGTGCGTGCGTGCGTGCGTGCGTGCGTGCGTGCGAGCGAGCGTGCGTGCGCGCTTGATTGCGTGCGTGCGTGCGTGCGTGCTTGATTGCGTGCGTGCGTGCGTGCGAGTGAGTGTATGTGTGCGCGTTTCGTTGTGTAAATGTGTGAGCGAATGCGAACGTGCGTGCATGCAAACATATCGCTTGCATTTAGCCGAATCCTACCACATACCTGCTCAAACAGAACTGCAGTGCAATCCGGAAACCCGTACCACTGCACTCGGAGCTTGAACCGTGCCATGCCAGCTTGGTAGTAGTATACAAAACCTTGAAAAGTTCCTATCTCATCTGTACCTGTGACAAAATCGGAGTTAATCAGATCTAAACTGTGATCTGCTGTACTGTATCTCTGGCCATTGACTGTGTAAAATATAGAGCCATTTCGAAGCCACATCTGATCATTTACCCATAAGGTAAAGGCACCAGTGTTCCAAAGTATGAACACACATTTTCTGCCATCCACCGTTGATGAGAACACTTTCCTTCTATAGCGTGTTACATCTGCGTTACAGGTATATACTAAGACGACTATTATTGTAACTGAAAAGTAGAACGGAGTAAAACGTGTTTATAAAGGACATTGTAGGGGGAATAAAACTGTTCACTGAAGGTCTCTCCATTCAACCTATATTGCAAGCACACGTACGCACGCCCATCGCACACAAACACTCGTGTTGGCACAAACTAACTCGTTAATGCACTTAGTAGGCATGTGACCTAGAAATGTAGCACTAACTTGAAACTGGAAGTGCTTTTAGCACACTCCAATACGAATACATGTGCTAATGGTCCTTTCCAGTTTTAGCTATGCCCCACCTATCGATGGTGTTTGGATCGATCGATCCCTGAACTCCCTGACTATCTGTTTCCAGCTAAGCTGTTGAATATTTTGAAACTAATTTGACTGGGTGTTGTTGCTGCCTATGGCAGCAACAGTGTCCAATCAAATTAGTTTCAAAATATTGAACAGAATGTGTATTAATACGAAAGACATACACTTCGTACAACGTGTCGAACTATTAAGCGTTAAAGACCGACTTCTACCTTTTGTATTCCCCAAATACGGTGGCCTCGTGACCTAGATATTAGCCATTTTTAACAGACAGTTAAACTAATTTCTAACTATTCTTCCTTTTGCATACCTGCGCTATAGTTTAAAAAATCTGTATTTTTGCATAGGCCAGTGACCTAGTTATTTGGCATTTTGACCCCTAACCGAAACGATTTTTAGTCGGTCACAATCTCAGTGGATGTACCATCAAATCTGGTGATTATACCATCTTGCATTCCTAAGCAAAGACACAAATCTATATTTCGTAATGAATCTAGTGAGCATGTGACAGATATCTGATCTTTTGACCTGAAACATGTTCTCCACCGCACCCACACACACACCCCCCCCCCCCACCCCCACCCACCCCCACCCACCAGTCCCAATATGACTGTATGTGCCAGATTTTGAGATTCTGCGTTCTTGCCTTTCAGAGATATGCAGTAGGAAGACAGACATACAGAAACTCTGCTGCTGCTGCTGCTACTGCTTCTGCTGCTGCTGCTGCTAAAACACTAATAATCTTACCTATTGCTGCAAACACCGTGTTCGAATTTGAATGAAATGGGTGACAATACATTTTGATGAAATGAGGCATTCTTCATACAGGGGTCTGGTTTTATAGCACCTGATGACACGCTAATGTAGTCTGAATATTATCTTTTTTTACATTGCGCGTGATAACCAAATCTGAGCCAGCTATAGTACTCACGTTGTCAATGATAAACACACTTGAAACAGAAGTCAAGATTTTATACTTGCTTTGAAAACAAGCATGATTAACCGTGACCGTAATGAGTGACTGGCACACACGTGTATACACGAGCGCTTGCACATACGCACGCACGTACCCATGCATACATGCACGCTCAATCTGACGCGCTCACACGATGTGAGACGCATGAATAAATACATCAATGCGATGATTAAATTTACCTCTCATTGTTATCTCTAACTATGATAGTGAGTCACATGATGATCAAAGAGTAAACTGTGTCGCTGATTCACACGAGTAACGCAACTCAATAAATGCACCCACCCACCCACTCACCCACCCACCCACCCACTCACCCACCCACCCACCCTTCCTAGCCCTTCTTTCCCTATTTACCTGCAATCTACAGTCCTATCTACACGCCTCCCACGTCCATTTATCTGAAAATTAATTATGCACTATATAAATGGATGGATTCAATGTGTCACTAAAGTATCTGACGTCATAATACGTTACCTGTTACCCAACCTGACAATTAAATGACCTAGGTCGATCTGAATTGTGTTTTCTTGTAAATTTAAATTTTAATAAACATTATGTTAAATACTTTGAAACTAATTTGACTGGGAGTTGTTGCTGCCATAGTGTGACGGTTCACACACTCTGCCCCTCCAGCGGACGGCGGGATCGATCACGTCGTTTGATAATTGGCCAGTCAGTAGTGAACGTCATGCCTAGTCTGAAAATAGTGGCCAGTGGTCAGTATGTAGACTGTGTTAGATGTAAATAAGTGCACTCAACAACTAAGACAGCTATCCCCATGGCTGACCGTACAAGCAACTACGTAGTGACGTAAGTGGTACCGCGGTCGTAATGCCGCAGTATAACTGTAAAACAAACACTAGAACTGCACTTTATCTTGGGCAGCAAGGCAACCGGCCATGCCACGCCGCTGTAGTGACCCTATAATAGCGGTACTCAGCTACAAACAGAGGAATAGTTCAAGATGTGATACAAGCGCCCAAATTGATATAGAGATTCCCCCGGGGCTACTTTTTGAACATTTCCCGTTAGCCATCTAAAATTCGAAATTTTCAAGAAAGCTGCCTGTGAAATACCCTTTCACTATTTATAGCATCTTGTTTGAAAATCTATGCAGCTTGCTAATAATTAACCTGCATGGTTGCAACACTGCCGCATGGTGGAAGGAACAGTGTGAATGGCATGACACAACCAGGGAGCACGGGTGTCACCACTGCTGTGATACTCAGCATGGAGTTCAGTGCCAGCGTCGTCGTCCTAGTAGTAGTAGTAGTAGTAGTAGTAGTAGTAGTAGTAGTAGTAGTAGTAGTAGTAGTAGTAGTAGTAGTAGTAGTGCTTAGTGTCCTAAATGATATATGATGAGCTCCATTATGTATCTAATAAATTAGCTAGATAGCTGCACCTGACTTGACAGGATGTGCCAGCGCGGGAGAGCCGCGCCAAGGGTAACGGGGCATCAGCTACCCAGATGGTATACAGATCGCATGGAATCTAAATGGCACTGGATAAAGGATCGAGCTAGTTGTAGGGCCATATTTGTGTGCCCCAAACTAGCTGTATTCAGTGCTGCTGAAATGAGAGGGCAGAATCCGCGTCAAAGAATTCACGAAGGAGTTAGAAATGGAAGAAGAAACCACGTTCTACGCGTCAATCAAGAAGAACAAGATGGACTTCTTTCGACAAGAACCGGCTCCTGGTGGTCCAAAACAAAAGGTACTGAAGGAAGATTGCAGCTTCTTCTCCAAGCTCTTCATCTCATTGCAGACCAGAGAGTGTGACCTACAGGAGGATTTCGGCATGAGAACCAGCCATTCCCTACTGCACTGAGTGACAGTAAAAAGCTTCACGCCTGTCAGAAGTTTCAGCTTCCTGACATTCTCCAGATTCGTAATAAAATGTCAGATACTGAACCAGAAGCTGATATAATCATCAATGTTGCTTCGGCTTTGTTGAACACTCTGCCACCACGAACCTCAAAGACGTTTGAAGACTATGCATCGCTGGACGTACTTCCAGCAATACAAGCATGCTCGTCCAAGAGAACAGCTATTGTGTTTGATGTTACCGTGCCATTGCGTCATTGCAGCAATGTAATGATCAAAGTCAGTAACACTGATGTCCTAGTCATAGCGGTCAATGTCCTGCCGTCCCTGCAGGACCTTGGTTTGCAGAAGCTGTGGATTGCTTTTGGTCACAGGCGGAACTTTAGGTGGATTAATGTACATGATCCCAACCTATAACTTGGGCTAGAGAAGACAAGAGTGAATTATTTTCGTCCATGCCTTCACTGGCTGCGATGTTCTGTCAGCATTTCATGGGAATGGAAAACACTCTGCATTGAAAATCTGGGAGACCTGGTATGTGCTGATGTATCTAATGTCTTTATCAAAGTCAGTCAGCACTGGCAATGGGTGAAGACAAACACATGAAGATCCTCGAGAAGTGTGTGATCACTGTATATGGCAGGTCCAGTATATTTGCGGATATTGTTGACAGAGGGTTGGAATTGTTTGCCCGAAAGCAGAGGTCGTATGAAGCTATTCCTCCAACTCGAGCAGCTCTCCTTCAGCAGGCAAAGCATGCGCCCTACCAGGAAGGCTGCATAAGAAGTCAATCGACTATTTGCCAGTCCGAAACCTAAAGCAAGGCTGACTGGGGATGGGGACGACAAGGTGGCATGTGACATATCTTCTGAACGGCACTACCATCAATTGTGCAGAGTTGGCAACAGCTGATAGCGTGTGGCTGTCAGACAAAATGTCGTGGAAGGGGCAAATGCTATCGAGTTGGACTCACTGTGCAGCTACAGATGCGAAGATTAGATTAGATGTGTTAACATCAACACTTATAAATCTAAGTGACAAAGTGCAAAATACAAAGTGCAAAGACAATGGTGACGCTATACTTTTATATGTATCTTAATAGGCAAATACACCATTTGTATTGTAATATCGTGTATTCCGTGTGAATTTCTAACATAAATCTGCTAGAAATAGAACAAGCTCGATCAATTTAGGTAGCTGTCGGTCTATGATGCTCAGTGAACAAGTAGGTCACACTGACCTACTTTGCTATGAGACACACATTAAACCTACAATGCATCAATACAGCATGTGTGATTACTGTGTCCGAAACAATATTGAAACTACCGCCCAATCATTTGCTATTTGTTTCAATACGAACATTGAATTTTGACCTATTTTCCCATATTATGGCAAACTGACTTAGTTTTTATATCGGTGGTAACTTATGTGCAGCTGTATCCACCTACCAAGCTAACTGTCAATAGCTCCGACAAAATGTGCTAACAATGTATTATCTTGTGTCATTGGCATTCATACTGCATACAATTTCAAAAGGGCATAACTCCACCATCTGAAAACCAATCAACTGCATGTGCATAACCCCCATAGATATTGCCTAATGAAACATATTGGCCAAATTTAGCTGTTCACATATGGAGAAAGTAAACCCCCGAATATTTTTTTTGTGACGAACTAACTGACTAACTAGGGGGGTGTGGGTGGGTGGGGGGTGGCGGGTTCTTGAGCTACTACCTACAGCTAAAGAAGCTTCAGAGATGGTTGATAAGTTTGAATTCCGATTCTGCATAGTCAAAACATATAATTTGATACCTAAAGCATTCAAATTGGTCCGCTGTATCACATTATGTGGTAGACATAGTATTTCAATACCGTAAATTGCGGCCATCTTTAAAATATGTATGTGACTAACGGGATTTTGTAATGGGCCTCTGAGATGAGTATTCATGCCAGTTGTGTTGCTTGTATCACAATTTGAAAGATTGTTTCAACTATCTGCCCCACTGCAAAGGGATTGTCTCCTGACCAGCACGACACTCACAGCGCAGGTGCCACAGTTCCGGTGCCGCAGTAGCGCTTATATATCGTAATGCTGATCTTTTGTTGCGACCTTGTTACCAGCCCTTTAGGGGCATCATTGAGAAGCACAGAGTCATACGGCGAGATGGACAAGGATTGCACAGAGTTTCGATTGGAACAGTGTGGAACTAGATAGAACATTTCGATGATCATTTTAATGCGACTCTACAATGTCAACGCCGCTCACTTGGCCGATGTTGGGCCGATACCGGACATGCACCGTATCAGCCCTGTATCCGCCCAGTAAGCTGCGTTATCTGGGTAGTTACTAGAGTACCCACTCGCTTAACCGCATAAACTCGTCTAATGTGTTATCCTCCAAACGTGAGCAAAATCTTGTCTTCTCCACAACCCGCATACACATTCCACTGGATTATTTCAACAGTGTCACACAATTTATGAATCTAGTATATCGATCAATCACATGGCGTCATAATCAACTATCTCAAATTTAGGCTGAGGTCATAACCAATTACGTCATGAATTACGTAAGTGGGATGTCATAAATCCTTAATAGGCCATCAAGTTTTACGAATTGTATATCTTTACTATTTTAATAAACATTATGTTGAACTTTTTGAAACAGCAACAGCACCCAGTCAAATTATTATATATATAACATATAAATATTTTAAAATATTCAAGAGCTTGCCTGTGTAGTTTTCGGGAAATTGAGATTCAGGGAGTTCAGGGTTCGATCGATCCTAACACGGGCAAAGCATGGGCAGAGCTTAGCTAGAGATGGGTGGCACATAACTAAAACTGGACGTGTCCATTAATTTGAACGTTTATCACTCAAACTGAGCAATTATAAGAAAATCAGGACTGTTTATACGTTTAACCCTTTAATGGCTAAATTGGGTCACGAAAATCAAAATATGTGTTATAGATCCAGTGATTCCAGTGGGAAATTTTCAAAAATGGTCTTCTCTTGGCCTGCAAATGGCCATTCCTCAAGGCACCTGCAGAGGCCGGTTTGGCAAAAAAACGGCATGAAATGGTGAATAGAATATATATAAAATATGTCATTACTAAATGAAATGGGTTTTATTATATGAAAAATAGTTGATATATTGAAAGTCATAGTGGTAATTGCGAATTATCTTTAACAAGGACAAATTTGTCCAAACCCCATTTGACACATTTTCACTGGGGCCGCCGTGACGCTAAAAGTGGCTATTTTGGAAACTATGTTGCTGAAAGCTCTTGATGTTGTTGCATAGCTTTTGACCCCCAAATTGTTATATGCCTTGGGGATCCAGGGGACAATCAGCGGAGCTACTACTACTACTACTACTACTACTACTACTACTACTACTACTACTACTACTACTACTACTACTATTACCAAAGCCACCACTACTACTACTACTACTACCAAAGCCACCACCACCACCACCACCACCACCACCACCACCACCACCACTACTACTACTACTACTACTACCCTACCCTACCCTACCCTACCCTACCCTACCCTACCCTACCCTACCCTACCCTACCCTACCCTACTCTACTCTACTCTACTCTACTCTACTCTACTCTACTCTACTCTACTCTACTCTACCCTACACTACCATGCTATACCCTAGCCTACCCTACCCTACCCTACCCTACCCTACCCTACCCTACTCTACCCTATCCTACCATACCCTACCCTGCCCTACCCTAGCCTTTCCTTCTCTACTCTACTCTGCCATCCCTAGCTTACCCTACCCTACCATTGCCTCCCCTACCCTACCCTACCCTACCCTACCCTACCCTACCCTACCCAACTCTACCCTACCCTACAAATCAAAAACGTTGGATATGCTGAATGTAAATCGATGTTTTACTCATTTTCCTGGCTACTTTTGCACTTGTATTGATGTATCTGTCAGAATAATAAATAAACTGTCCACGAAAACACGTGCTTATACGACGAAATTGCAAATGGGACGAAACAGCCAGGAATCGTGCAAGTTGTACTTCCAAGCCATTATAACACATAATAAATAGACTATAATATGCTGAGAATACATATGCCTACGCTCGCTGAGCCTCGTTCTCGTTACAGTAGCTTGTATCGATCGATATCTAATGCCACCCGCCAACATAAGAAGTGAATATAGATCGCGAGGACTGAGAAGTTTTTCTCATATTGTCGGTTGCTCTTTACATGGGCCATTGGCCGGTCACTACAAAGGTGTAAAATTCTGGGAAATTGCTATCTAACAGGGCTGTAGTAATTGATATAAACTATCATGCAAACTATTCATTTGATATTATGATTTTCTAGGAAACAATGGCCCGAAATCATAAAATATTAGCGCAAGAAAAGATAGGTTTTAGATATTTTCAACCACCCCCTGTCCTATGAGATTAATTAAAATAAGTGTTGTTCTATTTTTTGCGCGAAGTACGTTCTTATAAGTAGTAATTTATCAATTACTTTAACCGCAGCCTCTAACAACAATTTGACAGATACAGATAACTAAGAAAAAAGTGTGATCGTTAAATATCATTTTCATGTATGAAGAGCAGTAACTTATCGCGTTAGCCAGATATATTATTGGAATGCAAATAATGGAAAGCGGATTATCTGCCTAACAGAAGGTTATATCTTATATTTCGATATTTCGGTATCAGCAAAATCATACCAATATGACTACTGGTATGGCTCTGATACGGGTATTCGGTATAATATCAGTATACCGTGAAGCCCTAGTAATGGTGATACTCATGACATCCAAATGTGTTATTGAATTTGCTGACACCACATGGGATAAATATCAGAAGATACCACCATATAATTATAAAGTGAATCTCATTAAGTAGTGACAAAAAATCTAAACCTCTGAAATGAAGACCAGTTATGCTTTTTAGATTTTACATTGATGCATTGTCTTGGCAGCTGTCAAACATATTACACACACTGAAGTCTAAGACACACGCACACTGTAGAGTGGGTAATTATTCTATGTAACAATGTAACTGATTTCCTGTTCCTAGAAAATTAACTCATTATGGTTGATACAGGAGTAAATGTTATTTACTGTTTTAGGAACATGACTTGTTTCAGCTAAATCGATTGACGATAAGTAAGAAAATTTATGAAACGTAGGCTCAGTCTAGTTCTTATATCTGTAACAACTATACATGTAAAATATAAATTTAGTGTTGGAATCTACTAGCTTTTGTGTCATTCACTACATGTATGACATGTCAGTCCATAACACCATCACTAAGCTAATGGTACATATAGACGAACTCGACATACATAGGCCAGCTATGCATAGCCATGCTCTGTTTGGGATTAGTGTGACTCTAGATAGATAGATTAAAAATAACATTTACTGGGTACTTTTACTCTGAATTATGTTTTATCTGTAATGTTGAGATTTTACTCATTGTATATGGCTGCTAAATCAAGCCTTGATAAGCTGTAACACATATGACGCCACACCTGTAATTCTGTGTATATTGTCTAGGAAACTTTAAAGGAGATGTATTTAATTAAAACATATAAGTGAGATACATGTCCTCTAATGTTGATTAATAGAGCTCTGAAACGCAGCTAACACGTTTAAATGTGCATGATGTAACTAAAGAAATCATGTCATAATTGACTAAATAAATGGATGAGACAACAGAGTGAAAGTGAATAAGAAAAAAATTAATATCTATTAAAACATTAGATAATTGATGAAAGAAACTTACATTTCCTATGAAAGCTAACATAATAGTGTTGAATATTCAAGCTGATTCTTCACATTATTTCTTCAAAAATGCTTTGATGATGTATGTCAAATGATTGTCCGAGATGACTTTGATTTAGATATTATACTAAAAATTGTAACCTTATTCATGTAGACTTGGCAGGAAAACTGTATTATATAAATGTGTCACGTGTGTTACAAGTGATGTGACTATTCAAAATAAGATCATGGCTGATGTATAGTAAAGCTGCTATGCAATTTAAGGTAATTTTCTCAAAATACCATTAAATCTCTGAAAAATAAATATAAATGCAACTAAATTAGGACAACAGAATCATATAAAGAACATAAGATAGGTATTTTAAATTTATCTATAATTTATTTTAAATGTTATGCGATGAATTTGAATGCTGATAATTTTATGACAACTCTGCTACCACTATTAACTTGATGTTATTTCTGTCATTTAACTAATCGCAAGTAATAATAAAACAATTTCAATTAAAAAAAACCCCTTTTATTTATTTTTTTTGGGACCGCTTTCCATGAAAAAGGGCCTGTATAGTTATTTTGAAAATTAAATAAAATATCCAATTGTATATGGTGTATTTTGTATTTTTTTCAATTGAACCGCTTTTGACTGAGCTGTTATCATGCATAATGATAGGATTTGCAAGTCCCAGTGTCTTCTTTAACTGCATTGCAATGTCGCCAAAGAGCTCATTGTTAACCATTCATAATGAAGACTGACAAACCCAGCTTATACAGTGGTCTTGAGGAATGTCCATTTGTAGGCCCAGACAAGATGATTCTTGCAATTTACCATTGGAATGACTGGTTCGATAACTGAGACAGCCATTCCAGTGGAAAATTTTCAATATATTGTTTTCTCGGTCTGCAAATGAACATTCAATATACAAGTATTTTAAGTTTCTTTATCAAATTTAGCCATTAAAGGGATAAAGTAACACCCTGTCAGTCATACTTATGTATGTATGTATGTATATATGTATGATTACTGTATTCTGCAGCTGTGGCAGTAGAAACATCCTATAGCTGCAATCAGTCCTTCTTCGCTTTTGCCCACTGTGTCTTGTCCTCAGCCAAAATCATTAGCTTCCACAGGTCCATTCTTGACTTGAGTGTACCTAATCCTGCTTTCTTGAGGTCACCTCATAGCATGCTTAGCAGATGTATGCAATGACGTCCTCTCCTGGCTCTGTATTTGCTGGCTCCGAGTAGGGAGAATTCCAAGGCTCTCTGTGCTCGTGTGTCTTCTGGCATCCTTAGCACATGGCCAAACATGGACCATCTTTGCTGGGCGACTTTTACAGACAGCGGCGACATATTACACATCTTGTATAGTGCATCGTTGTAAATTATGCTCTCTGGCCATCGGTGTCCAGTAATGGTGCACAGGTGTTTGCGGTGGCAGGCGTCAAGTTTGTCAAGTTTGCCAAGTTTGCCTTTGGAGCTGCCCAGCTGTTACAGTTATACATCATCAAGAATACGCAGGTTGCATTGTATAAACGCAGTCTGTTTACCAAGGGCATCTTTGATCCACGAATCCATAGCTTCCAGAATGACTGGAAACCTATGTTCCCCATGATGCAGCGTGCAGCAATGTCAGCAGTACTGCAAAGCAGTGAGCCCAGGATTTTACTTTTCCTCCATGGTTCACCACCATGGAGTGGATCGTCATTTTCATGCTTTGTAGATACGTAGATGTGGGTGAACTCTGTTTTGGATTCATTCATAAAGAGATTCTTAATTTTTAGTTTGCATGCAGCTATTGGGAGAAGTTCGTCAAAAGTTTCTTTTCCTCATCTATAAAGTCCACACTGTCGGCATATTCCATCTCACCAGGGCGTTTGGTCTTGTGGAGTTTTCCCATACGGAGTTCAATGCAGCAGCCAGGTAACAGGTGAAGAGCACAGGGAATAGACCATCTCCCTGTGGAGAGCCGATTGAAGTCTCAAATTCTACAGACTTCACTGACTTGACTCGTACTCTCAGCTTGGTGTCTGCAAGCAGTAGTCTCAGTAGCTCATCTTCATTGCAACTGGCCTGGCGTAGTACGTCTAGGACCTTTGCACATTTAATGGTGTCGAAGGCTCGTGACATGTCAGTGCCCATTTTGTGGAAATCCCAGTGTTTGGACATGACTACCCAGCAGGCACATGACGTTGAATCCATGTTGAAATCACGTCATGGTGTGATTTCTACGTGGATTCAACGTTGAAACAACGGCATGTGCCTGCTGGGTACCGACACAAGCATCCGTTGAGCCCATACAATGGCTGGGCAGCTGCGTCCACGTTTGAAGCCACTTTGACATGATCTGGTGATGTCATCGATCTTGTCTCGGATGCGGCATAGAGTAACATTGGATAGGATTTTCCGAATGCTGTTAAGGAGCACAATGGGCCGCAGATTGGCTGGTGGGGGCGGGCGGGGGAATGCCAGATGACTTCTTGGGCTTGGGTAGCACGGTAAGGATGCCTTGGCCTACAGCGTCGATGGGAAGGTGGTGCATAAAAGCTGAATTGATTATGTGCGTGATCGGTTTAGAGATAATGTCACTTGCATATTTGAATAGTTCATTGCTCATGCCATCAGGGTGGTTTTTTCAGGGCTTTAAGTGCCTTCTCAACCTCTGCTGTATTAATTGGTGCTAATAATGGCCTGGGGTCTCCTGAGAATGGGTGCAAGGGCTCATCATCGTGGTCAGTGAACTGTTCCTTGAACCATTCTCGAATTGCCTCGGCTTTGCCCTGGTCAGTCCCGATAAAGTGTCCTTCAGAATTGTGTACAGTTAGTCGTGGTGTGTAGTCAGCAACTCTCAGGGCTCGGGCTGCCTGAAACATTTTGTGGCAGTCATCCATGGCAGTGATTTCATCTGCTAGGGCGTCTGCTTGTTGGATAGCAAGATCTTTTAAGCGTTCGCTAATGTGTCGCAGAATGTTATTGCGTTCCTGGTGTAGTTTGGTGTGATCTTCACTTTGGCCACTTTGATAGATGCACGGACGTCATACTTATGCTATACATTAACTCTTGTCAATCAGCAAAACGTTAATTACCCTTAAGCTCGACTCATTGGATGCCAGGACTTCATGATTGAATGAGTTCACAGAGTCAGGAAAAGACGAGTGAGTCCTGACATGCAGCCCGTAAATCATCCTTAATTACCCTCATTAACCCTTGTCAATCATTACGTCAATTACCCTTAAGCTCAACTCATTGGATAACAGGAGCCACGTGATTTAACGAGGGGAGGGACTTTTGGACATCCTCTACATCTAACATCCAATCAGAATGGCGGAAATCTGTGGACGGATTTTCACACCGTTTCAAAAGGCAGTGGAGGTCAAAGAAAAGATGGTGATAATGATGCAAATAAAGTTGGTAGCTCTGAGACAGCAACTACTTAAAAGGTGTGAAAATCCGTCAGCAGATCGCCCCACTTCTACTTGCAAGTCTGAACGAGTTAAAGTACAGTTGATAGCAAGTCTGTACGAGTTCTCGTACAGTTGACTGTTCATAAATAAGTTAACATGTTTCAGAAATCAAAAACAAAAATGTGTTTGTTAATACAATCGACCTTTCCCATTTATCCATCCATCATATGAACGCCATAACCAACTACGTAACGTGTATGATGACATCATACTCAATAATGTCTGAATGGCATGAATAATTTCGTCACAAACGCGTAATTGGTGACGGGCTAAGCATTGTTGTGCGCATTGTATGTCTTTACTATTTAATAAACATGTTGTTGGGTATTTTGAAACTAATTTGACCTCGGTGATTTTGGTGCCACAAAATACCAAATATTCAACAGCTTACCTGTATAGCTTTCGGGAAATTGATAGTCAGGGAGTTCAATGGTCAATAGATCCCTACACGAGCGACGTGTGGGTGGAGCTTAGCAAGATATGGGCGGGGTATATGTAAAACGGAAAAGGTCCAATGAATTGCAAGCCATAGGCAACAATGGCCCAGCCTTTCAATCCAATTATTCAGTATGTTTTATTTTGTTTTGGAAACATGATAAGTTATTTTTCAGCTGTGCTGTATAGTCCAATGAGCAAAACGTGTTATCGATGATAAAGCAGTTGATGCCGAAAACCAACACAATGGACTTTGCAGTCGCTATACTTTAACCGCTCTTGTGTCAACTTGTGGTTTATAATGGTAAAACCGGCCAATACTTCCTCTTTCAGGTGTCCTGGGGACTGTCTATTTGCAGGATAAGAGATGACTATTTTTTTAAATTACCACTGGAATGACTGGCTCGGTAACCGAGCCAGTCATTCCAGTGACAAATTTTCAAAAATAGTATTTTCTTGGCCCGCAAATCGACATTGACTAAACAAAAATTGGGATTTTCTTGACCATTAACCATTTACTCGTCAAACCGGTAAAGACATCACCTCTTAAAAACGAGTTTTCTAAATTCCAGGTATAAACTTACAGTCAAAAAACAGTTTCTCTTGTTTTGCTTTGTAAATGGAGGATCATAGATCATATGACGTCATAATCAACTACGCGACAAGTAGGCTGACGCCATAATCAATTACGTCATTAATGACCAAGCTAGGTTTGCCACAAGCGCTTACTCCATGACGGACTAAGCGTTGTAATTGTATAGCTTTATCTATTTAATAAACATGGTGTTGATTATTTCGAAACTAATTTGACTTAGGCAGAAATAGCACCCAATCCAATTAGTTTAACTGTCTAGTTTTCTGGGCATTGCGATTTATTGAGTGCACGGATCGATTAATCTCAACACGGTCGCGCTTTGAACCCAAAAGCACGAATTTGAAAAAATTCATTTACATTTTAGTAACTATTATGATGAATATTTTGAAACTAATTTGACATTATCAACTCCCTTTCTGAGCATACAGCACGGCTGCAGTTTATAGGTTCTCGATGGGATTTTTCATTGTTAAAACTGCCATCGCAGGTGCCTATTTTACAGATATGTGCAGGAACAACGAGGCGTGAAGTGCCTTGGTCAGGGGCACAACGCAGCAGCCCTGCCGGGAATCGATCCCGCGACATTCGAGTCCGACTCCCTAACCACGTGGCCACTCCACCCTAATTTAAGGTTCAATGGATCACACAATTCAAGGGATCCAAATCAAGTTCAACAAGAGTAAGCACACATTGTAGACCCTCACTCTCCTGCTTTTGTCACATTGTAAAACACTTTCAGATTGTCAGGATTATTTCGTATTGCCGGACTTTTTATTTTAATTGTTTGGGATCATGACCAAAGTTACCGAATCCTACTCTACGGACACACTATTTCTCGTGTTAAAATTTGCGCCACATCGGACCAGTATTTTGCGAGATATTCATAAATCCTGAATTTGATCTGATCCGGATCGTGTTGTTTTATGGGAATTAGAGCCAACGTTTAGAAATAATGTCCAAATCGGGTCATTATTATTTTTTTGCGATAGAGCGTCGGACAGACCGACTGATTGACCGACCGACTGACCAACCGACCGACAGACCGACCAGCTGACAAACTGATGGATGGACAGGCAGGCAGGCATACAGGAATGCAAGCAGGCAGGCAGGCAGACAGGCAGGAAGGAAGGCAGGCATGCAGACACACAATATAACCGCCATATTGAACAGATTAAATATAATTTTGGTTTAATGATCAAACGCAGGGTTCTAAACAGCGATAAAAATGTAAGCAGAACATTAATGGACCTTTCCAGTTTAAGCTATGCCCCGCCCACCTCTAGCTAAGCTCCACACACACTTCGCCGTGTTGGGATTGATCGATCCCCGAATGCCCTAACTATCAATTTCCTGAACACTATAAGGTAAGCTGTTGAATATTTTCCTGTGGCAGTAACAGCGCCCAGTCATATTAGTTTCAAAATATTCAACGGAATATATATTAAATAGTGAAACATACAATTCGTACAACAACGCATAGTCCGTTTTCAACTATGCGTTCGTGACGTACTTATCTACGTCATTCATGACGCCATAATGACGTCATTCATTATGATGTCATACTACATATGACGTCATATGATGAATGGATAAAGTGGAAAGGTCCATTAATCGACGTGAAAGATATCTAGTACCAATGCGTGAATGCTGTCAAGAAAATGTGCATTAAATTATGAAGAGTTCATTATGCCTACCATTAATCTTTGGTTGGTCTGTAGAACTGTCGGTCGGTTTGCCGATCGGTTGATCGGTCGTTCGGTTGGTCAGTCGGTCAGTTGGTCAGTCGTACGCTCATCCGTTGGTCAGTCTTGGCATCCATCGATGCGCCATCCATCCGTCTGTCTTGCATTCAATCTGTCTGTCCATCCCTCAGTCCAACCATCCATCCCTCGAGGCCGTTTGTTTATCCACAGCAAATCGCCCATATTTGAGCTAACTAGAAAGGAATGTGAATTTCAGGTCAAAGTCCAATATCTAGACAAGCGTGTAACCAAGCACATTGGCAAAACAAAGCCAAATTCCGCTCCCCACCCCACCCCCTTCTAGTTAGCTATTTATTGCTTAAATCTTATCACCCTAATATCACCATCGAGATTCAATTTGCTAGAGATCAACTGCTTGCAACCACATTCTTGATGAAATGAACAGCAGTTTTCATCTTCAAGAGTCCGGCAATTCTTTGTGATCATAGATGAATCAGTAATCTATAGCCCTGAGGTCAAATATCATGCACGCGCGCGCAAACACACGCACGCACGAACACACGTACGAACGTACGCACCCATATATATATATGCTTTGAACGTTTCTGAAAGCGATAGAAGCATTGATCCTGTACGTATGCCCAATTGCTCGATTGGGAACATTGAGCATATGTACATTAAAGCCTCACGCTTACTAATATGAGTAATAACATGATACGTTTCTCGATAAATAGCTGTGATCAATAGCATCGCTAATATCCCAGTATCTTGCAAAATGAATCATAATACCACAGAGATGATAATGGTATATTCGGTCCTTTGTTATGAGGGTGGGTAGTGGTGGACTAGGTGGAGGGCCTACCACTTATTGTCTGCCATCTTAAAGCACAAATATACTTAGCAACCATAGCTCGTTTAATCTTAATAATCTAACATTTGCATCCATTATAAATATATGTCATGGGACTACGACATTTATTTAGTCACGTTCACTATAAACCGCAGCATCTATGTGGATATAAACTGCTGTTGACTCATTATAGGCACCATAAGCTACAGCAGCTAAAAGACAGCTTAGCTGAATATTGTGTGGTGACTCAATTCTGTCATGACAAGCAATCTGGTAACAGATCACGCAGTGATTCTGTCGCAACGAGAAAATGTGGACTTCAACGCAACAACAACCGTAAGTGTTGCAGGCGGCAATGATGACTTCGATTTTGAGACGTGGAGGAACGGGGTGTTCGCTCATCCTGCTTATCAAGTAGCCAGATTCTTCGCGAAATACCACGTATTTCTTTTCTGTTGTATTGGAGTCCCATGTAACATATTATCCTTCTTAGTTTTGATGAGGATAAGACCATTAACATCAGCCATTTTTATTATGCGTGCTGTTGCTGTACTTGATACGCTTAATTTAATCGTGACACTAACCGACAGGATGATTCAGGTCTATGCAACCTTTGCCATCACGAACGTCGGATGTGCTATATGTATGACGGCTCTATACTTTTTGAGGTACATGCCAATTTGGTTAGTTGTGCTTTTAACGCTAGAACGTCTTGTTGCTGTGTGTTATCCGATGAAAGCAGCTCAGGTCTGTACAATCTCTAACGCGCGTCGATCCATCGTTGTCTTCTCCATCTTCGCCGGGCTCCTTTGTATAGTCCACACATTCATCTATGAGGAGAAACTCTTTACTACAGGTTATGGCTGTGTCCTCAATCGCAAGTATAGTACATTAATGGTACGTTGGGAGGTCGCTGATGCTGCGTTCTTTGCTTTTATTCCATTGATCTCATTATGCGTAAGCAACGTTGTAATCATAGTTAAACTGAGAACTTCGAGAGAAATAAGCAGTTTAACAGATACATCGGCCAGCGAAGAGACCAAACGGCAAAACAGATCGGTAACCGCAATGCTTTTAGCTGTGTCCATAACGACTATTATATGTATTGGTCCATCGCTTAGCTTTTCGTTCGTAGATGCAAACAAATGGAATACATCAAGGGCCGTTAGTCCGGCTATCTTCGCATGGAGGCAACTGCTAATCAGGACAGTTATAGCTCTCTCGCTTGGCAACAATGCTGTGAATTTTTTCTTGTATGTCCTCAGTGGACGACGTTTCAGATCTGTGCTTTACCAAATGATCTATTCCTGGTTCGGTAAGCAAAAAGGCAATGATCATGTATCTATTGTGCATTCATAAAGCTGATTTTAATGGTCTAATTCAATCGGTTTTCATCAGGACTTCATTCAGGAAATATTCAGAGCTAAACGGGTCAATCACATGATAGCACTGACAATAGCACATATCCTAAGGCTATTCTAATTACGGGATATTGCTTCGAATATGCAGTCCAAAATAAACGAAGTTATGCATTAATCTGCTAGGAAATCTGTTCGACGTGACATTAACGGAGGATTTGTGCCCTGTTTTATGCGGCACTATACGGGGAATTTCAAAGTATGACTTATCTGTACCTGTCATAGGCGTTGCAAAAGGGAATGGTAATGGTATATTATCTTATCATATCCTAGTCAGGATAACACTAGGAAATGTCAGCATTTGTTATATCGGACATATGCAGTAATTGAGGAATCCAGTCTTAGCCACGTCCCGCCCATCCCTAACTAAGCCCCACCTATGCTTTTCCCAGATTGAGATAGACCGATGCTTGAACTCCCTGAGTATCAATTTCCAGAGGCTATATAGGTAAGTTGTTAAATAATTTGAAACTAATTTGACTGCCAGCATCAGCGCCCAGTCAAATTAGTTTCAAAATATTCAACAGCATGTTTATTAAATAGTAAAGACAAACAATTCAAACAACAACGCTTAGTCAGTCACCAACTAAGCGTTTGTGACTAACTTAGTTACGTCATTCATGACGTAATTGATTATGCTGTCATCCTACACGTCACGTAGTTGATGTTAAGGTCATATGACTGGTGGATAAACTGGAATCATCCATTATAATAGTCTATGCTACTAATAGTCCTCGCGCATGGGATGTCCTAATATGCTTAGAGATGCTAGACACCAATCAGTATTAACATCAATAACATAATCAAGTGTTCTATTCTAATTTGGCTTTCTCTTGAAGATAATGGCCAACCATCAAGATAACCATTCTAATAGTGCCTTGTTACGAACACTAATCAAACAATATTCAGAACAACTTAGTCAATATAACACGTTCAACACAAATTCTGACACGACTCAGTAACATACAGTATTAGGGGCAATGACTTCATCAAAACCATCCAGCTGAACATCATCATGTGGCTGTCTTTAGCATATATAGCGCCGCTCCACCTTGTTTATTCTACAGTAGATCATTGGTGGCAAAGAGGGAGATACCTGTGCACATGTTTGGTTGATGACTTCCCAGCCCACATGCGCTCCAATAGATTCTCTTTGAAAATGTAAACATTAGGTTAACTTCCTTGTGGGATACCAGGTTGTCACCATAATTCCCCAATCCAAGTCCGTTACTTCAATAGACCACAGAGCATTCCAGTATCAACCCGTCTTGTGTCAACTTAAATGTGTACAGATGAAGCCGGCTAAAGCAGACCTTGCAGTCGTGTTGAGTAATGTCAATTTGCAGGCCAAGAGGGAAAACTATTTACCACTGGAACAACTGGCTCGGTTACCGAGCTAGTCATTCCAGTGATACATTTACACAAATATTTTCTATTGGTCTGCAAACGGACAGGGATTATGCAAGCATTTTCTTGACCCTTTAATTTTCAAGATTTCCAAAACAGCCGTCATTTGAAGGAAAACAGACATGTTTTTTTTGTAAACTCCAGTGGTAAAACGAAAAAAAAACCCATTGTCTTCTATTGCCTTCAAATGGATTAGATTTACTGAGCATTTTTTTTAAATCCTGACAATTAAAGGGTTAATCATTATAAATATAACTAGCATGTTCAGCGTTGTAACCCCCCTCCCCCCCCCCTCCCCACACACACCTTATGGCGTTGTTGATACAAGAGGAGTTAATAATAGTCCAGCAGATTGGTGAAATAATTATTCACTCGGTAGTAAAAGCATCAAATTTTCAGGAAAGATTGGTATCGGCCTACTGAATGAAAGCAGAAGTGGACCCAAACTGTAAAATTCCAAATGGATCACACTTTCAAGATGGCGGCCATTTTGAACTTTTTTGATCTAAAATATATGAATAGTGACATTGTTCTAGGGTACACTATGTATTCTCGTTAAGATTTGTTTGTGATTTGTAAAACTAAATAATTTCCGAAACCATTGTGTGCACCAAATCGTAAAAACAATGTTTACCTGTTCACCAATGTGTTTGTGGAGGCCAGCATGGAATTCAAAATGACGGCCATGAAAAACACTAAAACGCGAATATCTTGCTTTACGCTTGATGTAGACTGATCATTTCTTTTGGTAAATTTATAGTGTTATGAATATTTATGTATTCCAGTAACAGAGAGGTGTTAGTGCTAATTATTCATTCTTTTTAGCACCTTTTTGCTCCAAATAGGTCACCCGATGTATACGGTTGCGAAAATTTGAAGAGAAGCTTTATAATAAAGTATTGTATATTGTGATTACATGTTTGGTTTCCCATACACGCATCTTCATTGATTAAAGTGTACTGTATGGAACTGATTACACACACCCACCCCTCCGCCACCTTCATCAGTGCTGGGCATTCCTGCTATTATAACACGTTTACCGTAACGCATGGACCCGGGTATTTTTCAAAACTATTACCAAAAGTAAACAGAAACCATATTTTGGCAAAAGCACCACGTATATAATATATATATGTAAGTGTAAAACATGCTTAAATTGTCGTCTACTCGCAGAATTACAACAAATGTACCTGTAGTTACGCAAACAGTAAGCCAGCAACATTTCTAACCCTAAAACTAACCCATCAGCGTACATAAATAAATAAATAAATAAATAAAAATCGTTATGATCTCTCACTTTAGTAAACCATTATTATTATTATTATTATTATTATTATTTTGCTGATTGTGATGTCGAAATCCTGCAAAATAGTAGACCCAATGGGACCTAGTCAGCGTCCAAGCGTGACTCCAATAGACTGGACAAATTGTGTCTTATGCCAAGAGACTACACGTGAGGCATTGCAATGTCCTCTTGGGATCAGATCTTGATTTTGAGTTGGGGTATAGGACACTAGTAAACAACACTGCACGATTCGCTGCACTTGAAGGTTTGCCACTGCCACTTGATCTGGATCTATTAAATGATGGTGATGGAATATCAGAAATATTCCTACGACGATTGGCCAAATATCATGAAACATGTAGGTCAAAATTTAGCAATTTGAAATTGCAGAGAGCTGAACAAAGGAAATCAGATTCTGAGCGCCAATGTTCAAATGCAAGACACAACTGCATGTGAGAAGACGCGGCTCAGTTTGGGTGGGGCATCACGATTAGAAAACTACAAATGTTTCTTTTGTGGTGATGCCTCGGGTGAACTCCATGAAGCATTATAACATTCAAAATAGATAGACGTGTTCAGAAATGTGCACTTGAACTGCAAGATACGACCCTACTTGCTAAACTTAGTATTGGGGATTTGATATCACAGCAAGCCATGTGTCATTCCAAATGTTTGGTAGCCTTATACAATAAGGCAGCTGGGAACAATACTGAAAATGTCAAAGAAAGGACAGATTCTAGACTTTATAGCGGGATCGCATTAGGTTAGCTAGTAACATATACAAGAAACACTTGTATTCATGTGAACCACCTGATGCACTGTGCAATCAAACTCCACCGGTACCTCGAATAGAAGGACCGATTGTCAGCAACTTCCAGACGTTACAAGCAGCCATCCACAACGAACGCAGATGGCTACATCATGTAAGAACTGAGGTTGAAGATGATAATTCTGAAGACCAGAATCTGTCTTGGGCAGCTTTTCATGCACATCAGCGTCAGTTAGTGCAACACCCTACTTTGGATATCAGTTCTTTATTGCCACTTTTTTAGAACTTGCACAACCAGTAGCTATGATAGGTCATGCGATTGATGTAGTGAAAAACGCTATATGTTTCCTCAGCCCTGGATAAATTCTTGTGATAACATTTGACCAAACACTTTTTGCACCTAGTTGCAATGTTGGGAGGGTTGCAAATAGAAATGACAACATGGAACGTTGTAGGGAATTGGCTCGAAGATAGTGGATGGACAAATGCTATAGTACAAGCTAACATTGCATAAGCAGAAACGGCTGATTCCTTCCTTAAGACCTTGAATGTATCAAGAACCAGACATGTACATCAGGTGATAATGTGTGCTCTCCATATGCTCATAAGCAAGTTATACAGGAACGATGTTGAACAACTTGGTCATCACGCAGATGTTCCAGAGTTTGAGAGTTGGAAAATACGCAATGAAGCTAAAAGTCAGCAGTTCAAGCATTGGGGCATTGCACTTTTCTTGGAACTGCCGATTCTAATGTTTGTCCACTCTCTTCGAGAAGGTAATTTCCAACTGTACAAGGATACTCTCACTAACCATATACCATGGTTCTCACTCTTTACCATCCAAACTATGTGCGCTGGGTGCCAGTCCATATTCGTGAGATGATGGCATTTCAGAATTTGCAACCAAAAATCGCAGAGAAATTTCGTTGTGCACAAAACACATCACACATCTGTGCAATACCACTAGGCCATACACATTAACAAAATAACAAATGTGTTAAATGAGATAGTGGAGCAATAGGTCTAGCTGAAAACCTTTCGCAACTTCTGTGTTGGATGGTGTCTGGACCAGAAATCGCCAGGGCAACGAATGAGTTTCAAAATTCTCAAGAATCCATTAAGATGAATCAAAGCAGGGGTTTTGACATTCGTAACCATGAACAAATGAAAGGAGTTCAGGTCAAATTCAGTAATGAAGTGAAATCTCTGTGTGATACAATTGAGGAAATTGGTAATCCATTTGAAGACTACAGTAATGAGCTTCTTGTGGTAGACACTCATAATATTGTCGACTCTGGTGTGGTTGACACGATTAAGAACATCGAAATCCTTGGCGATCAGCAGTACCAATGCTTTCTGACGTAAAGTCTTGAGCAGCGACTTAAACCTCTTTCTGATCACGTAATAACATTCTACTCTTCAGCTGGCCAGACTAAGAGTTTTAGCAAAGGACAAACATCACTTCTCACGAAAGACAATTCTCTCTTTTCACAATTATGCATATTGTGCCAAGTGCGTAATGGTGATTTGGAATATTTTTTTCATCATGAAAATCAAGCATTTCCACTATCTCTTTCTCAGTTTGGAAAGCTGAATTCTGGAACCAAGTCAGATTTAGTGTCATGTTTGGAACAGGTGCCCCTTACCACTAAAGAACCATCAACTGTTGATGCGTTGCTTCACTTGCTTGTGGACGGTACTGCTTTAATCAAGATGATTAAACCTGGTATGGCAGAGACATTTCTGCATTCATTTGTGGCAACCAATAAAGCAGCAATTGCAACATGTGAACAGAGTGGATGCCATTTGAGACGAATATGTTCATGACAGCCTTTAAAGCAACGACGCGAAGTACATGTGGTAAGGGTATTCGAAGGTGAATACATCCAGATAACAGGCTACTATGAAATTGGGAGATATTTCTCAGAGTATGTGAAAATAAAACTGAACTGTTTGGTTATTTAGCAGAACAAGTTAGTTATATTGACTGTCCTCAAGATAAACAGATCCTGTCCACAAAGGTATCAGTGTCATTTAGAGACATTGTCCATGAGTTGGCACCATGCCAATATGAGGAGGCGGATACACGACTTCTCTTACATGCCATGGATGCTGCCAAACAAGGCTACAGTAAAGTGATGTTGCGTACAGTTGACACAGCTGTTCTGGTTTTAGCTGTAGCATTGATGCAGAAACTGGATTTGGCTGAATTCTGGGTGGCATTTGGAACTGGGAAAAATTCTTTCTCCGCATGACATTTCACATACGATTGGTCCTGCGAGGTCCAATTCCCTCACTGCATTCTATGCATTCACTGGATGTGATCAGACGTTGGCCTTTGCTGGAAAGGGCAAAAAAGCAGCATGGTAATCCTAGAAACTACTAGATGATGAACCTCCAGTATTTGCTTCGTTAACTCATACCCCAACTGACGAAACCATCCTCAAATGTTATGCCCTTTCTGGAAAGATCTGTTGTGCTAGTACGATCGTGCTAGTGAATGTAACGATGTAAAAGAATGTCGCAAAGACTTATTCACACATAAAGGAAGAGCTATAGAAGCAATTCCACATACGAAGGATGCACCTCTTCACCAAACCATTCAAGTTGCGTTTCAGGCCAGTTATTGTTGGAGGCAGGCATTGGAGCCTTTTCCTGTGATACCATGTCCGGGTGTTTTGGGTGGATAAAAGGGCCTGGTCAGATGTGGAAACCTCTTTGGATAACATTACCACAGGCATCTGATTCCTGTCAGAAACATCTGAAGTGTTCAAGCAAGGCAGATTACGGTTGTTGAGGAAGATGCAAGTGTGTAAAAGCTGGCATGTCATGTACAACACTCTGTCCATGTGATGGTGATTGTGATCGTTCATGAAAGATATGTGGGTTTTTCCTTTTGAGACAGTTGGATAATTGGTGTGATTGTGACATTTGACATTCCTGATTGTTTTAAAATTATATACTACTACTAATATTATTGAATGGATAAAGCAGAACTGTGAAAGTGTACGTATGTGAGAGTACAACTGACTCTACACTAGGGTTCTCATATAAATGCGATCATGACGAAAATGTAACTGTCTGATTGCTGTAAGGCACCAACTAACAATTTCAATGAGAAAAAAGACTGATCCCATTAAATAACTTGGGAACAATTTGATTGAATGTTGTTGGTCGCTTCGCCTCTACAACCTTCAGTAAAATGGTTTTCAAAAATATTTAGCAGATATTTATGACACCTGGAACATGTTGTCTGCAAAAATTGAGCAATCAGACACTGCAAGCAATTGCATTATAACAAAAACACTGCGTTATTGTATTAATGTACCGCATTTCAACAATACTTGAAATCATTTAAAAATTTTTAAATTTAAAGAAAATACGATTTTTTCTCAAATTTGTGCTGGTAGCCATATTGGTTTATTTTAACATGTTAATGGTCACTTCGGCCAAGGGAGATAACTCTGAGCATTTTAAACGATCGGAATGCGAGATCGCATTCTTGAAAGCTTATCAATGGTATCATTGACTCTTTATCGCGCCTGTCATATCAGTGAAAGGTTTGTAAAAATGTGTTAACCTCCCTTGGCCTCGGTTACCAGTAAAGGGTGAACATGTCCATCCCAGTTTTGTTCAGTAACTGATTTCCAATTTTAAGGCTGTTTAACTTTTAGTTTAAATTGTACAAGTATATTTTAGTTAATGTCGATGCTAAGTAAGGTAAAATCTATTTTAATACTTGGCGGCCATCTTGGAAATGGCGGCCATGTCGATTCTGTGTAAAATAGGTTGATTTTCAAAATATACACCTGTGCAAAAGTTAAGCACCACCCTATTTTTACGCACATGCGAGGGTATATTCATGTGCTATGAAGAAATCAATAGCATAAACATTTATGTACCCATCCATCTTAGTGCAAGAGGTAATAATGCAACTAGAGGAATGCTGATTATGATGGTGGGGAAACACTGTATGTTTGTGTTTGAACTTGAAAACGAGGCCTGAATATGGTTACGTTGACACAACTGACAACTATTGCCCTACAGTTGACACACGTGGCTAGATTGTCATTAATGGTGTCTGAAAACGAAGTTTAACATCTGTGCACGAGTTTGAGACTGTCATTATTAATACCGGGTATATCCACCTTGTGCCTGGATGACGGCATGGACACGACGTCTCATGCTGGTCACCAACCGACTGATACGCCATTGTGGTATTCGTTGCCATTCAAGATGGAGTGCGTCTGTTAATTCCTGTAGGTTCTGCACAGGAGGATCCCTCCTTCTCACCATGTTTCCCAGAATGTCCCAGATATGCTCAATAGGGTTCATGTCAGGGCTCCTTGCTGGCCATGGTAGGGTTTCGATGGCATTCTGGCGGAGGTATTCATGCACAGCTCTAGCACGATGTGGTCGGGCGTTGTCATCCATGAATATAGGGTGGGTTCCAGGTGCATGATTTACAAAATGAGGGACCACAACTCTATCCAGTATGGAATCTTGATATCTTTGTCCATTTAGTGTTCCAGGTACAGTCAACAGATCCAGCTTACAATCAAATGAGATGCACCCCCATATCATAACGGAACCTCCACCAAATGGAACTTCTTCCATGATGTTACGTTGGTCGTACGCCGTGCGTCTGGACCTCCATACACGAGTTCGACCATCTGTGGCATGAAGCAGGAACCGACTTTCATCGGACCAGTGTACCCGTCTCCATGATCTCATGTTCCAGTGTCTTCTTTCGTTGCACCACCTCAGACGCTCCTCTTTGTGGTGTGCAGTGAGGAGAGGACGTCTGACAGGTCTCCTAGCTTTCATGCCAGCAGCATACAGTCTCCTTTTGACGGTAGACATTGACACTCTATTGCGCGTTTCCCATTGCTGGCTGAGCACCCTGCTGTTGGTGAATGGAGATCTCCTAACAAGGCGTACTAGGGCTCGATCATCACGGGCAGTAGTCTTCTTCGGTCTTCCAGATCTAGGCCTGTCCTTCACCTCGTTAGTTTGCCCATGTTTTGCAATCAAACGACTGATTACAGTATGGTTAATGTTCAGCTGTCTGCCAATCTCTCTGCATGACATACCAGTGGTATGCATGCCTATGATTTGCCATTTCACACGATCACTTAACCTTCGTCTTGCCATAGCGGTTCACAATCAAGAGCTAATTCTCTCTGTACAAATAAACCACGGTCATGAACACAAAATTCCTAATCTTGTCGCCTAAATCTGTATGTAATGTTCTACACCTCAAACTGGACTTTTACATAACTGAACACGTGTGCTGTTTCCCGCCACGCACGGACATCAAGCGGCGTGAAGTCATGCATGCATGTGCATTTCGTACTTGGAATTATGTCAGCTAACGCGGGGACAAAAGTATGGCAGCCTAGTTGTACCATCATGTTTCTACGTTCTATTGTTTTTGCTGGTGGTTAACTTTTGCACAGGTGTATAGGTGCATGTCCACCTGTATTCAATAACATGATGTGGTTGCTTAGCCTTGTTAATTTTAGTTCAAATGGCGTATTACAACATTTGAGTGAACATTAATGCAAAAATGGTTAATTTTTAGGATTTTGGTGGCCATCTTGAAAATGGCGGCAATATTGAATTTTATTCTTGGGGCCTGTTCCAATTTTTTTCTGGACCTCAATACCTACAAATTTGGTGCCTTTACCACAAAGTGAACAATTACCCCTAAAATCTGCACGAATCTGCTGGACTATAAAGAGATATACGCCCTAAACATGCTCATGTAATCAATATAGTCATAATATCCATATATCATGCAAAATACTCAGAACGTCCAATAGCAAAATATCATAGTCAACCTGTTTTAACATATAATGGAATATATACCATACCACATACCCACAAAAGGACTTTCCTATTTTGAGGACGTTCAACATACAAGTATTAGGAGTCGGTAAATATAAACCTTGGAATGGTCATTGCATAAATCTGTTAAGCGATCTGCGAAGAGACCTCAGAAACAGAACTGAACAGAACTCTGTATACTCATATCAAGAATTAACCTGAGGACGGTAAACATGTTGGACGAGGAGAGGAAACAGTGGTCAAAGGTGAGGATGGACAAGTTGCAACTGTAGGATGCTTTTTGTACTACAACTGCAGAGCGCAACGCATCATCATCATCATCATCATCGCTTGTTAAAACCGAGATACTATGTTACTAGAAATAAGGGTAGCAAAAGCTTGAACTGTGCGGTTTGAGCAGTGTCTGCTTGATAGTAGATTTCCCAACCTTCATAAGAGCCCATCCAGTCTGTACGAGTAACAGAAGTAGAGTTAATCAACACTAAGCTATTATCTGAGGTGTATTTTTTAGCGTCGATCGTCTAAAATATAGAGCTATTGTGGAACCATGTCTGTCCATCTACCCATACACTGAAGGCTCTACTGTTCCAAACGGTGAACACACTTTCTCTGCCATCCACCTTTGACGTGAACACTTCTATGACTCGATCCATCTGCCTTATCGATAGACACTGAGATGATAAATAGAGTAACTGAAAAATAGAATAGAGATAAATACAGAATAACACATTTCTTAACCATTTAACATGCAAATCGAAAAAAATAGTCTTCTCTTGGTTAGCACTCATCTCTTGGTCAGCAAATGGATACCTCTCAAGACCACTGCAGAAGCCGTTTTGGGTTAAAGAGTCCATGCATGTGATCTCACCAGTGTCCGTAACAGCCACTCTGTAATGATTGTCCATGTTTGGCAATTTTCTAAGGATACCAGAAGACACACCAGTGCAGAGAGATTCTCTATTTTGAGGGTGTTCAAAATACAATTTAAAGACTTATCCCATCCCACAATAGTCCGATAGGCAACATGCATCTATAATCACCTGCGCAAAACCTTAACATAACTGAGGATAAGATGATAACTGGTTCTATGCCATATGGAAATCTAGATAGGATAACATGCCAACTCAGTGAAATATCCCAATCGGAATGTCTATTACAGTCAGCATAACTTCTATGACACCTGCAGTGGACTCTCTTATACACCTATTTAAAATATAAATGTTACAATATCATGTTCACGTGCGTGTGGAATGTTCTCGTCCAGGTATTCTAGAAGATCACTTAGGGGAATCCGTTAATCTTAATATTAGGATAACTTACCCTTCATCAAACAGGTCAGTTGTATTATCTTTAATAAATGTTAGACAATGTTCAGGAATCCCTCTGAAGAAATAATAGATAATTATCGTAATAGTAATAGATAGCAAGTACTTTTTTAAAATGTCCATGAAAGTCAAGATGCACATATATAACGCTACACTTGTCTCGATATTGTCCGAGTTCTATGACCCCCTTGAACAAACGTGATGCGTATCATAGCAAACCATTGTGAGTTATCAGGAGTCACTGCTGGCCACACAGCCTAATCTCAAACTCGGCACTATTGCCAACTGCGTAACATGTGTATACAATCTGTGAGTGTAGCGCGACAGCAATGGTCAAGGTATGAACGTATTTTCCAACCCCAGAGAGTAGGGTCTCTCATGAGTGTGTGTTTTAATATTTGGAGCAAACATGTAATATTATCTGTTGAGAAAAAAATTAAACTAACTCGAGTAGAACTTATTTTTGTTTGAGTACAAATATTTCAAGCAAATAGAGATTATTTTAACTTGAGTAGAAATAGTTCAACACGACAAGAAATATTTCAACTTGAGTGGAACTAGTACTATATTACCTGAGTAGAAATTATTTAACCCGAGTAGAAATATTCCTACCAGCAATAGCATAGCGTAATCTTAGCCAGCCATAGCTTACTCTTAGACTAACTTAAACTTGGCCAAATCCTGGCCTAAACCTAGCCAGCATCCAACAATATCCCAAAGATAGCTTAGCCTAACATTTGCCTGTCATTAACTAGCTATGGTCTAGCACTAGCCAGCCAAAGTCTAGCCTAAATCTAGCGGTCCATAGGCTAAGCTAACATTAGCCAGCCATGGACTAGCCTAGACTGAGACAGACATAATCTAGCCATAATAAGGTCTAAGCCTAGACAGCTATAGTTTAGCCTAATAGAATCTAGTGATAGTCCAGTTATTACTTAGTTTAAGCTTGACTCTTCTTATCCTAGCAATTAGATATACTATCCTTACCATACCTTCGTGTGACAGTTGTCTAGTATAGCGGTAGCCTAACCATAGTCTATTGTAATCTTATCGTACCCTAGATTAGTGCTATTTTTGCTTAGCTACTCCTACGTTAGCCTTCGTTAGCCTAACCTAATCTTTGGCCTACCTTAGGATAAAACTATACTTTCCTTGCCTAGGCTCACTTTAAGCTACATGATCTAGCCATAGCATAGCCGAGCTTTAGCCAGAGAATCACAGCCAGAGACTAGCTTAACCGTGGTCAATTATGGTATACACTAGCAATGGACTTGCCTAACATTAGCATACCTTAGACAAGCAATAACGTAGACAATGCGTATACTATTTCCACATGTTGAAATGATAATTAGGCAATAACAAGGCAATGGCATATGCCTCGTAAATAATGATGGCGACGACGACATGGGTGGTCGGACCACGCGGGCATGCTTCCCTCCAAATTTGGAGAAGATCCCTCCAGTAGAACCAGAGTTATTAAAATGGCTCAACAACAACAACAACAACGAGCACTCCATGCTCCCATTCACTCTGGCGTCTAGCAACGCGAGTAAAAAGTTTATTAAATAAGATATGAATGTTTGAAATTTAGACAGCAATCGCCTAGCCATAGCACCGAGTTGAGATATTTCTGTTCTCAAATTGGGGAATTGTTAAAATCTAGTTAAAATAATTCGGGGCCAATTTCTACTACTGTGTATTTTTACTAACGTTAGAAATATCTCTACTTATTGAATACTTATGCTCGAGTTAGAATATTTTGTATCGGGTTGGAATATTTCTACATGAGTGATAATTAAAAAATACAAACAAACACAATATAAATGCCACTTAACAACGAAATCATAATTGACCCACCCTTGTTCATGATTGCCTTCCAATATTAAGTGTGCCCTGACAATATGGAATATAGATAGCAGGGCCAGAAACACTGTTCTCTATAGCGAGAGTTCTTAATAGACCTCCAACACGAACAAAAAGACAAACATAGTATCATATCTCGAATTCAGGTAAGATAAAACAGCTTATTCCACAGCATCCGTGACCCAGAGAGTGCAGCCTACTCGGATATTGCTGGGCCGATATCATACCCATATTTTCAGTATCGTCCTGGTATCGTCCCAGCATCGGCCCAGTAAGCTGTGTTATCAAGGGGGGAATATTTTTCCCTATAAAGTGACCAGGATAACCAGATTTCTACCGTTGTCGAGGCAACATGTTAATCTGAATATTTCTGGGGAACACTGGTGAGAATCATAATTTCACATTGTGAAACCTGCAGGACTCGAAATAGCTCCCACCACCATAATTTTCCAGATAATATCAGCATTTAAAATTTTTTTAAAGATCTGTATTTTTATTTTAAACGTCTGTTATTGCATCTTCTGTACGTCAGCCCTCTTCCAACAAGTTGGTTATATGGAATACTAATAATAATAATAATAATAATAATAATAATAATAATAAAAATAATAATCTCCTAAATAAAATATAATATATCTATATAAATGGCAGTGAGAGAGAGAGAGAGAGAGAGAGAGAGAGAGAGAGAGAGAGAGAGAGAGAGGAGAGAGAGATATGTATATACACTGAGATTGTGAAAATGCGCCTATTCATCATTACTAACTACGCTTTTAAATAATACTTGTATTCATAATTTTATAGAGATTGTAAATCTGACATTGTATCATGCTCTTGTAATAATCTAGCATCCAATTGAACAAAAGCAAAAGCTTCTGTCATAAAATGGTCTACTGCTGAGTATGGTAGATATGAACCACTACCTTGTAATCCCAAAGGGTGCGGCCTTTTAACACTTATATTTGTAGACATACCTCTCTCATCTTTAGATAATCCATCACAATTTGGAACTTGAATATGCAAACAGCATATGTTTCTTCAAAGGTAATGTAGAACTAATCAGGCTATGAAATGACAGCATTGAATGCGAGCATCAGTGTGAGAAATTTGAGTTATGTTTTGCTCAATTAATTCTTCATTATTATGTATACAATATAATATATAAAAAGAAGGAAGTCCGTGCTTATGCTTACTAATCATATATCCATCGATGATGATGATGATGATGATCATGATCATGATCATAATAACTGACTGTATTCTGCAGCTGAAGAAGTGAAAGCTTCATTCAGCTTCGATCAGTTATCCACTGCGTCTAGTCCACTGTCAGCATCCGAAGAACTGTTAGTTAGGTTGTTTCTCGTCTTCAGTGGTCCTAGATTACATTCTTTGAGGTCCGATCGCAAAACGCTTAGCAAGTTGAAGTGGTGGCGTCCTTTGTGTGCGATTGGAAATTTGGTCATTACATGTATTCATTACTTTCTTCAAATTCCCAGACCTGTGCTTGTAGTAATGCCTTTGCAGCTGTTAAGCATTGCAATATTTATGATTTACATATTTATTCCACACTTGTTGCCATTCCGTATCAAATGTATCACACGAGTATAGTAATATCTCATTTGAAACGTGCTTTAGAGAGTTCCAAATGAGAGTAAACGTATAATTTGACACGAAATGGTAACGAGTCTGAGGTTCTATTTATCACATAAGCTATTGCATCGAATTTTCACACCCATTCTGGCCATCTCCCCGCCATTGTACAATCCTCTTTACTATCACTGTATCGCTTAATAGTTCATAGCATCCTTTCAGATCCATGGAACCAGTAGATATGCGGCGGGCTGGGACCTATTTAAGGAGGTAGATTGAGGAGGTAAATTGGCCTGTCTTTGTGTGTGATGGGGTGGGGGGGGGGGGGGCTGTGTGGTTGTCCTCATGGAACTATTTTTTCGCATTTAGATCCTATATATGACGTCAGGGATTTCCCAGTGACTCATTCTTTGGTGCTTATGCCCACTATATGGCATAGGGATGGAAATGAGGGTATTCCTATTGTCAATATTTTTCAATTTATATAATTAATGCCGCCCGCCACTGCCACCACACCCACACACACACCACCCCAGCCAACCCGCTCAGGGTGATTTCCCAATGTACCAATTTTGATGTTTGTTCACTAAATATGAAGCCAGAAGGAAAAGAAGAAGGGTATTCCTTTAGCTAATATGTATCTCACAATTTTATGGAGTTAGGGGTCAGATATTGAACGGTATGTGTCCTTTGTTCCCTAGCAATGGGCTCTCACAAAGGGGCAAACGACGAATGGGTACCCTTGTGGGATCAATTATTTGACAAATCAGTCTCCCACCCCCACCACTTTCTCTCTCTCTCTCTCTCTCTCTCTCTCTCTCTCTCTCTCTCTCTCTCTCTCTCTCTCTCACCCACACACACACACAATCTCTCTCGCACGCCTCCCCTCTCCCTCTCTCTCTCTCTCCCTCCCCCCCCCCTCTCTCTCTCGCTCTCGCTCTCGCTCTCTCTCTCTCTCTCTCTCTCTCTCTCTCTCTCTACCTCCTCCTCTTCCTCCTCCTCCTCCTCCTCCTACCTCTCACCTGTAACGGACAATGCAAGTGCCTGATCATGAAACTGAACTTTAAGACCACCCCCGAAACTACAGTACATAGCATACACCAAATTATAGATTGAAAGTCCGGCAGCTTGTCAAGTGTAGCTAGTCAATAATCCAGGATTTACTTTTTGCCCTCTCGTTTCATCTAATCCAATGTATGGCTTATGAAATATTTAAATATGACTTTCACGGGAGGCACATCCCTACAGGTAAGTTGTTCAATATTTCGAAAACAATTCCACTCAGGTCTAACCACATGAATAGCCCCATAAAAGCAAGGTTATGGATCGGTTTTCGTGGCCATATGGTCATACGTGCAACCACCATGCTCATGTGAGGTCTCAGTGCGGCCGCACATCCACATTCGGCAGCAGTGCAGCCACAGTGCAGCCACGGTGCGCACTCTATAATAAATGTAATTTGTATGTATGCAAAACACCACCTGGTATTATGTTAAGATTTGGTGATGTTGGCCATACGCCCAATGTGGTATAGTATGTAAAGTGCGTGAGTGCGTGTCTCTGTGCATCTCGGCTAATCGATTCCCTTTGTTGCCCTCTTTGTGAGAGCTCATTGTTATGGAGCAAAAGGGCACAGTCCATTCAATATCCCCCCCCCCCCCCCTTCATAACAGCACACAACATTGGCGGTGGGGGCGTGGGGAGTGGCCGAACTGTGACGTCAGTGGCTTTAATTATACAAATAGGTACATATTGCCAATAGAAATAACCTGCTTTTCTCATCCTGCCATCATATTTAGTAAATAAACACCAGGATTAGGTCACTGGGAAATCCTCCCTAGCGGGGTGGCAGATGGGCCTGGGGGCAAGGCGATAGAAGCGGAGGAGACAGTAATTATATAAATCGAAAAATGTTGACAACACATATATTGGACATAAACACCAAAAATAGGTATTTGGGATACCACCAAATGTAGGTCGGTTTACCTCCTCATTCCGCCTCATCGCTTAAGTACATGCTCTATGGATCAGAACGGACGCTATGAACTACTGCGCTTCACTTATTCGAGTTCTAACAAATACGTAACAAAATATAGGGGCAAATACAACATCCTATTGTCTCAGCAATTGCATTACTTTTAATTGATTGTTTTAAAATGTTCAAGATTTCTAATAAAATTAATGGAAATGTTTCATTCTACAACATTTTAACAGTACTAAAATAACGCCGCAAAGGTATTATTACGTCATTGCTGCCAGGCGCGAAGTATATCTTTTCCCAGCCATATAGTGGCATGGGTGGGACCAGTTTTACCTATGCCCGCCCATCTTCAACTAAGCTCCACCTACGCTTTGACCGCGTTGGAATCGACCAATCCCGCCACCCACTGATTCTCAATTTCCGTAAAACTATACAGGTAAGCCTAGGGCAGCAACAGCGCCCAGTCAAAATAGTTTTAAAATATTCAATGTAATGTTTATTAAATAGCAAAAACATACAATTCGTACAATTTGACGGACTATTACGCGTTAATGACGGAGTTAATCACGTAATTGATTATGACGTAAGCCTACACGTGATGTAGTTGATTATGACGTCATATGAATATGAATAACGGTGTAAATATGTACATAGAAATTTCATCACATGTTCCAATAGTAGCCTAACAACAAAACAGCATAGAACAAGAGAAGCACGGGTTCCCATACTGCCAACTTATTTCGATTGATCTAGTAATTTATGTCATATAGAAACTGTATATATCCTTACTATGAAACAAAATATTTAGTTTGTTCACATGTTTAACATATTGCATCGAATGATCTATTTTAAAGGTACTTATTCACAGCAAAATGACTGAAAATATAATTGTTTAAATTGTATACGTTTAGAGGGTTATAGTCTGGGTCTAGATGGAATGAAATGAAATAAATCTTAGCATACGTATAAATTAATAAAAAAATTTAAGTTGTGAATTTGAATTAAGAACCCGTGCCTCTATTTCAAATTTACAACTAAAAATACGAAATTTATTTATGCGGAATGAAATCATCATATGCTAAGATTTATTTCGTTTCATTCCATCGAGACATACAATTTAAGGCTGCAAAGCATAATTTTAACACTTATTTTCAAGCATTTTGGTGTGAATATGCAGCTGTAATTGATGTACTATAGCGTATCAGACAACCGACCATTTAGTATAAAGAATTTCTTACTTTATTAAATATCATTCTCAGGGATATTATGCAAATACATTCATTATTTAGATGATTATTATTTTTGCCATTATATATTAACACCTAACATATGTATTAACCCTAATCGGCTAAATTTGGTCAAGAAAATCTAAATATTTGAAACTGAATGTCCATTTTCAGGCCAAGAGAGTGCTATTTTTGGAAATTTACCACTGGAATGACTGGCTCGTTAAGCGAGCCAGTCATTCCAGTGGTAAATTTTAAAATATATTCTTTTGACCTGCAAATTGGCTTTCCTCAGGACCAATACAGAGGCCGGTTTTGGCCGGTTTCGACATGAAAGGGTTAAATGCGTATCATGGAGGTAGATAACAACAGGATATATATGTTTACATCATTGTATCAAATATAGTGACCACAAGCCAGTAGCTACTAATTTTGAAATGTTAAATATTTTCAAATGTATGTAGGCCTTACAATGTGCTCTTGAGAAAAGTATATATTGAGTTGAATTGTCCCACCCCGCCCATCTATAGCTCAGCTCCACCCGCTTCGCCCGTGTTGGGATCGATCGATCCCTAAACTCACTGACTATCAATTTTCAGGAAACTATACGGGTAAGCTGTTGAATATTTTGAAAAGCCCAGTCAAATTAGTTTCAAAATGTTTAACAACGTGTTTGTTAAATAGTACCTGTACAGAGATAAAATTCGTACAACAACGTTTAGTCTGTCACCAATAAAGCGTCCATGACGAACTTAGTTACGTCATGTATTCGATCATGAGGTCATCTTATTCATACACGTCACTTAGTATATTATGACGTCATATAAATGATGGATACAATAGAAACCTCAGTAGAAAGGCTGCGGAATGGGCGGATGCTTTGATTGGTCGAGAGCGTTATGACGTCATCTCACTTGCACATTAGGCCACGCATACATTTTTCCCGCCAAAAATACTCGAATCTAATTGCTCGAGAGCCCTTTCTAGTGTTCTCTCTCAACCAGTCAGATTCGAGTATTTTTTTGGCGGGAAATATTGGGCGTGGCCTAATATGCAAATGAGATGGCATCATAACCCTCCCGACCAATCAGAGCAGGCGCCCATTCCGGCGTCACATTTTGGGGATGTAGATCTTTAGATGATTGACAGTTGTAACGATGCGTTAAAGGTTAAAGGGGGCGTAGCCAAATGTAGGTCACGTAACCCTTCGTGGCCAATAAGAGCCACCGCCTATACGGTTGCTATTGTTAGAGGTGTTGAGATAATGACCCTTGGTAATGCTGCTTGACAGGCCTAATAACGCGTGATCGTGTAGGGGGCGTGGGCTCATTTGCATGTTAGTGACGTCATAGCGTTTGACCAACAGGGCAGCCGCCTCTACAGTCACCAATGTTTGCTCCGTGGAGTTAATTAACCGTGTAAAGTCGTAGGGGTGTGTGCATCGGGAGCTCTATAAACGCGTTCAATTAGGCATGGGCCTTCTACTATAGTGCGTTGGCTTAGCGCAAAAAACTCAGCAAATCATTAACGGTGGGCAAAAGTGCCAAATTTGGTATAGTGATCGGTATCTGTATAGCTAATACAATTATCCTAATGTCCAAAAATTTGAACCAACAGGAAGTTGTTATGACGTCATAATTCAAACTGACCGCCAAATGCATTATTATATATTATATGCGTTATTTAGCGCAAGGTTTCTTGTAAACTAACAATCTAGAAGAGGATGGCAGATGAACAGATGGTTTAAGTACAGTAATAACAAGCAACTGTGAAAGAATATGACGTCATAAGCTCAAAATGGCCGCCAAAATATATTTTATAACTTTCTGCTCCAGTTAGTCCCTATCGTATACGGTAGTATGACTTCTTACAAATTATAGCGACTACACTGTCAGATAAACAAAACACCACAAACAAAGCTAAAACGTGGTAAAAACAATCAATTACACGACATACTATGATGTCATAGTTTGAAAATAGCTAGAAACATCTATCATATAATTATACGTCTGGTCGTATATATATGAACGATGATTGTTTTCATTGTAAATTATCAAATATGTCACTAAGCAAATATTAAACACATTAAACCAAACTGTATGTGCACTTACTGATACTATCCAAATTTTAAAGCAATGTGGCCAACCCCTGCTCAGGAGACTACCTATGTATTGGAGCCATATATGTTGGTTCATTAACAAAGGTTGTCAAACACACCTGACCTAAAGAATCAACCCCTTGTGCTACCAATTAGCATTTAGCTCAAGCAACAACTGACTTGTATTACCAACAGTATCTAGTTGTTCAAGTGTCTGGTAGGTATTTCATTCGCTATTTCAGGCACTTGCACTGACATAGTTCAGTACATGGAAGAATCGCTCTTGAACAGTTACAGTTCACACAACCACTCTCTGATTTGCATCCACACTTATCTAGTTCACTACAGGCCTTGGTCGCTTAAGGCAATATCATGCAGACAGGTTGAAAGTGATTGTCCTGTAGGGTCCACCCCAACTATCTGGCGTAGGAAGTACACGGTGTGTTTGCTGACAGATCGCCCAGATGCTGGCTTGATAAGTAGTTCTCTTGACATGCTGAATGAGGGCATCTTAAAGGGAAAGTATGAATTTAGTAAACAGCAATGATTAAACATTGTATTATCACAACACGTTTTGTAAAAGACGGAGGGGATATTAAAATGGTGTCAGTCCATCCGCCTGTCTGTCTATGTCCTCCGAACCCGTATTTTAAGTTAGCTAGATAAAATAATCACAGGCTACATCATCCTCTTTCGCAAAGATGAGATTGGGACTTTTAGTTTCGACTCGCACCTAATCACTCCCGACAATCGACTTACAAAGGCAGGTTCTTTTCTCTCTGGGCTTGTATGAAAATGGGAATACGAATATCGGTCTTTGGTCTCAAGCAACTGTCTAGTCGAATCATTCTAAGAAATCTCTAAGGGCGTTCGACAAGCCCTTCTCAAAATGGAGTCCACTAAACATAATGACACATTTATCTTCTCTATGAGTATGAGGCCGGTCCACTGGATATACTTACAGTTTGCAAAGATGGGACAGTCACAGGCCAAAACAGGAATCTGTCCAGGATTCAGAAATTATGTTGTGGTCTCTAAGATGTTCATACCATGCTTTATCACTGTCGGAGAATCAGCATATTCAGGGAAAAGTGGTAACATTGCGGTGATAGCAGGAGTATCTATTGGGACCGGTTGTTGTGAAGCATGATATGCATCCCAAGAAATTGCACAACCCTGTAGCTCACCAGACAGGAGAAGTTGAATTGCATGTTGGATCAAATCCTCTTCTTTGATCTTGGCGGCTATTCAGTAAATTACATTGTTGTAAGCGCTGGTACAGAAGTAGTTGTTGACTTTATTGCGGTTGCAGGAACTATCGCATATGAATCATGTAAGGGGGGTTTCATTGTTGAACTTGTAAGTTGTAAGTCGGGTGTATCTCTGCAAATACCAGGATTCGCCGATATTGGATATTTAATGATACTAATACTAGTTCCGTAGAACGACCCTTGTGATGTTGTGGCCGACGGATTATGGTCCAGTTTGTCTAAGGCCCGGCAATAAAAATACCTTTCCACAGATTGGATGGGCATACTATATTGTCGGTCTCAAATTGCTTGCACATTGGGAGATCTAGTGAATTTTCTAATTCAAGAACATGGTCATATGTGATACTGATTCCGAGTGTAGCAAGCTGGTCTATAAGTTTCTTGTTTTTACTAACGGTGTGAATATTCATGCCGATGTGTGTAGGTAGAGGTGGTTCTGTTTCCAGCGAATGGCGCCTAAATGATGTGCTGTCTCGTGTACGTTTCTTGAAATTACGCGCACACACACACACACGCACGCACGCACGCACGCACGCACGCACGCACACAACTGTTATACGTGAGGGGAACCTGGGAGTATTTGGCATTTTCCTTTATGTCTGGTCCATATAGAATTATCGAAGTAAGCCGGGCGGTACTAGAGACAACTGATTTTTCCTGACAGGAAGGAGTGAATTTGCCAGAAAAGATACAATCTTATTTGAAAAGTTCTTCTCTACAAATCTTTGCAACCTTAGCTAAACGCAATGTTTCTTCTTCATAGTTTCGATAGAGGAAGGCATTCTTTATTAGTCGCTACATAGCATCAGGAAATATCAGAATTGTATTTTTGCCATCACATTTGTTGCAGTCCCATGTCTGCAAACTGGTATAGGAGATTTTCTTTTAACCAGGTTTTGTTGGTGGAAATTTCCTCTCCAAGTTCACGCACACGAGCTTCATATACATGATGAAGATCAGAAAGCGTAAACAGATAACATCCTTCTTCCAATGCGAACTATACATTAGATACAAGTTAAACAACAAATGCTCTAGCTTTCACTTTCTGTCTCTGTATTTGAGACTTCAGATTGTTTACGACGAAACGCACGATAACGATTCCTATATTTTGTCAGGCACACCGTATGGTGCTTAGTTTCAATAGTTACTAAGTCTCCACCGGATATTTTCGCCATGAGATCAGTATCTTGCATAGCTAAACACATTTCTCTTAATGATCTCTCAGCTGAACCCGATGAATATTCGTGGAGTTGACATGAATGTTCGATCCCGCAAAATATGCACAACTTACTACTAGACCTACCTGCTGATTGTCTTTTTGATTTACGCATCTTGGAGCCGTCAAACTCTTTCATTTGTTTCCTTTTCCTAATTTTTTCCCTATCTAATTTTTAATTGTTAAACCTCTGATGATACGATCGATGCCATGAAGCATTATTATTGATAAAGGCGTCAACCCTCAACCATTCCTCAACTCCAAACTCAACATTAACTGGCGAATTATCTAACTATTTAAATTTCTCTATGTTTTCTAGAAAAGAGCTATATGGCATCACAGCTTGTCCTATTTTGTTGACAACACAACTCCTCTGAAGTAACTGTTTGACAAACTACACACGCACTCCAGTCCATTTCTGGTACAAATGATCATGTTAGGTTTTGAAAGTTTTATTGTCAGTATTATGCGTTCTGCCAACATAGGAGATTACGCAATAACCCATAGAACAAAAATTAGATTATAACACTGGAGAAATAAGTAATATATTCCTAACAGTTATATGTGAATACGTGTGAAGGTTCATCTGTCTTTGTACAATAAAAGTGTGGTGGATTAGGGACTTGATCATTATATGCTGGACAAAAGTGTTAAGTTTGGCTGAGAGACACCTTACGGGATACCCGTTTTCATGGCCATTCTTGTTATTTTGCTCAAATTCATATAAGAATAGGTAAACCAAATTCGGAATTTAATACTTTCTTTACCGGGCAATGCACAATATTTGAAATGTGTAAATTTTACAATCATAGCAAAAATGCTAATGGTACGCTACTTATTGCATTGGTTTTGTTTAGACAAAGCGGCCATTTTGAATAAATGACGTCATAGTCATGACATATGGGTCAACTTCTTTGGGGCTTAGGATTGTCCTAAAGCACACACCCTAATGTGTCTCTTAGCCCAATTTGACACTTTTGTCCAGCATGTAACGAGCAAGTCACTAAGCCACGAACTAGTACTGCTAGTACTGCTGTTCGAGGCCTATCCGTGCAGCCGTCACCAATGTTAACCTATAGGGCTATTGACACAGGTAATGATCCATCAATGTGTTCGGGGCGTGGCCTAATTCAAATATTGATTATGTCGTAACTCCCAGCCAATCGGTGCAACCGTCTACACGGTCGCCAATGTTTACTCGATCAGGGATCTGTAATTTAGTAAAACAAGATGGTACCTTAACATCTGATGGCAAAGAAAATATAAACTTACTGAACACCTTTTTTCTAGTGTATTTACAAATGACGATGTTTGACCAATACTGGAAGCAAAAGCTCAACTCTTTAGATACCAGTGATTGACACGCCATTGTGTTCTATCCACATTTTTTCAAGAAAACATCCTAGAAAAATTAATTTCAATAAAACCAAGTAAGTCAGCAGGCCCTGACATACTTCACCCCAAAGTATTGTATGAAACCCGTGATGCAACTACCTATCCACTTTATATAATTTTTAACAGGTGTATATCATTGGGAAAGATGCTGGATGCAGGAAAATTGCTTAACGTCGTCCCAATCTTTTAAAAGGGCGAGACAAATCTACCATTCAACTACAGACCAATAAATCTGCTGTCAGCAAATTATTAGAAACCACTCTAAAAGATCATATTATGGATCCTAAGCTTTATAACAATCTATTCTCGGCTTATTAATTTGGTTTCCTGTCGGTCCATGTGTTACCCAGTCTAATAGACATGTCATCCGAATCCACTGGCAACAGACATCCAGTAGATGTGATATATCTTGACTTTAGTAAAGCGCTTGACACTGTCCCACAACAAGGACTACTTTTTAAATTATATGCTTATGGAATCTGAGGAACCATAAAAACTAAGCGTAAGCTTCTTGCTAAACTGGAAACAAAGAGTTTCCTATAACTCTGTATCATCCAACTGGGCAGAGGTAGTTAGCAGCGTGCCTCAGAGAAGTGTTCTTGGACTTCTTTAATATGTATTAAGGACCTGCCAAATGTAGTACAAACTTTTATTAGAATTTTTGCGACTGACACCAAATTAATTCTATCCAAAGTGAAAATGTAATAACCTGTAATCGGACCTGCATCATGTATGTGAATGGTCAGACCTGTGGTAAATACAATTCAATACAGAAAAATGTAACGCCATGAGCATAGGACAACTTATAAATAGCAATGCAGCTGTTAATTCTACATGTTACATGCACTTTGATGGGAAGAGAACACCAATTACCTTTGTACATGATGAAACTGACCTTCGTGTAACTTTTCAGAAAGATCTACAATTTACTAATCATATCAATTCATGTGTTCAAAATGCTAATAAAATACTCGGACTCATTAAACACAGCTTTGAGTTTTTGGACCCGACAGCATTCATACAACTGTTAGAACATGCAATTTGTGTTTGGAATCCCTATTTGAAAAAAGACATCCATAAATTGGAAAATGTTCAAAGGAGAGCAACCAAGCTACTACCAGCGTTAAAAAAACTACCATACACAGATAGACTCATGCACCTAGGCTTGCCAACAAAAGAATAGAGGAGAGAATTTTAAACGAAATTGATGACCTCCCTATAGAACAAATGTTCAAAATCTCAAATACATATACAGGAGGGTGGGGGGGGGGGCAGAAATTCAAACTATATGAAAGGTTAGTTAAACGACACTCAAGACCTCACCCATTTCCTTACAGAACTATTAATACATGGAACAATCTCCCAAATGAAACCATTTATTTGACATGTCTAGATGTCTTCAAAACAAATTTGTTGGGGTGGGGGAGTTTGGGGGGAAGCTCTGACGGGATGGACGCTCATTTAAGCAAAGTTGTATACAGAATAAAGCGTATATAAGTATCGCAGTCAATCATCTCGACAATTGGGGTCTGCTTAGACAACGTGTACAGGTTTTAAATAGCTATTTTGTGGGATGTATGGAATAAAATGGCATCCTGCTTATACATCTTCCAGTGAATAGGAATGTGTGCCAAATATGCACACCACCGCCAAAAGAACTGCCGGGAGTCATTGATTAACATAGGGAAATTTAGTTGCGGGTGTTAAATACGTCTTTTGAACAGTATTCACATGGACCATCAATTAGAAATATCGCAGACATCCTAATCCTATGAATGTGTTCATGGCCTCGACAATAGGCCAATCTGGGCCTGAAATGCCATAAGAGATGATGGGGAAAGTGGCCCTTTAGGCCATGATTGTAGAAAACTAGTACGTGTATGACAACCTCAAGTAGAAATAGAAGTTTCGAAGAAATTTTAGACCAGTTGAAAGTGAGCAAATAAGCTAAAATCACAAAATTGTCAGCTTTCCTACGTTCCATCAGAATGGCCTGTATTTCGTGATTCTAATCGCAGGTTAATTTGTGGTTGCAGACATGCATGATTTAGTGGAGACCTGATCCGTATGTGAGTAAAACCGTGTGTATAACAGGATAGTCTTAAGAAACCGCCGAGTCCCTTAGTAAGGTAGTTAGTCAGTCACAAAAGCTTTTTTCACTACCATTTCAGATATTGTGAACGGATTCAAACCGAATTTGGGAAATATGTTCCATTCAGCAACATGCAATTATTTAGTTTTTGGGTCAAACTGGGAGCAGTGGGTGGGGTCAACGTTAAAAAATTTGCACTGATCGATTGTAATGCAACTCATCATACACTATTTCAGATCGAACCCTGGAATATGGGGATGATTACTTTAGTTTAAACTTATGTTATTGTAAATTATATGTATATTGAAATTAGGCACAAGTTCTAACAACTTAGAGATGCACTCTCCCTACAGAATTGTTAATTGGCAGCAGAAATATATATATATATATATATATATATATATATATATATATATATATATACGCACCCCCCCCCCCACACCCCCCACCCCCCCCCCCCCCCCCCACCCCCCACACCCCCCACCCCCCCCCCCCCCCCCCACCCCACCACCACCCCCCCCCCCCCCCACCCCCCGAGGAGCGGGAGGGAGGGAGGGAGGGGGAGGGAGGAAGGGAAGAGGGAAGAGAGAGGGAGGGAGGGAAGGCGGGGGAGAGAGAGAGAGAGTGAGAGAGAATGCGCGCGTGAGAGGGGGCGAATTGAATAGAGGGGGTGGCAAACTGATGTTAGTAAATTGCATTTGATGATTAGTTGATTAATCATCCTTATTAATTCGGAAGAAAAACTATTTAGGAATATACATATGCAGGCCGAAAGAAGACAATTTTTGGAAATGCATCACTGAAATGCCTTACTCGAAATTTATGGATAATTACACTGATGGGCAGGGATGCGCGTGACACTTAGTGACTTTTAGAATTTTGCTGCGACTGCCTGGGACGTGGCCACGTGATGGAGGATGGGGTGAGTGGCAATGGGCGTTGTCGAAATGTCAAACTTGGGCACCAATCGACGGGCCAAGATAATAGACTCGCAGCTATCGAGATCTTCTCGACCTTTTTTCGGAACATTTTGTAGTCAAAAGCTGCAACTGCTAAGTGGAATTAAGATACATTACTACTGGCATCACGAACCATTTCATCCCTGAAGTAATTAAAGCTATGCATTCCAAAATGCTTCCTGATTATATATGGGTTACTGTGTGAGCGATAGTACCAATACACATTTCCCAGATTGATGTCCTTACGCATGATTCCCATCAGCCCATGCCCATGGCGAGTTTGTTGGATGGTATTAAAGAACTAGGTTAGAAGTTTGTCCGCATCAAGCTAGAATGGCGCTAAAAGAGAATGCGCTTTAAAGAATCCTCATAATAAACTGCAATCACAGTATTATTGACGTCATACAGCATGGGAAAGGTTATCCAATTGTCTAAGCTGTCTATGATATTTTTTCTTTATTTTGGTCAAAACGTTACTAATTACTTTGCGCATATAAAATACGTCAATAAGCGAACCAGCCAATGACTAGAATGCGCTGTCGATGACAACAACAACATGTCATGGTGACTGAGCGAGTCTTAATGTGGTCTTACGCTGTGCAATCATATGGGCAACCCATTTACACCAGATTTGGTGAATTTCAATCAATGGAATGGGAGGAGTTAGAGTGAAGAACAGGTGGACGGATGCGATTTCAATATCCTGACGTGTTTTTAAACTGTTTGGATAATCACAGTGACAAAATCTTTTAAACATATACATGTTAACGAATACATACATGTTTAGAACATTAGATGAGTTTTTCCAAATGGTGTATGACTGTTCTCGCTGCGCCCAATGCGTTTATCTGTCGGAAATGCTATGGGCGATGCATTGTGAGAAGGTATTTTCGGGGAATACGTCATTCTGGCTTTGAAGACGTGCTGGAAACTTCTCGAGTAAATAAATAAAATTTCTACATTAATATTGCAAAAAGGAAATGCTAACCTTGTAAAGTTAATGACGACGATTAACTTCGATGTCATGGAGCATAGGAATCAGCAAATAATCGACCCCGTTTTCCCATGGAAGTAGCACAACCTTGTGGCGCAGATCATCTTTGGTCACAATTTTAGGCGTGGCATGCTTGTTGTCAAGGTTGCGAACGAGGAATACATTGACCAACTTCGAAGGACAGGTGCTTTCAAACAGTTATCAGTTTCATCTGCTGAGAACACAAGGACATCATATCTGTTGTCACGTCATCGTCATCTCTGAACCATTGCAAACTCCGACTATTGTCTAAGTAAAACATGGAATCTTTAACACTTGTCGAGATATACGGTCCAATGACTTTGGTAGCTTGATAGAACGTATGCCTGCCCCTTTCTACAAGCCTCGCGCAAACCTGTGCCACTGGGTTACACGGCCCGCGCATTATCTTCTTTATAGCTTGCAAGTGGTTTTCATACGGAAAAGCACTGATTTCATTAACTGATGATTGGAATCTCTCTACGTTATCAGGAATATGTGACATAGAATTTACATTGTACACAGTGAAACCCTCTCCCAGCAACTGCCGAGAATCACGGATAAATTCTAACATTAGTTCACAAGCAAAATTAATCAAGATATTCCTACAAACATTATCATCAGTGTGCAGAATGTTCATAGCAATACTCAACTTGAGATAGAGTTTGTAAGGTCGTAAGACACTATATCCTTCAAAAATATATGCCCGGTGTACAAAAGAGATGAGCGCAGTTTGGTAGCCTTCCACCTGTCAAGATCGAAAATTGTCCTTGGTTGCCGTGAAAATTCCCGAGGAAGCCGTAGGCTTAGCAATTTCTCATCGATTTGCCGTAATTGGTTCATCGAAAGATGACAAAATGCCCTTGATCCAGACTTCAGAAATTGCAGCAGCCGTTTCCAGGTTCCCAAATGTACATTATGATTTGAGTCATTAACAACATCTGACACACAGTTCAGTTCTGCATCTATGAGTGGACAACGTTCTCCATTTTGATGTGTATCACCATCTGGTGCATTGTGGTATGCCATTGTTGCGAACCCTTCATCTGTCCGAGGCTCATATACGAGGTGAGGTAAATATGTAATTTTCCTAGCAGTGTGTACCCCCTTAGCTTTGCATCGTTCGCATGCAAAGTACCCCGTATGCTCCTTGATGCATTTTTGCAGGGATCGTGCTGGGGAATCGCATATTCAGCATCGTAATTTGACATTATAACGATTCCCCATGTAGCTCAATCCCAATTGATGCAGCCGCTGGTATTCCTCAAGAAAATCGTGCATGTATTCACTGACGTTGTTTGGTTTCTTCTCACCATAATATATAGCTACAATGAAAGGATTAAATCTTCTGACACGACATAACAAAGGCCAGAATTGACCATTAGTTGACTTGTACAGCGGTACTCCATAAATGTTGACATTGAAGTGTATGGTAATATCGGGTGTGAGATATGTTGTATTATTGTCTAAGAATTCTACCAATCCTGCTTCCAGTCCCACATACTTGTACGATCCACCACACTTATCGATGATATCAATGGAAATGGTACACGGAGTCTATAACAGTGTTCGTCTGTTTTGGGGTAGTCCCTGGACACCTGCACTTTTGAAAAGCGCTAAAAGCTCTTTAGTGGCAGTAGTAGACACTGAGTGCTTGATCACATATAAAAATATTCACTCCCTTAAGGTATATATATAGGTGGCTATATTACCCCCTTCATTGTCACTTGACTCTGATGGTTCGGATGTAGATATAGGTCTCGCCTGAAATCCATAGTCATTTTCCAGATCTGTATGCTCCACATTCGAATCTGGATTCATGCCAGCGGTATCCGAGAAACTGTCATTATTGACACTCGGGTAATCATCGTTCCCAACTTGATGGCGTGGTTGACCATAGAGAAGACATCTTCCACGCATATATCTCCTTGGTTTTTACCATGACACACGATGTTCAATTGATTCACGTACAACTCTGTCTTCCGAACCACTATCCTCCTCCGAATTCAGCATGCATGTGTCTGAATTTTCTGTCATCATCCCTATAGCTACTGGGCCTGGCCGATTGTCATCATCATCTGAAGAACTCCAATCACCGCTTGCAAGTCGCGATGCCATTTCCATTAAATGTTTCATCTCCCTCCTTACACGTCTTCTCCTACATGCCTCACGTGCATGTGACTTAGCTTGAGGCATGGTGATCTGCAACAATCACGATCAAATTTGAAATATTATAAATCAATGCATAGCACTCTTGCTGGTTTTTGGTATCTCAAGACGAAAATGTTTTAAGACTATGATGACGAAGCTGACAAAGACAGATAACTTTTACTATCTGTGGGCTAAAAGAAGAGGATTTTAGAAGATTCCCAATGAAATGACTGACTCTGTAACACAGCCAGTCATTTCAATGCTAAATTTTCAAAAATATTCTTTTCCATGTCTAGAGATCAACACTTTTCACCAAAGAATATCCGAGAAATTTTATGTATTAACTATTAAATAGGTAGTATGCATGATTCTACAACGACATGCACACATGATGTTTCTTTTATGTTTAAATGGAAATAACACCCAAAAGGTCCAACAGGCGCAAATTTAATTATAGCCTCGCATCCTTACTATCCGTAGATGAAACTGCACCAGGGTCAATAAAACAATGTCTACATCCCGGAGAGGTAACAAATTTTTCCTTATTATAATTTATAAATTGTTTGCTGTTCCATTGTTTTAGTGAGAACGGTGATGCGTTAAGAGCCTTGTTATAGATTTTGCATTGTCGCAGTACGAGAAGGGTGTATAGCCATAAGTTGAAACCTGTGCGCCAAAGGTGTTTTAAATACGTTTGCAACGTCTTCCTATGGTTTTCCTCCCTCCTCTACCACCTCGTCAACACGTCTTCAAGACGACAAGCTCTCATCTCCAATTTTAAGGTAAAGACGTAGGGATGACGTCTTGCAAACGTTACTTCCATGAAGTCATTGAGATTATATGCCAGTGAAAGGCGTCAAGATTAATCAGAGTTGCCTCTCGATCGCCCTGCTAAACCCATCCTACACATCCAAAAGACATACACTAGTAAAAATAAATCTGTTTTACTGAAAACTACGTGTTGAGTGACGTGTGAGCAGAAGTGGACTGCTTTCTTAGCACCTACGAAGGCTTTATATGAACGTCTTCTTAGTGAAAATCGGTATTCATAGTATGTTTTATGCCTAGGAACAGTCTTAAGCCTCTTCTTAACATATGACAATTATCCCCATAGTTTAAATCCACTAAGAAAGCTCTTAGTGAAAATTACCTTCTTGCCTTGTTCATAAACACGCTATAATATGTACTTCGACAAAGTAGGTGCACAAGTGAATAAATTATTGAAAATAGCCACATATCTAGCTTATGACCATTATGACGTTAAACCGAGACATTATACTACTGAGATTCAGATGTCCATTAAGTTAGTTACTAGTTCTTAATTCCTAGTAGTTACTTAAATTTCAAATATTTTATTTACTAGTTCCTAGTTACTAATAGTTGCTTAAATTTTAAATATTTTATTTACTTCTTCCTAGTTACTAATAGTTACTTAAACCTGAGTTACTTCTTCCTAGTTACTAATAGTTACTTAAACCTGAGTTACTTAAGCTTTGCAAGCCAATTTTGAAAAGAAATGGACGGAAAAGTTAAATAAAATAATGTCTCCCAGGTACCATTTACTTAGGGGTTTCGATCCGATTTTGAACAAAATTTGATGGAAAAGTTCAGTAAATGACACCCAGGTAACATTTCCTTAAGTGATTTGAGCCAGTTTTTAAAGAAAATTGTCGGAAAAGTTAAATAAGTTGCACTCATGTACCATTTTCTTAAGTTTTGCGAGTATTTTCCTGATTTTAGACCCTATGCAAAAACTACCAGATACAGTGTATATGAAATGACATAGCATATTTTCGAAAAGCTCCAACAAAAAATCCCAGTCAAATGGGTTTCAAAATATCAACCCTATTTAAGGCCACGCACATAGGCCTGGATGCATAGGCCTAAGTCATGATTATCCCCACGCTTTTCGAAGAAAAAGTGAGGATTATGGGATGCGACCAGTGTGTGTGTGTCCGTCTGTCTGCCTGTCCGTCCGTGCATAATCGATTGTCCTATACACATCTGCTCCTGGACCGTTCAAGATAAAACCTTGAAACCTTGGGGAGGATTATACCTATGGGCAAGGATGTGCCTGACACTTTTGGAAATTTGTTCCGATCCCCCATGTGGAGGGGTGGGGGGGGGGGGTGCAAAAGGTCAAAATTGTGTGATAATTATCGATTGTAATGAAACTCATCCTAGATCATTTCGGATAGAAACTTGTAACTTTGTGGATGATTATACCTATGAGCAAGGATTGGCATGACATTTTTGGAATTTGGATCTGGCCCGCTAGGGGTGGGACAGGGGGTGGGAAAGAGGGATGGACAAAAAATAAATTTTGTCATAGGTAATCATGATGCTGCATATCATTTAAGTGCATAGTTAGTAGAATATAGTGTAACCAGTTCTTTTGTTCTTGTATGAGAGCAGTGGGCGTGGGCCAATCAATTGGAACTCAACTACTCACCCGCACGGGCGCGTCAGGGGTTGGGAAGGAGGTGGGCAAACATTTAGTTTTGTCATAGGTGGTCATGTCACATATCATTTTCAAGCGCATGGTTAATAGAATACATTACAACAGTGTGTATTGTTCTTGGGACAACCTGAGGGCAGTGGGCATGGATCAGAGGGTGGTACAAAATTAATTTTTCGCAAAGGCGGTCAAATCGCATATCAGTTTAATGTACATTATTATTACACATAATTACAAGGGATTATTTTAATTTTCGGCCAAACTTGGGACATGGTCTAAGCAGTGAAGGCGTGGGGATTTGCAATGACACTGTCATTGACTACGGAGACATTGATCTGGTATATACTGCTTATTTGTAAGTGCTCAAGTAACCCAATTTTTGCCTATAAAGTTCAGAGTTGCGAACAAAACACGAAGATTATCTGTACATTATTCAATCGTAAGGTTCCAGCGACATGCTTTGAAAATTTATATTTCTCAGAATCTCAAAAATATTTGATTGTGTAATTATGACGTAATGTGGATTGGTATGGTGTCGTTGCCTTAGGTAGTCCACAGAGGATATTCCAGGAATGTGTCTTACATAATGCATTCTTAGCTAAGAAAGCCGCTAAGTGAGCACCATGAATACGGACTAAGGCGCTAAGAACGTTCTTAGTTTAAGAAAGCACCATTAATATGGGTCCCGGTCTTTTCTTGCATTTGAACTGATTTTCATATAGATACAGTGCAACCTGCCCATAGCGACCATTTGCTTTTTGGAGCTAGAAGATGCCAATTCGTAAATATGGACAGTCGTAAGACCACCCATCTCGTAGTGCCGCTATCACTGAACCCCAAAATCGATCTAGCAAAAAAAACCTAGCTGCAGTAAGCAACAGCCTGCCTTTATTGACCATTTCCTACGGCCCATACAGAGGCCAATGTAGACTTCTTTGACTGTATTGGCTATGAACTGAATATAATGATTTGGCAAAACTGTTTATAACATAGAGTATACACGCGAGTGGCATTATCTTCTAATGGCACTCGTGTGCATACTCCAAAGCGGCAAATATTCTTAAGAAGAAGGAGAAGGAAGAAGAAGAAGAAGAATGAGGAGGAGAAGAAGAAGAAGAAGACAAACGTCCTAACAACGTTCGCAAGACGTCTTCGCTTAGGAAAAACCACGTGCAACACAAGGATAACACACTAGTTTATTGAGTAGTATTATATAAAAACTAATTTTTGGGGACCTTAAAATTATTGAAAAATTAGGATTTTCTACATTCTAATCACTTAAAATTAACTATACATGCCTCCATCATATATTTTAACAGATAGAACACGCCCTAACAACGTTCGCAAGACGTCTTCGCTGAAGAAAAAACACGTGTAGGATAACTTTTCAAAATAATGCACAATAGTTTATTGCTATATTTACTATATAAAATCTTATTTTGGGGACCTTCGAATTATTGCAAAATTAGAATTTTCTAGATTTTAGCCACATAAAATTTACCGTGCAAACTTCACTTAAATATTTTAACAGATAACACGTCCTAACAACGTTCGCAAGACGTCTTCACTTATGAAAGACCACGTGCAAAACAAGGATAACTTTTCAAAATGATACAAATAGTTTATTGAGTAGTATTATATAAAACCTATTTTTGGGGACCTTAGAATTATTACAAAATTAGGAGTTTCTCCTTTCTAATCACTTAGAATTAACTATACATGCCTCCATCATATATTTTAACAGATAGAACACGCCCTAGCAACGTTCCCAAGACGTCTTTCGCTGAAAAAAAAACCACGTACAGGATAACTTTTCAAAATAATGCACAATAGTTTATTGCTATATTTACTATATAAAATCTTATTTTGGGGACCTTCGAATTATTGCAAAATTTAAATTTTCTAGATTTTAGCCACATAAAATTTACCATGCATGCTTCAATTACATATTTTAACAGATAACATGTCCTAGCAACGTTCCAAAGACGTCTTCACTGACGAAAGACCACGTGCAAAACAATGATAACTGTTCAAAATGATACAAACAGTTTATTGAGTAGTATTATATAATATTTTATCATTTGAGAGCTTCGAATTATTGAAAATTATTGTGAAATCATGATTTTTTACATTTTAGCCACATGGTGGAAAGACCGGGAAAATGGAATGAATATTTCACTGCAAAACTACAGCAAGATAATGTCATATTCGTTATTGAGAGTGTGCTATATATTTTATTGATAACTAGTCATTCATACATTCATATAAAATACATTTTAATACAAACTTACATCACTTTTGCTCCAGAGAATGAGAAAACCCGACACAATATTTTGACGTCCAATATGGCTGCTGTAAGTACCCATATGACATCCCATAATTCATCTCAAGACGTCTTCAGAACGTCCTTGCTACGTCTTGTTATTAAACACAAATAAAAGCAAATGCTTGGTAAAAAGAAAAAGAAATCAACAATCCTTTTCATCTTCATCTAGGTAAGGATAGGAGACAATGCCAGACAATTTTGTTTCTCGTTAACACAAAGTCTTTGTCAGGTGTTCGTTTCAGTATGCAACGGTTACGTGTTGAAAACGTCTTAAGCACTTATTACATGATGATATCGCTTTTCTTTAATTTGATCTACATGTCTCATCATAGTGTTGGTTACCAAGACGTTTTCAAAACGTCTTTCATACGTCACGTCACCTACAATAGACCAGTAACGTTACAAAGACGTTGTGCATACGTCTTCCACACCAAGATGTCGCCGTCACCAAGACATATTGTTCACTGGGGATGGGTAGCATTGGAGATGCGGGCCACGGTGCATGAGTGGCAGGCGATTGGTCAATGCAAGGTTGACATGGTGAACTCATTGGGTGTGTAGGTTGTGTGGGTTGTGTAGGTTGCCCCCATGCGGGACTTCTCCCCTGATGTCTGTGATGTGGCAAAGGTGTAGAGTGCCTAGCGAGGATGTCAGATAGTATGATATAAGATGTATCCACCTCGGAGGCATCACAGAAAGCCTACTCACTGATTGGTGAGTACTCTTGTTATCATAATATTGGTGTTTCCTCCAGTTCGGAGAAATTTAGTGCGGCACCGGTGAGTGCATGGGCCGCCCTTCTGTCATAATACTCCATCTCTGAGTCGAGGGAGTATGGTCATAATAGAGGGGAGACTGGAACATACGAGTACTGAGCATTGGCATGGGTTCACTTCGTATTCGAGCCCCACATCGGGTGCCACTTGTAGACTCTGGGCATGCGCGCTGGTCCGCCGGATATTCCCGTTCCGCAGTACTTCCAGTGTAAGGTGCACTAGGATGGGGCCATTGTTTAGCTGTGGATCTCGGTGTTGTGCATTGCCGGATTGTACAGAGACAGATTTCTAGAGCCGGTGGAACGTTCATGTTCCAGTGGAGCAGTGCAACAATCGCCGCGGAAGTTGAACCTCACGGTCTCATCCTCGCTGTTGGTGTCACCAGTGTGATGGTTCCACAGCTCCATTTAGGGCCAGGACATAATTAAATACATACAATAATTAATATATACAGCAGTCAAACACTCGTACTCGTTTGCTGCTACCTGGGAGAGGTCTAGTACATGGGGCCAAGTTGAGTCTAGTACATGGGGCCAAGTTGATAACTTGTCATCGTGGTCCTCGCCAGGGGTACCTCACAGAGTAAGATCTGTGAGGCATCCCCGCACTTAGCAAGTTTAATATGAACCAAGTTAACCTCTACAAACATTCTTTGTTGCGAGAGGAAAGTGCTTCGCGCAGGCCTCCATCGAAGCGGATGAAGATAGATGGCCAAAAGGGCCACTCTTATGTTAAAACTATATTATGTAAAAGAGTCAACCTAGTGAAATTATATGTTTAATGTGATGCATGCTGTTTTACATGAAGATGGGATGGATGATTTCTGCAGAATTCAATGCCGCCACCCTATGTAGTTCCAAGATTCTGTAGATGCCACTTTATTTATGCTATCCTTCTGCTAGATTCTACCCTATCATTTAGTTTTTGGGTCCAGATCTAGGTTGGCCGCAAATAGTAATGTAAGCTAACTGTTTTAAACATATAAGTCGAGAATGTTTGGTGACCATATGGTCACCCTACGGAACACACTACCCTACCCCCACCCACCCCACCCCCACCCTCAGTAGACCGTGCGCGCAAATATCATGAGTTGAAATCTCCAGAATCATATAACGATCCCGTCACTGCCATATCACGATCACATATAACAGCACAAGGACAAGTCACAGTGCATAAGCATTGATAAGCTCATGTAAGTTTAGGGTGGGGACAAAGATGCAGCTATCCAACTATAGTGACCTTCCTGTGAAGAGGGTGGTTGGTTCCAAGAACGCACCCAGTCACTTGTAGAGTTAGATGGAGAGCTCAATCCGGTCCGTCACCAATGTGTGGGGAATGGATTATTTGAGATCCGCATCCAGGGATCAAACATTTACCTGACGCTAGGTTTAAGTAATTTCGCCCAGAGATGCACTGCAACCCAGTAACTACAATATATTGCAGTGCTTCCTACTTTGATGGGGTTTTCTAACTAACCAATATCCGAAGATAAAAGTTCCGTACTGGTGCGGAAATTGAAAGCTGGCATGTAGTTCTTGAAGGGTTACAGATGAATTTAATAATGCGGATGCATTCTGATGGATCACAAGACGAGATGCATCGAATAGCTCACACGATGCATCAGGCAATGTCCCCCAACTGCACTCAAAATATCTAAAAGACTAACACATGATGTGCGGAATGATTACACCACTGGTTGGCGTGGTACTGCAGATCTGGTGAGTTATCACAGAGCACGTCACTCGCCTCACATATTGGACGATGAGCTACATTGGGGCCAAAAGGCCCATCCGCACGAAAGGTCCCTTTGCAAAGTAGTGGTTTAGGGTTACCTGACTTTTATTTCTTTATTGCCCTCGGGTGATATCTTTCCGTAAGCTTACAAAAACAGGTGGTTGCGGATGTGGTGGCTTGTACCACATAGATGACGAATGCTCAACACCGAATGGTTAGCAGTAGTTAGCAATACTATACGACTGGTCCTCTCAGACCAGGCACTTCATCACCACCTGATTGCTGCTGAACCTAATTTTCCTTTCCAGCCCCTTTTATACGGCCTGTGACTTCACGGATGGAGAGCCACAGCCAATCAGCAAGCTCACTTCAGAGACAGGGAAGCGGGTCACATGAAGCGCTATCATACTCATGCACTGAGAGCATGTATGCGCTAAGTCTAGTCAGGGTCGGGGTGGTGGTTGGGGGAGGGGTTTAACATTTTGAAAGGAATTTGCTGGCTCAATTAGCTATAACTCGGTCAATTGTGGACCGAGTTTAAAGTAGTAAACAGTTTTGAAATCATCGCTTCATTCCGGCCATGATCGAGACCAAGAACGGCGAGAAAGCTATAATTTAAAGTACTTCCGTGTACCAAATCGGTACAAAATAATGTGCTATTTTGCCCCAACGCTAACACGCGTTGACTCGCAATCTCTGGTGCCCGCACATGTGCTCTAGGCAATCTCACAGACTTAGTCATTTTATTAACCTCTCATGCATGGCTCTATACACACGTATTGTCCTACCCAGAGGGCGTGCTTGGAACGTACCCGGCCTGACGGTTCTGTACCCATACTGGCTGGGATGGTCCGTACCTGACGGGTCGGTCCACACTACAATATATTGCCATATGGCTTTTGGGTTAAGTTTGGAGAGGATTTCATAAAGCTTTTTGAGCTCAGAAATTTTCCGCCCACAAATCTGGTGAGAAAATTTCTCATTTGAGAAATTCTCACATCTCACCGGTGAGCGGATTTCACTAATCCTATTTTGACTTGTGAGAGATTTTCTCATGTGATCAAATATATTTTATATTTTAAGCAAAACAAATGTTAACAAAAATGGTTAAATCTGAACTCATTCCGGCAACACATGCTAAAAATATAATTAATAAATAATAAAAGCAGAAAAAGTTGTAAAATGCTGGTGTCCAGCAAAATCAATGATCAGATAGTGATACATGCCTACATAAGTCGCTGAGAAGTGTTTGAAACAACATATATATGCCTAAAATCTGAGTGGAGAAAGGACAAATTAATTGGCTTTGAATCCAGTGCTAGTAAAACTGATAAATAGGTGAGCTACTCTTCAGAAATTAATATTTTGTATTCTAACTATATTTTCATAGGCTTGTCTAAGCCTAATCCTAAATTAAATGTTACCAGCAAACAGATCGAGACTTCAAAATTGACCACAGATCTGGGAATCAGATTACCATCTCATATGTCAGACAATTTTTCAAGGGAGGTAATGTAACAAAAAATTGAAATTTAATTTTCACTTAAATTTTCTTTAATTCTAATATTAAATAATTTACATGTGTAAAGGACAAGAGAATGCTCTATGTGATAAATATGAGATACCCTTCATTTTCTCTTCTTATTAGAGCTAAATATACATACTTTCTATCTAGACAATAAACTACAAGCTTGTGTCCCACGATAAAGAACGGGAGTTGGTATATGGCTATATAAGGTAAATCTAGCTTTTATTATTTTATACTAGTCTTTTTACTGCCATATATTACCATTTTAATTAGCGTTGGCATTGACGATACATTGCAACCCTATAATATTATTATTATTATTATTATTTGACCTTATTTTTATAGGGTAACATGATTAATGTAATTAACACTATCTTCCTCAACATCATCCATGTCGATGTACAGTAACAGTATCAGGCTCCCACAATTATACACGTGAAACTGTCCCAGAATTGATGAAAATGTCTTAGTGTTTGTTGTTCAAAGGAATGAGTTCTGTCATTCTGTTTGGTTCACCAGTCAGTCAGCCAGCCAGCCAGCCAGCCAGCAAGCCAGTCGCCAACCAAATCATACAGTCCAGGCCCTATACATTGTGAAAGATTTGAGTAACCTAAGAATAGGTTACCTGCTTTTCATCCCAGGTAACCAACCTATGATAGAGTAAATTATTGGTTCATCAACGAAATCTCTACGTCATGTATCTCGATTTCATGGCAATCATACACTCATACTGGAAGCTGTTGGATATTTTTAATGGACGAGTGGAAGAGATTGCTGCCTAAGGCATACAGTAATGGCTTCCAGTCAACTTATTTTGAAAATATTAAACAATATAATGCAGTTATCCAGCAGAAAAATTTCTTATACCTGTGAATGTGTAAATCTAGTTTAATTACATGTAGACTTGATTACCTATGGGTTATCTGCTCAGTATTGTGGTGAACGAAAAATCGTTCATAGTTATTTAGATTAGGTAACCTCTAGGCCACCACCCATGTCAACCTGATTGACCCACTGAGGCACTGATATGCACCCACCCACCCTTAGCCATTCACCTACCCACCCACGCACTGACTCACTCATCTTGAAGTTAGCAAATTTTGTTTGCATAATCAAATTTAAAATCTTTATGAAATCCTGCATTTTTATTATTTTTTTGATTTCTTAGATGAGTTAAATCTTTTATTTATGACACCTTGTGACCTATCTCAGGGAAATGAGAAACTTTCTCATGATTCTCAGAAAATTTATCATCCATATTCTGAGCAAAAGTTTTGTGAATATGTTTACACCTTATTTTGAGAATTTTTCTCACTGGTGAGAACATTGAAAATCTCACACTTTTGTAGTTTTGTGAAATCCGTTTACACATTCCCTGATAACACAGCTTACTGGGCCGATGCTGGGCCGATACCGGGCCAATACCAAAATAAGGTGTAAACATATTCACAAAACTTTCTCACATCATTGAGAAAATCTCACTTTTGAAGTTTTGTGAAATCTGGTTAGCTAAATCACGAGAAATTTTCTCACGTTGAGAAAATTTCTCAGAAAAAAAAGCTGTATGATATCTACCCTTGGACTTTTTGGATAGATCCATCTCAATTCATTTGCGGATATTCCTTGTTATTTTCCTTACTTGGTTCCTCACTCTATATTCTGTTGGCATTTTTCGTAAGGCCCTGCTATTTTCGTAAGGACCTGTTATTGTAGTCGTGTATCTGTAGAAATTGTGTGAACGGAATACTGAATTGTTCCGTGTATTCAGGAACTCCATACTTCGTAAAATACTCCCGGATAGAAATCTACTCCGGAAAGAGGTTCGAATATGGGTGGGGTGTTGGGTGGGGGTTGGGTGTACGCGCGCGCGCGCGCGCGTGTGTGTGTGTGTGTGTGTGTGTGTGTACAATCTGAGTGACGGGAACTACTACACATCACAAGACAAGAAGAAAGTTCTTACTCGTTATTAAAATTATAGCGGAAATGAAGCTTATAACTCATAATATGTTAACATCTAAGATTTTAAAAAGCGTAGTTAATGGCTACCCTTTAGGAATAATTGTAAGGAAATTGATACACATGTACCACGTATATTTTATTTCATGTGAAACCAGTTTTCGTAATTGAAGTTCAAATTCAAGATTATTTATTTTGATATAGAATATACATTTACAGTTTCACAACAGGTATCCACCAAAGGAGAGCCTATGTGGCGGTGGACCCCTACATATAACATATAATAACAATATAGGACATAAGAATACTGAATAAATAAATTTTACATTTTATAGTCCTATATAAGTATATTATAATTATATACATATAGTTAACTGTCTCGCTGCCAAGTTTCTGCACTCTACGTTTTCCATGGGGTTTAACTCTGGGTATGCTGAGTACCTTTGAAACAGTTTGACCGAAAGTTGTTGGTGCTAAGACACCAACAACTTTCAGTCAAATTGTTTCCAAAACACTCCGCCAATCCAGAGTCATTGCCAATTGAAATTATTGTCCGGTGGCTTGCAGCAGTCCGACAGTTAATAGACTTATGACAATTTACAACATATTTACAGGTGTGTCAGAAAATGCATGAACAATTCAACCCGGATATGATTTTGGATGATTCTCTAATAACACTACGTATTAGTGTAAGATAACAAGACACTGACATGGCGAATACTGAATAAGTCAGAGTCCCCCCCCCCCCCCCCCCTCCCCCCTCTCTACTTGTATCATCGGATAATGGGTTTTCGAGGGTGTAAGCACATTTTCACCGATTTAATATAAGATAGTAGGAATTTTATCAACAATTGCTACAGCGAAGGACCTCATTAAACATTTTACACATATTATCGGCTTGTTCACTGTTAACAGATTGTAACTTTCTTTTTACTGGCTTAACATGGGTTTTAAATGGATCAAAACTTCTTCTTCTGGTCTTCAAACTTAACTAGGTTGGTTTTCTCATGATGGAAACATATTGTATGACTTGCAGTTTAAAGATGCTAAGGTGGTCCTTCGCTGTAGCAATTGTCGGTCAGTTGGAGGGTATTTCTCTAGTGACATCAGATATGTTTGACGAGAATAGGTGAGTTTATGGCAGTCATCCCGCAGATTGAGCATGGTACCCACAGAACAAGGAGATAACCCTGCCATCTTCACTTAGTTCACTATTGGTACACTGTGTTATGGTAGAGAATATAAAGCACCTTGAAAATAAAAGTTCTCAGATTTTACCATGTGGGGCTGTGAATCATAATGTCATCTGAAAATAAAAAATAGAAATATTACACTATGTGCAAAGTCTACATTATGTTATGTTTTGTAAACCATCACAAATCCCCACATTTCCCGGCTTTGGCTTTTTGACCCGACTCTAGAGGTCGGAGTCAAATATAAGTGTCATCGCACTGTCCGTAATCATGTCAGTAATTCACATTTAACACATTCGGTTGAATTCCATCCAACGCACAACAGTTTAGGAGGTAATTGTGTGACTGACAGTTTTTAGGATATTTGACCTTTTGACCCCACTACCTTGACCCCCATGTCATGGCACCAAAGATATATGCTGCGTCGCAGAGCACAACCATGTATGAGTAACCCACATACCAAACTTTGTTGAATTCCACCAAATGGATTGGGAGGAGATAAGCGTGACAGATGGACAGACAGATGGAGGAGATTACAATATCCATAACATTTTTTTAAAATGTAGGATAACAATATTATTTGTTCACATTCAAGGGCCTATATTTCAAAAATGTTAAGAACCACATATTTTTTCTTTTATGTATAAACTAACAAATATATATGTAATTGAGCCATCAAGTATTACGTGTGTAACTCTAATAGTTTTAACATAATTGTAATCTGTGGGTCTGAAAATTTGTCACTTTGAATAAATTTTCATTTTTAATATTACCTAGGTTACCAACACGAGCACAAAAATTATTGTGCCCTGCATTTTTCACAACATTCTCACAACACAATCGGACCGTACTAATTACGTCGTAATTCATCGTACGTTACCTCTGGTTGTTTTCTCCCAGAAAAGTTTGTGCGGAAAGTAGTTTTCACTCAGCCAATGAAAATGCGCATTAAGGTTTTCGGTCGATTTTGACAGACATCTGTCGCTAATGTAAACCCCCATACGTAAACCGTTCCGGCGATCGTCGCTTCAAAAATTTGCTCGAATTTTAAATGTTTTTTCTTCGTCTAATTAACTTTGATCACACTGTAACAACATATATGTTGGAAGATCTTATGGCTCTTGTTCCACTACGTGGTTGTTTGTGTACATCCTGATTGAAGAATCGCTTAAGACTACAAGACACCAATATTTTCGTACTGCAGCTGATGCGGTAATTTGGAATAGTATTTCTCCCAACGCTTTCACCACTGAAATCCTAGTATGTTCCTGTGAAAGCCCCAACATAATTAAAGGTAACGTCTTTAGTATTTTGGTAACTAGTTTGACTTGAACTGTTTGGACTAATTATAGGTAGCAAAACACATTCCAGTCAAATTAGTTTCAAATCACTCAACATAATATGTAACTCGATCATACATCATAAATGATCTGTTGTATCTGGTATGTAGTGGTGAGATTGTTAAAATTATTTCTTTTTATTAAGATCTAAAACATTGGAGTGTGGATTGTGTAAGCTTAATATTATCAAACAATCATCATATCGAAACACCCATGTATTGAATGAAGATTACTCCTTTAATCATTGAAACCCACAAAGTGACAACTATATACGTCTAGTCTCGGACGCGGTGGCATGTTTTGGAGGTAGTCCGACTGGAAGCTGTTATTGGCATAGATAGCACCCCACCCCACCCTTCAAACTGTCTTAACCCTTTAACACTCACACCGGTCAAAGACGGTTTCTGCAGTGGTCCTGGAAATGTCCATTTGCAGACCAAGGAGAATATTTTTTGAAAATTTAACACAAATCATGTCTTTGGTAAAAAATTTTAAAACAGTACTCTTAGTCTGCAAATGGACATTTTCTTTGAGAAAATTGAAATTTTCTTGAACAAATTTAAGAGTTAAGGGGTGAAAAACATTCAACAAAATGTTGCCTACACCAGAGGAGAATGAGATCCTTTAACCCTTGAAACCTCAAATGCATATACTGAGCTTTATCTAATGTGATCTGCAGAAATTCAGCAGTAAGATACAAATGTAGCACATACAGGGTTCATGGTCAGGTTTGTAGACTGAGACTAAGCCTAAATCTAACCCCAGAGACCCCTGAAAACCCAGAGTGCTAATTATATGTCTGGTTAAATACTAGCCATACTAATTGTTATTATTGTATTAATCTATACTTACTTCACCTGCATTGTTATCATTTATGTATTCCTTCAAAGTAGCCAGTGCAGCTTTCTTGGCTAGTATTACTCACTATAAATGTGTGTCTATTCTCCAACACCCAATTATATATAGTGTTAGCTATAATACCAATTATATTTAGTGTCAACTATATGTTTAGGCTCTGACATATTTCAATGTTTTGGAACTAGTTTGATTGGGAGCTGTTGTTGTCATGGAAAGCATCCGGCCATCAGCCCCACTTTAAACTGTCTTAAAACATTCAACAAAATGTTCCCTACACCATGGGGGAATGAGATTGATCCGTTAACCCTTGAAACCCCAAAGTGTCAACAATATTAAGCTAGCTTCAAGCTAGCCAGTGTGGGCTTCTATGCTAGAGCAACTCCATATAAATGTTGTGTTCTCCAATTCCCATGTAACTAAGTATGTAGTGGACTAACATTAATCCTTTAACCCTTGAAATCACAAAGTGTCAACTTTATGTCAAGCTTCTGACACAGTGAATGTTTTTGAGGCTAGATTAACTGGAACCTGTTGTTGTTCTTGGCCTATAAATGGACATCCTCTAAAGACAAACTAAAATTTTCTTGACAAATCCTGACCATTAATGCTTAAAAGGGTTAAAAGTTGTGTATGTTGACTGTTGAGTCTGATCTGTGTGGTAGTTGATCTGAATCGTGATTAAAGATGGCTCTTTAAGGTGATATATAATATAATATATAAATAAAGTTGAGTTTCTGTTTATTAACCTTTTAATGCCCAAGCCGGGCAATACCAACTTCTACAGGTGTGTCAATGTCAATTTGCCGGCCAAAATAAGATTATTTTTTGGAAATTTACCCCTGGAATGACTGGCTCGATAACCGAAATCAGTGATTACAGTGGTAAATTCCCAAAAGTAGCCTCAGAATCTTACCTTGCAAATGGACTTCAATAAGCAGATTTTAATTTTCTTGAAAAATCCTGACCATTTATGGGTTAAGAATGTAATAAGTTGTTTATATTTCAGCCAATAAACCAGCAGTATGAAAAATACATCATACCCCACAGACATCATAATGTATATTTATCACTCATCATCTCATTTGACTGGGTGTTTTTCCACAACGCAATCATGTTGACAATAGCAGTGTGCATTTCAGCCTGGATTTTCAGTACTGTGTGCATTCTGGATGCTAGCCAGTTGAATTTGTTTGATTAACCCTTTAATGGTATAGATTGGTTAAAAAAATTGTCATTTTTACTTAGTGAATATCCAGTTGTAGGCCAAGAATGGAAAATTTATCCCTGGAATCCCTGGCTCGGTTAGTGAGCCAGGCATTTCAGTGATAAATCTTGAAAATATTCTCAATACCACCGCAGAGGGTGGGTTTTGCTGGCTTGACCATTAAAGGGCTCTGTTAGTTGATGAATTTTCAGAGTGAGCATGTCGATAATATCCGGTTTGGACATGTTGAAAAGGAATTTGACATTATTGGTCAGTGGTTATCATTTCATAACCAAGTTTTTCCATTTTGGGCCTACATTCTTTCATTCTTTACCTAAAATGTTCATGTTTCCTGTTAAAATATTCATATTTGGAACTTAGATATCAATTCTTCAAATAGGAATGTTTGTATTTCCAGCCTAAATTCTCATACTCTTGCATTTTGCATCCATATTTTTTGTTACTGAACAAAGCAGTTACTTTTTAGTCCAGATTTTCTTGTTCCCTGTCAAAAGTTTTGTATGTTTCTGACCAGAATCTTAACATTTCCAGCTAAAATTTTCACATTACTATTCATTTGAAATTCTTGTTACCATTTTGAACCCATATATATGCATATTAAGGATCAAAAGTTATATATTTCTGGGTAAACACTTGCTTATAATCCCAAATTCACAGATTTCAGTAACACATTTTTGCATTTTCACACAAACATGTGTTCTTGCATTATGGGTCCAAATTTTCTTGTTTCATGTCAAGAGTTGTGCGTTTGAGGATCCAAAATATCCATGTTTTTTACCATAGTTTTCAGATTTCCAACTTAAAATTTAAACAATAGCCTATATTTAGAAAAATAATCATATTTCCATTGAAAAATTTAACATTTTGAGCACATATATGCATATTAACTGTCAAGATTTATATATTTCTGGGTAAACATTTGCTTTTAATCACAAAGTCACAGATTTCAGTACCAAATCATGGAATTTTCACCTATATTCTTTCATTTAGGTCCACATCTTGTTTCCTGTTACATTTTAAACACTGGTTGATATTTGATGAAATGTTCCATTACAAATTTAGAATTTTGAGCCCAGGTATTCATATTAACAGTCAAAATTCTCTGTAAACCTTTGCTTTTGACACAAAATTCACAAATTTCAGTACAAAATGTGTGTTGCATTTCAACATTAATTTCTGCATTTAAGTACAAATTTCCATGATTCTTGCCAGATTGTGTGTTTGCAACCTAATTTTAAATGTTTCTGATTTAAATACTGATATCACAGGCTTATTATTCTATATGGACTGGTATACTGAAATTGTAGACTGACATGCAATCTTGACATCTCACTGAGGCCATCCTTAAATTATTGTGTGTGTATTAATTATATAATATAATATACAAATGTAATTTGGATATATAAGCATTCGATAAAATGTAAGAATTGGAAAACAATTTTAGAAAACTTTTATGAGCTTAAGTAAGTCTTTCAAAAATGTATGCAAAATTTCTGATTGAATACCTATTTTGCTGAACATTTTGAAATGAATATGATAGGAAGTCATGGCTTCATTCAGCAATTTGTTCAAGGGGATGGCAACTTAATTGAATGCAGATACAGGGCCTATACAATTTCCATTAAATCACAAATAGTGTGTAAATGGTTAATGAATAGCTACATGTGTACATCTCCTTAAGGGTTAAAAGTATATGGATGTCTAGGATTCATCACATACATGTACATGTACCTGCAACAACGGATACGGTTTACCTGCTCCCAAAAATACTGCATTATTTATATTTCTACATAAAAAGACTGGACTGATTGTAAAATTTATCGAATTTTCATAGTTTTATTATTTTCATAGCTTTATTTTGCTGTGCTTAGCAAAAACGTAGTAAAAGAAACCCTAACCTTCACCATGAAAGATAATTCTCTACATTTACCTACCTCAATTGATAGGGGCATGTGATTGGTAAATTATTTTATTGCGCCTCAAAACATGATATCAACTGCTATTGCATAAATTATGTGTATGTAGTTAAATAACAGAACCACCCATGTAGATCCTCACTTCCACTTCACATTTTGCATTAACAATCTACAGTCAATAGCAAAATTATTTAAATAATTACATAATTTAAAATATGGGTGACTGAAGAGATTTGCTTGATAAAGTAGGTAGTATAGAATGAACAATCAATGTTTATCTCAGTGTATGTAAACAGTGTACATTCTACAAAATGTTTTAGCATTAGATAATCAGATGTGTGCATCTGCAAGTGTCATGCCATGAATTCGTTCAGGGGAATTAGGTAGCATTGCCAGTGTTGAATCACTCACTCCATATTAAAACATTGGTGAACATATGGCCCCCAGATCTGCCCAAGCATAGAAACCAATTTGTAGATATGTGGAAGCAAGTTCCTGACAGACAAGGGTGTAACTCCACCCATACAGGGAAATTTATAGGCTCTAGATAGGCGATTCAATTTAACAATGACCAGGACTGATGGTAATTGGAAGTTGTACTGTAATTCAATTACCGCATTGGATAAATTGATAAGTTTTTAGGAATTGGAATTGCTAATTGAAATTACTTCATAATTCCCAATTTCTTTTCAATTATTTTATAATTTTATCAACATAGTTTTGTCTCCTAACATAGTATAACATACATGTATGTAATACAACAAAGTGAGTTTTGGCCCTTTAAAGACCAAATTGTCCAAAACCAGCATTTGTATTGAGCTTGAGATGCCTGGCTCCATAATCAGTTGTAAAATTTAAAAATTGCCTTCTTTTGATCTCCAAAATGTAAATGTGCATTTTGTGTGAAAAAAATTGAAATTTTCCTAATGAAATTTGACCATTAAAGGGGAAATTGTCATGTTTGCCAAAAATTGCTTCTGTAGTGGTATATCTTGAAAGATGTCCATTTGCAAGCCAAGGGGAGATTACTTTTTGAAAAATGAAATGGCTGGCTTTGTTACTGGGGCAGTAAAATAAACTAAAGTACAAAAAATCTTCCCTTAACCTACAAATGGCCATTTACTAAGCAAGAATTCAAATATCATTTACCAATCCTCACCATTACAGGGATAATGCCGACCAGATAGCCCTAGATCCAGGTCCTACAGCCCCTGGCCCATAGCATATGAGCTCACCATGTTCACTCGGTAAATTTCAGATGTTTTTCCAGTTGAATATTAATATATACTATGGTGATCAGCTATCTGAGTATGACTGTATTTAGTATTATTTTATTTACTGTTATACATTCTCAAGGTTGCTGCCAGGAAAAGAAGTCTTAACCACCACCCCTCCCTCTACCCCTCCATACAACATCTAAAACCTTTAGGGGCCTAATGCTCCCTACCCCACGCTCTGTTTCTGTCACTAACCCCACAAAACACACAATTTGTGAAAATAACACTCGTACGTTTGGAGAGTTTAATAATAAATTCACCAACTGTGTCATGGTGGATTTAAGATGCTATCATGGGGTATGTCCAAACTAGCAGTCATGGTCGGGGTGGGGTTCCCAATGATGATGGGGTTAGGTGGGGGTGTCATACCCCTTCCCGTATAATAAATGGAAAATGAGATGCCCTGAGAAGTAGTTTCCTGCATATTGATTAATTAATTCATAATTAAATTGAAATTAATCATTGTTTATTTACTGGGATGCGGGTGGGAAATAATGCAGTCCACCACCACCCTCCACCACCCCAAGAGTGGAGTTGGGGGGAGGGTGGGTTGGTGCAAAGCCAACCTAAATATGGGGTACAGGGTTGGGTTCTTCCCCAGAAAATATTTTGAAATCTATGTCGTGAGATAGCGTCGCCTGCATTTTACCAAGATTCACATGCACTGATGGGGTGGGGGCATTTCTGACATATCATCGCTGTAGTATTTTGCCTTCACTTTGTCAATTTGGCCAACTTTATTGGTAGAGCTGATGTAAAATTGCAATTCTCATAGCTTTGAGTAGCATCAACCACTGCCGCATTGTTTTACTAACAAAACAGTGATCAGCTGGCCGTACACTTGACGGCCAGTCATCTGCACACGCGTGAAAATGACGTCATACGGGAATTCCGTAAAAACTATAATATTACAGTAAAAATAAATTGTGACGTGACTTGGAGAGAGCGGACAAACTAAAGCTTTAGAGGGTAACTCAGAAAAAAAATAAACAACGTTTATCAATGATCGCATCATCGCGTGACTGTCAAGGTTACTACAAAACAGCCAGCAGATCGACTAGCCATGTCATTGATTACATCCGATTATCAAGCGCTTGCCACTGGTATCTGAGGCATTTCATATTATTTCACGAAAATAGTGTTATATTATATGTATATTACCTAAAATATACTAGCATCACACGAATTGTTCGCAAATATTACCTCATGCTATTGGGCTAGGCATACAATCCATGGCTCCGTGTATTTACACTGATACAAGAGGCGTGGCTTCATGCCAAGTAGTCAGTCATATCGCCGAAATGTAGATAGAACGATGATTTTGATTGGGTCGCTCAATTTAGTAACGACGCGCGTTGATTGGCTAAAAACGTTGCGCAGCAAACATGCGCGCCATGACTTTGGCTAGTTACATGTACATGTATGTGGCAGAGGGTCAGTCTGGAGTTACGACGTCACAGAGGATTAAGCCTCTGCCGGCGGGAGAATGATTTCACAAGTGACCATGCACTGAAAGTTTTATTGGAATTGGGTGTCAGGTTAAGAATTTGCAGAGCCTTGAAAATGCTCTAAAATGACAATTGCGTCACATGTGGTGGACCCCCTTGCTGTTCTAGCGTCCATATCTCAAAAAATATTGGGATTTGGGTAGTGAAATTGTGCCGGATTTCCTAAAACATACTACTGTACCACTACATAAAGAATCTTGGAAATCTGAATTGGTCATGCAACACCCATCGGTTGTCTTGACACGGAATGACTCTATGTCGAAGAAAAAGGGGGTTGGGGGGATATAATAGAGACCTACAAAATCCTAACTAAAAATATGACCCAGAAATATGTGAATTTTTTCAGTTAAGAGAAAATCTTATAACTAGGGGTCATTGTCTAAAGTTATACAAACCAAGAGCAAGACTTGACTTGCAAAAATACTCTTTCAAACGTCGAGTTATAGACTTATGGAATAGCCTATCACCACACATAGTTGAAGCTCAAACAATATTATCTTTTGAATCTGAGCAGGATAAGTTATGGAAGACTCAACCGTTATACTATGATTACCTCGCAGCCGATATAAAGCCTGATTGGTATCACACCAACTATTAAAAACGGTACACTTACTAATACCCTCAAATAAAATTTTAAAAACCCAAATATCCTGTCATAACAGGTCGATAGGTCTTCTTACAGGATATAGATTATGATTGATTGGTTGAATAGTTTTGGAAGTCCAAACAGGAAACTTGAAGTTCATAATTTGTTCAAAATCATTGAAAATTGACAATACTGTACTAAGTACACGTACATGTGGATAAAGTAAAAATATTCCAGGCAAGTTGAAATATTACGAATGTATTGCAAGTTAAGTTTTTGCATAGGAAATTGTAGGGCCCGGATTCATGAAGCACAATTAAAGGGGGTCCCCCCCCCCCCCCCCAGTATGCTCAGCACCAAACTATTTTTTTAATATTGGAGGAAATAAATGCACCTGGTCATTCTTAAATTCTGTACCGATAAAATATTTTTCTTATAAGAAATGGGTTATTATGGCATATGTTCATGTGACCTTTGACCTGTGATGCATACCATATTTCGCCTAATTGAAGCCCATGCTCTAATAGAGGCCCACCCCGTAACTTTGACATATGATCTCCAATGATTTCTTAGCAGTTTCAAAACGACAAAACTCTGTATTAGAAGCCCACCCCCGAACTCAGCAAATCGCCAAATTGTATATGAAAATTATTTTTGGGAGCAAATTTGTAAGAATAGCGTGTATAATAATAATAAACATGTCACAGTATGTGTCTACTTTACACCGATCTGCCCTTTCTGGCCCCCCCTAGATGTCAATACAGGCCTCCGGTTTATAAATCTCAGCCACCTATTAGATTAATACTTATAGTAGTAGGCCACATATGTTGAAGATATAATAAAGTTTATTCCACACTTTTGTAGTCAAAATGCACATAAAACAGTCTTGGCGTGATTAAATACTGTCCTTATAAATATATTTTTAGACCAAATTTATGTACCAAACAGGCAGTCACCCGTATTGCGCATCAATTTTTTAACGCTGATCAACATTAAATGATCCAAAACAGAATTAAGACGAATGACAAAAATTACTAGAAAGTCTGAGAATTAAAATGAGATAGCCGGCTTCTTATGTTGGCGAGCCAGCGGCTCTTTTGCGATTAGATGCGCCATGTTCTCGTGAGATCTTATATGCTAACAGGAATTTATCAAACTGGTACCCATTATTCAGATCAGTACAATACTCAGTTCCTATCGTGCAATGATAATATATAGAAAGTTCCAACTTCCAAGTCCAGAATATTTATATCTAAGTACTCGATCTAAAATAAACTCTTCTGAGATTGGAGGCGAATCACATGATTTATATTTTTTCGCGACGACATTTTATATCAAATTATGGATTAATTTTGATGTAATAATCACCATTCATTAAAGGATACGCAAGAATTAGGTGCTCCAATTAAATAATTTTACTTCCCCGGTGATGTTTTGAGGTATACAATAAACATAGGTGTAAGGCGGTGGGAATTTTTACAGGAGTAAATGCGTTCAATTTTTGTGGTAACAGTTTTAGAAAACTTTTTGGGGGAAAACTCTAATATAAACCCACCCACTTTCTCAGAGATGTTAGGCTTCAATTAAGCGAAATACGGTATGTGAACTTTGACCTGTGACGTGTGCGAGCGAACGATCTTTGTCAACGGACATGCCAGTATCGCATTTGTACGCAATAGTGTACTTCACGATTATTTAAACTTGTGTTTATAGTTTACGCATGGACTGTGAGATATTGATTATTCTAACCCAAATATATAATTCTGTTTGCCAAACTATAATCACGTTAAAATAATGTAATGTGCATCTGAATCTTTGTCTGTCACCAGTTTTCCCAAAATTGACAACGATACTGTGATATTTTGACATTCACTGTGAAATCTTCTTAGCGTTTCCATTTTGTGTAGCCTAGCTATATTTATTATAGATTTAGTTGGTTCACATAAACACTGCTACAGATGATCTGATCCAGAATTTAACATGAATCGGTTGGCTAGTCCGAAGTCTGCATTCATGAAGCTACACTTACGTAAAAAAGGCATACAATGTAGGCTAAGTGTGGCGTATGTACATGTATAGTCTAAAAAAGGGCGTCAATCCGTATTCACAAATTCGTGCAATTCATGGGGTAACTGACACGTTTTATGCACCATGTGTTAGTCTGAAAATGTGTGTCTTCAGCAAAGCAGCAGTGGATGAACGACAGGCCTTTGAATTTTCATTCACACATCCCACTACCACTTATCTCCCTCCCCACCACCCCCCCCCCTACTATATACGTGTATCTGTTCTGTAATAATATTATTTTGAATTTAATTTGATTGGAACAAAGTTTTCCATTAAAATTAAGTCCACAATATGTCAGAGTGTCTGTGTATTGATGCATTACATCCCAGGATATACATCCCTCACTCTACCCCACCCACCCTAGGCTGTTGCATGTGTACCGACTCAACATTGGAAAATAATGGACACAGTCTATCTTTGCAGTGTGAATTTGTATTACCAGTGTGCATACATGCATGCGGGCATGCTGCATGTGTACCGACTCAACATTGGAAAATAATGGACACAGTCTATCTTCGCAGTGTGAATTCGTATTACCAGAGTGTGCACATGCATGCGGGCATGCACACACACACATACGTGCATGCATATATCTATGTGCGCATGTATGCATGCATGTATGTAACATTAAAGTTAGAAATAATCAAGCCAGATAACATATCATAATAGATCAATTATTTGAGTACGAGTGAATGTCCCTGTTAATTAACGTACAAAATATTTTTTTTTTTGAAAATTTACAACTGAAACAACTGGTTCAAAATCTAGCCAGTCATTCCAGTGGTAAATTAAAAAAAAATAGTCTTCTCTTGGTCTGCAAATGGACATTTTCTATGACAAAATTTAAATTTTCTTGAAGAAATTTGAGTGTTAAAGTAAGCTATTTCTGGGCTGTAATGTACATCTACATGCCCTACATATATATGAGAATATAAAATTTAGATACAGAAGTTAAAGTTTAACAAACAATAGTCTCCTAAATCCTGACATAAATACATGTACATGTACATCTAATATTCTTTGAAATCAATAAATTCCTGTCTCGTAAACTTCCTCTAGCGAAACCTTTTAAATGACAGAATTGAATCCAATATAACTCCCATCTATGACATTGCCTCCAAAAAGCCATCCATAGGTTTATCTCTTCTCTCTCTCTGTTTACAGGCCAGTGAAATAAAAGTAAGTGAAGTGGATTTTAACTCTGAATTTATCTCGCGGATGATTCCTAAGATTGACTGGACTGCCTTGAAGCAAGCCGCTGAACAGGTACATGTACTGCATCAGATAGGGTCAAGTTTCATCAGCGTTCATATGTCCATCAGTAAATTTAATCCGCAAATGAACTGTTTACCATAGTTTCCTCTCTGTTTTTCTTTTCACATACATACAGTGTCCTACACAAATGGTTCAGTGAGCTAATTTTGTGTGTCATGCAGTTTGTCATGTTGGGAAAAGAAAATAGTGCCAGATTTTCATTCATTAGCCCTTTCACTGACAAATCCCTGAAAATGTATATTATTAGCTCACCTGCCCATAATGATCAAGTGAGATTATGCCATGGCGACCGTCGTCTGTCTGTCCATCCGGCATCCGTCCATCCGTCAACTTTTGATTAAGAATGTTACTCCTCATTAAACCCTTGGCAGATTTTAACCTACTTTTGCTGGAAGGGCCCTATGGGGGTAGGTATCAGAAATGATATACAGAATTTTGATTGGTAAATTTTTTCGGCGCCCATCTTGAAATTTCTACAAAATGGGGTGAAATCGTTTAAAATGCTATTCCTCATTAACTGCTTGGGCAATTTCAACCAGACTTAGCTGGAAGGATAGTACGCGGGTATGGTTCAGAACTTGTATACAGAATTTTTATTGGTCAATTTTTCTGGTGGCCATCTTGGATTTTCGGAAAATCTCCGGAAATCACTTAAAAGCCTACTCCTTGATAACCACGATTTCAATCAAACTCGGCTGGAGGAACCTTAGCGTGTATGCTTCAGAACTTGTATACAGAATTTTGATTGATCCAGTTTTTCGGCGGCCATCTTGGAATTTCTTTAAAAATGGCGGCAAATTGTATAAAACGCCACTCCTTCTTAACTGCTTGGGCAATTTCAATCAGACTTAGCTGGGAGGATAGTACACTTGTATGGTTCAGAACTTGTACACAGAATTTTGATTGGTCAATTTTTCCGGTGCGCAGCTTGGATTTTCTGCAAATCACTCAAAAGCCTACTCCTCGATAACCGCTTAGCCGATTTCAATCAAACTCGGATGTAAGAACTCTAGAGTAGTATGTTTCAGAATTTTCTTGTACAGAATTTTGATTGGTCCATTTTTTTGGTGACCATCTTGAATTTTCGTTTAAAATTTCAACCAGACTTGGCTGGAAGGATACTAGGCTGGTAGCTTTTTGAATTTGTATACAGAATCTTGATTAGTCAACTTTTCAGGCGGCCATCTTGGATTTTTCTGAAAATTTCTATAAATCAGTTAAAAGGCTACTCCTCATTAACGGCTTGAACGAGTTCAAGCAAACTTAGCTGGAATGACCCTAAAGTGGTATGATTCAGAGCTTGTATACAGAATTTTGATGGGTCAATTTGTTCGGTGGCCATCTTGAATTTTCTGAAAAATGGCTGAAAATCGTTTAAAACACTACTCTTCATTAACTGCTTGGGTTATTTCAACCAGACTCACTGAAACGAGCTGAGGGTGGTGACGATCTGAAAAATGGCTGAAAATCGTTTGAAACACTACTCCTCATTAACTGCTTTGGTGATTTTAACCAGACTGGTTGGAATGCGCTTACTTGGCAGTAGAATATAATTTTGATTGGTCAATTTTTCCGGAGGCCATCTTGGATTTTCTTAACTTTTTGGGAAATCAGTTAAACGGCTACTTCTCATTAACCTCTAGGCCGATTTCAACCAAACTCAGTTGGAAAAACCCGAGGCCAGTACACTTTAGTACGCTTGATTTTGATGGTGGGCATCTTGGATTTTCCGAAAAGTGGGAATTTGTATAAAATGCTACTCCTCATTAATCGCCTAGGCAATTTCAACCAAATTTGTCTGGAAGGATCGTTTTGTCATAGACTCTAGAAATTCTATTCAGAATTTTGATAGGTCAATGTTTTGGCAGCCATCTCTGATTTTCTGAAAGTTTTCCGGAACCATTTAAAATGATACTCCTTCAATCAATAGCCTGATTTCAACAAAACTTGGGTGGAACGATCCTATGATGGTAGTCTTCAACATATTAAACGAGAATCTTGATTGGTCAGTTATTCGGTGGGCATCTTGGATTTGCCACATGCCCTTGGGCATCATGTTTATAATATAAAACTTATTCTGTTGAATATTTTGAAATTAATTTGACTGTCACTGATACTCATACATACGCAAAAGTACAAGTACAGAGTATGTACTCAAGTACAAGTATATGTACTTTGGAATTGAACTGAGACTGAGTACAAGTACAATAAAAAGGCATGAGTACTAAGTACATGTACATGTGAGTACTTGAAAATCTGTTCTCAAGTATTGAGTGCATGAGTACATTGGCCCCCAACCCTGACTCAGATTAATTTTCCTGTATGGTAGACTTGAAAATGAGATACATGTAATGGGAATATGTACTTATTGAATGTCTGGATTTCGTACAGCCGGGGATAGGGTCATTTCCGGTTTTACCCGGCATTGCATTGTTGATCCATTTCCGGTTTTTCAGCTTCCTCTTCAGGTAATTCTGTACATCCGGGTTGTAGAATTTTGATCAGTTTCCGGTAGTATACTTCCGGTTTATGCATTTCCGTTTCCTTTTTTTCCACATCCACTTTCCTAGAATCTAGTCATCTTCTTGCCTAAGAATTAGTCTTATTTCCGTATTTGTTTAATATTGGGAATGTTTAATGGCTGAAAATATTCATACCGAGTCATTGCCAGTCTTGTAGTCTCTCTTGGAATTGTAATCTATTCAGACATTTATTCGTTTATCAGTGACAATTTTCAACGTGATTAAAGACTTCTGACTGGTTACCGTATGGGATTTTGTTGCAGATTATTTTATATGCGCATTTCATCAGGCGATAAATCAGTTTGTATTCTACGCATTATTTCAAGATACGATTTCTGCTTTCCAACTTTAGATGGCCAGTTGTCTTCGGGCCATTCAGCCTTTTTTCGCGCTCCTTTCACCTCTTATGTCGGCAGGTTGACATATTTATTTAACCAAAGGGAGTTTATTTGTGGATGGGATAACCCTGATTCTTGCGTAAATCGTAGTCTAATTTTGTCAGTCGCTGAAAAGAATTAGATTCAGTAAAGGTTTCATAGGGATCATTATGAGTACAGGATTAATGTCTACAAGAACAATATTCGCTTAGAAAAGATAATCAATCGGTCATGCAGGTGGCAGGATGGAAATCTGAATCCACATTTACATCCTTTTATCTCAACGACCAGAGTGCAGCAGCTTCCTTCTTTCGTAACATTACCACTTTTAACTAAAAAAAGCCGAAGACTATTTACCAAGCAAGCACTTCCCACCATTTTCATTAGGACTCTGCGTCTGTGAGAAATGGTGAGTTTTCTTTTGGTTTTTATTTATTTCTTTAAATTCAAGTTTTTCTTATTTGATAATCACGGTGTGATTGAGCTAAATGCACTATTATGTTATGTTATTAACATTTGGATAAGATTGGTTTAATTTTATCCTTGTTTGTTAACTAAAAAAGCCGAAGACTATTTACCAAGCACTTCCCACCATTTTCATTAGGACTCTGCGTCTGTGAGAAATGGTGAGAGTCTTCTTTTGGTTTTTATTTATTTCTTTAAGTTCAAGTTTTCCTTATTTGTTAATCACGGTGTGATTGAGCTAAATGCACTATCATGTTATGTTATTAACATTTGGATAAGATTGGTTTAATTTTTATCCTTGTTTGTTGATTCTCAAATCTCCTCCCACCTAATGTTTAAATGGGGCACTGACCAAATCTACGGGTTTAGCAAGTAGTGATTGAACGGTAATGGATGTTTTTGTGGTGTAATAACAACCCCCCCACAGACCCCCCCCCCCCTTGTGGGTTGGTCTGTTGTTTTATTAACCACTATAAAAACATACCGTTCAATCACTACGACCCGTCTTAGCCACCCCGCATGGTAAGATTTGAGAATTGTACTTTAATATTTAGCACTTAAATTTAGAAAAGTGAATCTGTTTCCTATTTGGGCTCCAGTGCGCATGCATGAGCGCGCTTAGTGACAAGCATCACTATGAGGGATTATAGACTGGTGCCAGTTTATATCTGTCAATATGCTGGAGATGGACTTAACCATTGGCCTGGTTACGGGTCCATATTAATAGGAATAGGCAAGGGGATTTGTGTATGCAGGCATAACAATTTTATCCTGATAGCTAAATGCAGATAATTGATTTAGCAAGTAGTGATTGAACGGTAAGTATGTTTTTATAGTGGTTAATAAAACAACAGACCAACCCACAAGGGGGGTCTGTGGGTTTTTTTCATATGTCTGTATCCCGCACTTATGTACATTTTAGAAAATTATATACATGTATATGTTGTCCTATGGGCCCGCTGTAAATCTTGTATGATTTTTAAATATTAATTAATTTTACCTATACATGTAGGTAAATGCAAATGGTTCAGATGCTAATGGGCAAGGTGAGCATCACCTGTTTAGTTTTGGACACATGTTATTTTTTAGCTATACTCTACATGTATCTCTTTCTCTCTGTGTGTTTAGGTTGGCCATGGCGATAACTGTCCTTCAGCTGTCATGGACGGTTATGAAACAAATGAAGAGTTTCTACGGAAAGCACACCACGTATTGTTACAGGTACTAGCAAACCCACTGCAAGTACACAGTTTGCAGCAATTATTCCGTTAGACGTATTACTTGTACACGTACCGCCTTGACCATTACATGTAGCAATTTAACATCAGTTAAATTTAGTTTGTAAAACCAGTCTTCGATCAGAAAAATAGTACCAATTCACATTTTCAGAGTATCCATCCATCATCTGACCTCGTTTGACGTTATAATTAGCTCAGTGTGTGTATAATGACGTCACAATCATTACGTCACAAAGGGTTCCATATAGACTGTCATCAAATCTCAAATACATGTAGTCCATCACGTTGTATGAATTGTATGTTTTTGTAAATCTTTGCTACATGTATGTAACAAAAATGCTGTTGAATATTTTGGAACTAATTTGACTGGGCGCTGTTGCTGTCAAATTAGTTCCAAAGTATTCAGCAGCTTACCTGTGTAGTTTTTAACTTTCAGGCCAAGTGAGCTTATGCCATGGCGACCGTTCATCGTCTGTCCGTCGTCCGTTTGTCAACTTTTCCTTTAAACGACTTCTCAAGAACCACTGGGCTGATTTCAATTATATTTGGCAGGAAGCATCCGGAGGACATAGGGATCCATATTTGTTCAAATGACGCCGATTGGCCATCTTGGATTTTGGCCGATTTTAGGAAACTTTAAAAATCGACTCCGAAACCGTTTGTGGGATTGATGCAAACCTCATGAAATATGGTCTATGGCAAGAGTTGATTGTTCAAATGATTCGGCAGCCATCTTGGTTGACCTAGTTTTAGCATAAACAACTTCGTCTCCAGAACTGCTGAAGGGATCGGGTCAAAATTTGGATGTGATTAGGGACTAAGGGCCATTAAACTTTGTTCACGGTAAGATGATCCGTTAAAAAACATGGTCACCGTGGGCCAATCAATATATAGCATTTGGCGGCAATGTTGGATTTTTTTATTTGATGAATTTTTAGGCCGAAAATGGTTTTATATATGCTTATTGATATTTTGAGCTCAAATTTGCCATTTTCATAACTGTCGGATAAACGGTTTGGTGGCCATCTTGGATTATTTTCCCGCCAAATGCTCCCATACTAAAGCAATGGTAAATTTAAAATGTCATCTCGTGCACTACTAGGCCGATTTCAATTATCAGGGAATATTTTGTTGGCAAAAAATTGCGTAGCAGTAACTGCTAAACAAATCGAATAATGCATAGCAGTTCATAGCACTTGCATAGCAAACAAACTGTGTTGAAACTGGTTGGTGTTCCAACGGGGAAACGTTTCAAAACATATTTGCATGATCAAAAACGGGTTTTTCGTCTACACACGCTATGAGCAAGTGAATCCGAAAACAACCGAAAAGCATAATTTTCCGATTTCGCAAAACGTTTTCCCTATGGAATGTAGGACTGGTTCCAATGTAGCAGTCATTGATACGTATACCATACCGGGAGCTAGTCAATATTTTCAAGCCAAGAGAATTCATGATTTTTATCATGTATTGGTGCTTCGATCGTGTTGTTCAAGCCACGAACGGAATACATATGGAATGTACATGTAGTCTTTTCTAATATGGTTTAGAAATAATCTAGATGGAGATCCATGTAAAAATGTGTAATATAACCAGGATTTGAAATTAGCAAAAATTTGGACTACCAGACTTGGCAAATCAGTAGTCGGTCTAAAAAATTAGTTGTCCGTATGGCGTGTAATATGCGACACGTGGTTTACACAAATTGCACAAATGTGACAAGAACAGATGGTTGAATAATTAATATTGGACTTCTGAGAATGTTATTGAGGATAGTGTATCAGTCTTCAGGTCTACAGTAGCCAGTATTGTCATTTGTCGGTATAACATATGTCAGATTCAGAATATGCATGTACTGGCTCTGGCCATGGTCAGGGAGTATAGGAAACCTAAAATAGTACGTACTGTGTGTGTATTGGCAGATTTGGCAATTACATTGATTGGAAGCTGTTGCTGCTTAAGGCAGCAACACATCTCAGTCAAATTATTTTTTTTTAAATCAATAATGTACCTCCCATGAGTACTGTGATTTCATTTACTAGGGTTAACATATATTTTGTAACTTACCAACCTACATCACATATCCCTTTCAACTGGTAGGCTAAACAAAGTACATATCATTCAATACAATGTAAGAAGGCTGAATAGTGTTAGTGCTTAACTGGAAGCCTTAAAAACTTGCAACATATCAACAACTTATTAAGATGAAATTGAGTTTTTGCGATACTATGACTTCAGTTGAAAGACTTAACAATTTTTATTTAAAAATTACTAATGATTGTTTTCTCTGGCTTAAATAGTGAACGATAAAACGTTTTGCTGTGATCAGCATGTATCAATCGGCTCACGTGTTACTAGTTTTACTATGAATACTACGAATGCTATATATATACTACTACGTCATTCTTAAAATTACCGCATAAAACATTGTTTATTTTCTTTACCGTCGGTAGTTTCCTTGCGATTCATTAGTTGCTCTCTATATAGTTATATTTATTAACCAATAATCTTGCGAGAAAGTATGTTCCCGACTTTGGAGAAGAGTACTCGAGAACACACTCGCGCATGCGTCGATCTTGGCGACATGCCATTCTAAATCTGTCGCTTTCACGAATCAAGTGCGATACGCCGCCATAGCATGGCTAACTATACTGTCGGCCTTGATTTGGGGATGCGCTAACAGGAGTTTAGCATTGGCGATGATATAACTCAGTTTCCGAGACAAACATTGTCTAAATCGACCAGAATCAGCCTAGATAAACTTGTATTTTTAAAGTTTATCATAATACTAACTAATGACGGGGCAATGATCAATAGCCATACCCCCCTATAGGAGAATTTAGATTTACAAGGGAGTCTGTTATGAGCAATATGTCGACGACCATGAATACCCTGTGCTGCATATTGCGAGTTTCTGACTGGTGTCCAAACTAAAAACTGAAGTCTGTAACAGTTTATTATTATACCAAAAGAAGGAAGCCGCTAACGCATGCGCACATCACTAGCTTTTAGAATTGTGATCTATAGAGCGCTTACTGAACTCGCTTCACCGGCGGTCATTTGTCGCATTGTGAAGGAAGGTGTATGAAGATATGTGCTCTATAGCTATATATGTCTATGGACTATATCGGAAATCAGTCTCCAACGCATGTGCATCTCGCTTCCTTACTAAATTTGACAATCGTTTTGCAACTTTTAGCGACTTTTTATCAAAAATATTTCAAAATTAAGTGAATTGACTGAATTTTACATCAAAATTATGTATCGCAGCAAATAGCTATGCGAAGTTATAAATGTGTAGCAACGGATACTCATTTGCATCGCATTTTATTCCCTGATTATATGTTGCAGGATGCATCTTTAGGACATAGGAATCCAAGTTTGTTCAAATGAACCCAATCAACCAATTTGGCCGACGCCCATCTTCAATTTCGTCAGATTTTAGGAAACGTCTTTAAAAATCTTCTCCGAAACCGCTTGTGGGAATCGATTCAAAACTCATGAAACTTCATCTAGGGCAAGATGTAAGCCAAGTTTCTTCAAGAGGACTTGATTGACCAAATGGTTCGGTGGCCATCTTGGATGACCTAGTTTTCCCGAAAACAACTTCGCTAGACCCACTGAAGTGATCAGGTCGAAATTGGGGAGATATGATTAGACACTAAGGGCCATTAAAGTTTGTTCAAAGGAAGGTGATCCATCAGAAAACATGGCCGCCGTGGGCCAATCGAAATGTAACATATTTGATGGCCATATTGGATATTTTATTTGATTTTGAGGCCGAAATTTGTTTTATATATATTTGTTGGTATTCTGATTTCATATTTGCCATTTTTATACCTCGCCAAAAAATTTGGCGGTGTATTATGTAATGGCGCCGGCAGTCGGTCGGGTGGCAGGGTGGTTTCCGGATGATAACTCTGTTACCGTTTGTCGAATTGCATTGAAACTTCATAGGGTGGGTCGACTAGGTCTTGAGAAGAAACCTATCAAAATCGACGCTGATGCGAAATCCAAGATGGCCGCCAGCCCACCGGCGTCCATCTTGAAAATTGGTTTCTGGATGATAACTCCGTTACCGTTTATCGGATCACTTTGAAACTTCATAGAGTGTTTGGACTAGGTCTGGGGAAGCAACATATCGAAATCAATGATGATCCGAAATCCAAGATGTCTGCCAGTCACAGGTGGCCATCTTGAAAATTGATTTCCAGATGATAACTCTGTTACCGTTTATTGGATCACTTTGAAACTTCATAGGGTGGTTGGACTAGGTGTGGAGAAGAAACCTATCGAAATTGACAATGATCTGAAATTCAAGATGGCCGTCAGCCACCATCTTGAAAATTTGTTTCTGGATGATAACTCTGTTCCCGTTTATTGGATCGCTTTGAAACTTCATAGGGTTGTTGGACTAGGTCTGGAGAAGAACATTGAAATTGATGATAATCCGAAGTCCAATATGACTGCCAGCCATGGGCTGCCATCTTGAAAGGATATCTGGATGATATCTCCGTTACCATTTATCGAATCACTTTCTAGGGTCGTTAGAATACATGTGCGTATGTCTGGTGAAGAAACTTATGATAATCCGAAATCCAGCGGCAGTTATCTTGAAAATTGGTTTCTGGACGATACCTCCTTCACCGTTTAACAGATCGCTTTGACACTTCATATGGTTTAATGGGTCTGAGAAAGAATAAATATTTTCTGAAAGCTCTGAAAGATTTGTCATCATTATGCGCCGTTTGCGGAGCTCTTATTAAACTGTTGGATCTTTTTCCTGCCAAAAACTCCCATATTAAAGCTATGAGAAATTTAAAATGTCTTCTTGAGAACCACTGGACTGATTTCAAGTATATTTGGCAGGAAGCATTCTGAGGGCATAGCGGTCTGTGTTTGTTCAAACAAAGCCGATCGGCCAAGTTGGCTGGCCATCTCAGATTTTGGCCGATTTTTAGCTCACCTGGCCTGAAAGGCCAAGTGAGCTTATGCCGTGGCGACCATCCGTCGTCCGTCCGTCGTCCATCAACTTTTTCTTTAAACGACTTCTTCTCAAGAACCACTGGGCCAATTTCAATTATATATGGCAGGAAGCATCCCTAGGGCATAGAGATTCAAGTTTGTTCAAACGAAGCCGATCGGCCAAAATCCAAGATGGCCGCCGGCCAAAATAGCCAATTTTTAGAAACACTTTAAAAAATCTTCTCTGAAACCGCTGGAGGAATTGATTCAAAACTGATTGAACGACTGGATGATCTAGTTTTCGCGAAAGCGACTTCTCCCGAACCGCTGAAGGGATAGACCTGAAATTCGGTAAATATGCTTAGGGACCAAGGTCCATTCAAGTTTGTTCAAGGAAAGTTCATACGTTAAAAAACATGGCCGCCATCAACCAATCAAAATTTAGCGTTTGTTGGTCATATTGGCTTTTTTGTATTTGATGTATTTTGATGGCAAAAATTGCTTTATATATGCTTATCAGTGTGGCAGGTTCAGATATGCCACTTTCGAGACTGTCGGATAAACAGTTTTGCTGCCATCTTGGTTTGTTTTCCCGCCATAGTCTCCCATAGTAAAGCAATGGGCCCATAGTAAAGCAATGGGGAATTCTTTAAACGACTTCTCAAGAACCACTTGGCAGATTTGAATTATATTTGGAAGGAAGCATTCATAGGACATAGAGATCTAAGTTTGTTCAAACGAAGCCGATCGGCCAAAATCCAAGATGGCCGCCAGCCAAAATAGTCAATTTTTAGAAACACTTAAAAAAATCTTCTCCAAAACTGCTGGAGGAATTGATTCAAAACTCATAACACATCATCTAGTGCAATGGTAGACCCAACTTTGTTCAAGGCAACCTGATTGGCCGATTTGCCTGGCGGCCATCTTGGATGACCTAGTTTTTGCAAAAACAACTTCTCCCGAACCGCTGAAGGGATAGACCTGAAATTGGTAAATATACTTAGGGACCAAGGTCCATTCAAGTTTGTTCAAGGGAAGTTCGTATGTTAAAAAACATGGCCGCCATCGACCAATCACAATTTAGCATTTGTTGGTCATATTGGTTTTTTTTGTCTTTGATGTATTTTGATGGCGAAAATTGCTGTATACATGTATATGCTTATCAGTGTGGCGAGTTCAGATATGCCACTTTCGAGACTGTCGGATAAACAGTTTTGCTGCCATCTTGGTTTGTTTTCCCGCCATAGTCTCCCATAGTAAAGCAATGGGCCCATAGTAAAGCAATGGGGGAATTCTTTAAACGACTTCTCAAGAACCACTTGGCAGATTTGAATTATATTTGGAAGGAAGCATTCATAGGACATAGAGATCTAAGTTTGTTCAAACGAAGCTGATCGGTCAAAATCCAAGATGGCCACCACCCAAAATGGCTGGTCTTTAGACACTTTTCCGAAACCGCAAAAGGAATGGATTCAATACTCATAACACATAATCTATGGCAACGTTAGACCCAAGTTTATCCAAGCCAACCTTATTGGCCTATTTGCTTGGATGACGTAGTTTTCGCGAAAACGACTTCTCCCGAACCGCTGAAGGGGTAGTGCTGAAATTTGGTAAATATGCTTTGGGACCAAGGGCCATTCAAATTTGTTCAAAGGAAGTTTGTATGTTGAAAAACATGGCCGCCAGCGACCAATCAATATTTAGCATTTGTTGGTCATATTGGTTTTTTTTGTATTTGATGTATTTTGATGGCAAAAATTGCTTTATATATGCTTATCAGTGTGGCGAGTTCAAATATCCCACTTTCGAGACTGTCGGATAAACGGTTTTCTTGCCATCTTGGTTTGTTTTCCCGCCATAGGCTCCCATAGTAAAACAATGGACCCATAGTAAAGCAATGGGGAATTCTTTAAACGACTTCTCAAGAACCACTGGGCCGATTTCAATTATATTTGGCAGAATGCAGCCTTAGGGCATAGAGGTCTAACTTTGTTCAAACGAAGCTGATCGGCCAAAATCCATGATGGCCACCAGCTAACCCCAACCTGTTTTTAGAAATGGCTTTAAAAATCTCCAAAAACGGCTTGGGGGTTGATTAACAACTCATGAAACATCATCTAATGCAGGAGGAGAACCAATTTGTTCAAGAGAACCTGATTGGTCCATTGTCTTGGTGGCCATCTTGGATGACCTAGTTTTCGCGAAAACAACTTCGTATCCAGAATCGTTGAATGGATTGGGCCGAAATTTGGGAGATATGATAAGGGACTAAGGGCCATTAAGTTTTGTTCAAAAGTGTGTAGTTGATACATAAAGAAACATGGCTTCTGTTTTCTTGTTATAATTCTACTCAACTCTGTAGGGTTCTACTTATTGTTGATGGCCTTTCTGGTTGAAATGCCTATGATGCAGGTGAGCGATACAGGCCCCTTGGGCCTTTTGTTAGAAATCTCTTTAAAAATCTCCGAAACCGCTTGGGGGATCAATTCAAAATGCATGAAGTATCATCTAGGTCAAGAGCTGCACCAAGTTTGTTCAAGGGAACTTGATTAACCAAATGGTTTGGCGGCCAACTTGGATAACCTATTTTTTGCCAAAACAACTCCAGAACCACTGAATGGATTGAGCCAAAATCTGGGAGATACTATAGGCTCCGAGTGCCATTAAAGTTTGTATCAGGGAAGGAGCTATGTCAAAAACATGGCCGCAGTGGACCAATCAAAATGTAACGTGTTTGGCGGCCATATTGGGCTTGAAAAAACATCCACAAACTCATTTAAAAGACTACTCCTAAACAACCCACAAATAATTTTGACAAAAAATGGGCGTGCTCCAGGAGTCCAGGTGAGCGACACAGGCCCCTTGGGCCCCTTGTTTAGAAATGGATATGGAGTTCAGAGATCGATCGATCCCAACACGAGTGAGGTGTGGGTGGACCTTATCTAGAGATAGGTGGGGCATAGCTATACCGGAAAGGTCCATTCCCAACACTGGAGGCGAGTCTTTTTGCGATGACATTTTACATGTATGTCAAATGCTGGATTAATCTTGATGTAATAAATAATCTTTATTAAAGGATACGCAATATTCAGATGCTCCAATTTAACAATTTCACTTCTGCGATGATGTGTTTGCTGTATACATTTACATTAAACATAGCCGTAAGGCGGCAAGATTTTGTACCGCGAAATTGAGTTCAATTTTCGCGGTATCAGTTTTAACCTTTTTAGAAAACTTCTTGGAAAACTCTAATATAAATAAGCCCACCCGATGTCAATGATGAAAGCTCCAATGGAGTTTAGAATTGTCCATTCCAGATCAATGGAAGACTACTTTTAAGGCATCACTGCAATCCCTGGTCTGAGCATCGAGCCAGTCATTCCAGTGATACATTTTCAAAAATAGTTTTCGCTTTGCTTGCAATTGGAGAGATATTCACATGACCGATTGCATTTAAGAGAAATTAAAAGGTATTTTTTTATGTATTTTATGCAGTATAAATTATTCACAATTATTCGATTATTAGCTCACCTAGATGACAAACATGATTTGTCTGTCTAATATAAATAAGCCCATCCTAACACTGGAAAAAAACCCATTGGCACAGGAATTTGGTTACAAATTTCTTTACCTAAATTTGTCCTATCGAGACCAAGGTTGGATCTACTTAGTGGTCCACCTTACCTTCAGGCAATATCTATTTGTCCTATGAATATGAAGTCACGACTTGAAATAATGGCCATAACTCAGACTCTTACGGTAGTTGTTTTTTTAAGTGTTGAACCCTGGTTTTGTAAATTGTTAATGGATTAAAACAAGATTTGGCATAGATGTCCCTTTAGTACACTTTAATCAGTTGACAATTGGTATCAGCGATGGGTGCCCCATTAACCAATGGTACTTTTCCCATTGATCAATCACGTGATTATTCTTATATTTCCTTATCCAAATTTTTTACTGTGACCTCACCATTGGTTTGCCTCTTTGGGAAATGTCAATGTTGTGACACTTGAACCATTGACCAATAGTGTCAGTGATGGCTGCCCCATTCGTCAATGGTACTATTCCCATTGGTCAATAATGTAAATGACACCAATATTCCTTGCATTTCCTCATCCAAATTTTTAACTGTACCATTGTCCCATTGGTAAATACATGTATCATCGGCTTGGTCAGGCATGGCTGCCCAATTGGTCAATGGTACTTTTCCCATTGGCTAATAGATAGTTAGTGCATTTATATTGCTCTGAACTCCATGCCATTGTATTCTCTAAGCGCTGTACATCCTAATAGTGTCAAGGACACCATTATTTTTATACCCCACCAAAAAATTGTTTGGGTATTACGTGATGTCGCCGTCAGGGTGGGCGGTTGGGGACGGGCGGGAGAGTGGTTTCTGGATGGTAACTCCATTACTATTTATCAGATCGCTTTGAAAGTTCATAGAGTGGGCCATCTTGAAAATAGGTTTTCGGATGATACAAAATAACTTTGTTACAGTTTATTAGACTACTTTGAAATTTCATAGGGTTGTTGCACTAGGTCTGTGGAAGAAGCCTATCAAATTTGACGATGATCTGAAATCCAAGATGGACACCGGTGGCCATCTTGAAAATTGGTTTCCGGATGATAACTCTGTTACCGTTTATCAGATCGCCTTGAAACCTCATAGGGTGGTTGCACCAGTCCTATCAAAATTGACGATGATCTGCAAATGGATAAAGATTTGACGTAATGACTTACGTGACATGTAGCTTTACGTCACAGTCAGTTGTGTCATGAATGATGTATCTACATGTACATGTAATTCCGTCATAAACGATTAGTTGTCCGTTAAGTTGTATGAATTGTATGTCTACTATTTGGTAACCATTCTGTTGAATATATTGAAACTAATTTGACTAACCGCTATTGCTGCTATTAATTTCAAAATATTTAACAGCTTATCTGACAGTGTGTAGTTTTCTGGAAATTGAGATTCATGGAGTTCAGGATTCGATTGATCCCATCACGAACAAAGCATCGGCGAAGCTTAGCTCGGAATGGGCTGGGCATTGCTAGTAAAATCGTATTCATCCATTAATTTATTCCAGTGGTAAACTCTTTAAATAAAGGTCTTCTTGACCTAAATGTACAAATGCATATTTATCGTAACCACCACAAAGGCTGGTTTGAGCCTATTCGGAAAACTATGCAAACATGACAAATGTAGCATTTAGCTAGTCTAAATGTTAGAAATGGGATATAATAAAATTACTATACTACACCAAGCCTATTCCATTCAGAGCTTGGTATTTACTATGCTATACAGGCCTGTGCTGTAATGGCGAATGGTTGAACGTGTTCGCCATGCGGTTACCTTATCGCTATTTAAGGTGACCTGCTATCGGTTATCTTACGAACTGGTTTTCGTTCGCCAGCACAAACTGCTCAGAAATATGTACATGTAAGAACGAAGTAAAACACACCAAGAATTAGATGTACCAATCTGCTATAATAAGATTACGCGATGTGCGGTTCCTCATATTTCGGCATCTTTCTGTAAAGGTCTATGTAGCGATCAAACATACCAAACTTATGCCATAACATTTGCGCAATCAGATATTTTCGGCTGGGTACTCTAGGAACGAATGAATCCGACAACAACCGAATGTTAAAGATCACTGAAATATTCCACAATGCTTGCACCCTGCAGGGCTCGAACTTCGACGGGAATCTGAGAATCCTATTCTCGTATCCCAAAATTGAAAAATACGGGAATCCAACTGGATTCTCATAAATAAACGCTTCCAAAAATGTAAACATTCCATTCTTACAGAACGGCGCGATCCTGGTTACGAATTTCACCAATATAAATTATGTCACGAATCAGGCTTGGGGGGTGGTGGGTGGGGGTGGGGTGTCTGCTAATTCACCAGTAATGAGAAATGTCTCGCGCGACTGCGCAGTCATAGTTAATAATAATCCATAATGCGCAACTCGTAGTTTCTGATTGGCTAGCGGGATATCCAATGTCATTAGGCATGAATGAAAATTACTATCGTAGTAAAATTTTGATCACATTCCTCGTTGGCGTTCATAACGAATTAATCACATGATTTATGTCAACCAATCTATGTGCGACTCTCGCCATTAATATTGTTGGCTAATGGCGAACGACAAATCTAGTCACTGTCCTGCTTTTAAACACAGTAAAGCGCCCACTTTAACGGGTTATATGACCCAATATATTATTGCTGGAGGGTTCCGACAGTAATACCACCCGGTATTTAAGTGGTTCATTGCTTTGGAGCGACCGAGAAACCAGGACTATATGTCAGGACGTAGTAACTTATTTCCAGTAAATCGCATTTGCAGTAAATTGTCAGTTTAAAGCGTACAAGTTTAGAAGGATCAAGCTATCTACTAAATGCCTTAGAGCTGGTTACACTTTTTATTGTGGCGGACTTGCGGGTAGGGCTGCGCGATATACCGATACCATATTTAAAACCGATATCCTGCACTGATGGTTTCATAACCGATCATAAAAAATAAATATCGAAAAACCGAATATGAACATATTTTCGGTTTTTCGTATCAGGATTGTTAAAAATAAAAGATACTAACGAGCATGAAAAGCGTAATGAATAATAATGGTCATACTTTCCATTAAGCTACGTTCGGGGCAACTAATAATTGAACGTGGCCCCAATTGCGCATATTGTGTAACTCCATGTAACTCTCTGTATGCCGAGAGAAATCAAGCAGTGAAATAATTAAATAAATATCCACTCGTCTTTTCTCTGGTAGTCTCAGATAAATTTGCAATATGAAACACAATACTAACGCGGGAATTTGTCATTGAAATTTGTATCGGGGAAACATTTCTAAACAACGGCATCCATCTTATTTACGTCACCGGCAAATTAACATAATGCATGGTCGTCCCAAAACTAAATCGCCCGAATGCATAAAAATCTCGCCAATGAATATAATGCTGAATATATTTTGCTGATTAGGATATAATTTTAAATAAAATTATTACTCAAACCGTTTTTAAAACGTTATCTTCTATACACAATATCATATTAACTTATGAAATTCGCGTTCGCAATATTACAGTTAATATTTTCTCCAAGGCATTATTTCGGCCTCGGGCCGAATTGGAAATTAAAGAAGAAAGGGAGATAATTACATCATAATTAATTACAATCACGTGATTTATGTCTTTTCGCAACCTGTTTTGCTGATTTATGATTAAGTTTGACAAAATAAACAATGTTTATTTAACTGTGCGTAATATGTAGGCGGTCTAATTAATAATTTCACTCCCGCGATGATGGATATTATAAGGTATATTAAGCTTTAAAGTCGTAAAATGTTACGAATGTATCAGGGCGTGAAAATACTTTCTGTTTTCATGCTATTTTTTATCATTTAAGTTTTTTGTTTCATGCCCATAAAGCCGATATTCGGTTAAAACCGATATGAAAAGTCATATCGAAACCGATATGGCTGTAAGCCAAACCGCGCAGCCCTACTTGCGGGTTATTGTTTTACATGTATATTATAAATGTACACTGCTTGTACATGTATAAATATTTGGTGACAGTTATACAAAAATCTAACTGTCACCTGGGACAGGTACAATTTTATAAGCATTCCAAACCCTGTTGTTTTGGGACCATTAAAACGGTAGTTCTTTGATACAGGTGGAATTCTTTACAAATTAAAGGATATTCTTTTAAATATTTTGAAAATAATATGACTGGAAGCCATTGCTTTCAAGGTGGTGGTGGGTGGTCTGGGGAGGGTTGGTCAACTAGGTAAGCCACAACAATGTAAGATATTCAATTCTTTGTTTTTGTAGTGGGGTTTGTGGGTGGGGTGGGAGGAGGGTGTTAAGATATTTATAAATATTGGGTCATTAGTCACTAATTATTATAGTGGGTCTGGAATTAGGAAATATATGTTTGGAAAAAGTATGGAATTTTATTGTGCCCAAGATGTATGAACCCTGAAATTGCTGCAAGCTGGAAAGATGTTACATGTACCAATGAGTGTTGACATACAAATATTGATATTTTGGCAGGGAAACTGTACATTTGCAGAGCAAGGGAGTATTGTTTTTGGACATTTACCACTGAATGACTGGCTCGGTCATTGAACTTGTAATTCCAGTGGCAAAATTTAAAAAATAGTATTCTCTTGGCATGCAAATGGACATTCAATAAGCAAATATTTAGATTTTTTTCACAAAATTTAGACTATAAGATTAAAATAAACCGCAGATAAAACAGTCGGGTTCCCTATATTTTCTCCTATTTTTCTGAATCCTATTTTTCTGTCAAGGGTGGCTGGTAGGCCTGCAATTTTCTTTTTAAATGTCTACCTATCATAATGAACGCATGTGTTGTGTAGGTCCAGTCCTTCTGTCTCTAGGTTCCTGTATGGTTGCTGACCACTTTAAATTGTGTGTATGTATGGGGGTGGGGGTTGGTGGAAGTTGTTTCTCAGGCTGCTGTATGATAAATGCATCAAAAACCATTGTCACTCAGGTGAAGGTTGAATGTATCATATATAATTCTAGTCATCATAGATTACGGTACATCATGGTAGTAGTCAGTAAATGGTTACAGTATAAATAAAAGACAGTAACACTGTTTATTGTTAAAAAAAATTGATTGGTCATGTTTTAAAGCAATTTAACAACAGTCGTGACAGTTGAATACTAACATTAAATGTATTATTTAGTGTGATCATTAAACTAAAACAGGTTCCCAGGGGTTACCATAGGTTTCCTTGTTCAGTTGTAAGGCAACCCTATTTTAGGTTACCATACACCCTATAAGGCAACCTGTGATGGGTTACCATACGAAACGTTACAGCACAGGCCTGCTATATATACATGTTCAACATCAGATAAGTCTGAATACAATTTGGAAGGTTTTTAAGTTGATTTTCATTCGAATTGTTTCCAAAATAAGTAATATGTTTCCTGTTTAGCTCAGGACTATGAAACTATTTCACTAAGAATTTGTGAGAATAGTTGTTATACATGTAACTTAGATCTTAATCAATAATCTAGTAACATACATGTACAAGCTGATTAAATATACTGTTTTTATTCGAGGAAAGGACGCTAGCTTGTATTGAATGCAGGCTAAATTTTGGCCAAACCCTCCTCAAAATTCCTTATACTCATAGACAGGTCGCATAGAGAAATTGAAATCCATTCTCTTAAATGGTGCAATTTCCGTACACATGCTTACCACTATGTTTAGTGTATGCCTAAAAAATATCATCGTGGAAGTGAAATTATTAATGGGACTGCCTAAATATCACGTATCTTCAATAAAGATCATTTATTACATCAAAATCAATGATACTTTTGACATAAAATGTCGCCGAGAAAATATAGAATCACGTGACATTAGGAATGCGGTAAGATTACCAGTTGTGTTTACTAGATTTCTTCTAATATCTGCCATTCTCTATTTTCATTGGCTTGTCCGGGAGAATTTATCCAATCAATGGAACAGTGATTTCTCTCGCATTGTGCATTAATTTTGTAATGCTGACCAACATTAAATGATCAAAAACGGAATCAAGATGTATGACAAAAATTGCTTGAAAGTTGGAGAATTAAAATGAGATAACGCCCTTCTTATGTTGGCTCTTTTGCTATCGGAGCCGCTGTGTTCTCGCGAGATCTTATATGCTAACAGGAGTTTGTTATCAAACAAGTACGGATCAGACGTAAATTACAATACAATACTTACATGTACATGTAGTTCCTATCGTGCAATAATAATATATAGCAATTCCGAGTTCTGAGTCCAGAATATTTATATCCGAGTACTCGCTCTAAAGAAATAAATCTTATGTGATTGGAGTCGAATCACATGATTTATATCTTTTCTCGACACCATTTTATGTCAAATTAAGGATTAATTTTGGTGTAACAAATGATCTTTATTAATGGATATGCAATATTTAGGCACTACAATTGAATAATTTCACTTCCGCGATTAGGTTTTTTAGGTATACGTAAAACTTAGTCGTAAGGCGGTGAAAATGTGTACCATGAAATTGAGTTCAGTTTTCGTGGTATAATCTTAAGGTTTTTAGAAAACTTTAAAAGAATACTGGATTATAGGACGCACCACACCCCCTTCCTAGAACATGTAATTTGACAAAAAAACTGTGTCCTTTAGTCAAGATTTAACGGTATGTTTTATTGAACTGAAAAAATATTATATTTTTCAGGTTGAGGTCAAAGAAGGTGAATTAGAGTGCCCCGAATCCGGACGAAAATTCCCCATCAAGAACGGCATCCCTAACATGTTATTAAATGAAGATGAAATATAGCATGGTGAATGTTTAACCATGGACATTTAGGCATTACAGGAGAACAGGCGTGGGAGAAGATATGCCTCTTCATGCCACAAGATGACGGTTCTTTGACCCTATAATGGTGAAGACGGCCAACATCTGCCTCTGCAATGGACCTTCCAGTTTTGGCTATGTCCCGCCCATCTCTATCTAAGCTCCACCTACACCTCGCTCATGTTGGGATCGATCTCTGAACTTCCTGACTATCAATTTCCAGAAGACTATGCAGGTACGGTAAGCTGTTGAATATTTTGAAACTAATTTGACTGGGTGCTGTTGCTGCCTATGGCAGCAAATAGGCAGCAACAGCGCCCAGTCAAATTAGTTTCAAAATAATCAACAGCATGTTTCTTAAATAGCAAAAGCATACAATTCCTACAACATGACGGCCTATTAAGCGTTAAAGACGGGCTTAATCGAATCATTCATGACATCATGATTATCATGTCAGCATACACATCGCGTAGTTGAGTATGAGGTCATATGATTGAGTGAGGAATGGATTCATGAATTACAATGTATGAAAAATGTCCATTTATGAGCCAAGTAGATGCTTTTTTTTTAATTTACCTCTGGGATGGCTGGGTCACTATTCATTCCAGGGGATACATCTTTAAACATAATTTTGATTTTCTAGACAGTGTTTTGAACATTAAAGGGTTAAGATATCTCAAGTACAGTACAGCTCAGAAATGAGAACTTAACCTGTTTTCAAAACAAAATATAGTGTACTGTTGAATACTTTGAACATAATTGATGAATCCAGTTTCTCAGTCAATCATGTGATGTTATAATCAAAAGTGCCACATGTAGCCTGATTTCATAATCAAATACGTCATGAATGATGCGATTTAGTCAGTCTTAAATGCTTAATAATCTGTCATGTTGTACAAATTGTATGTCTACTATTTAATAAATATTTCGTTGGATATTTTGAAAGTAATATGACTGGGCACTGTTGCTGCCTATATATGCTAGAAACAGCACCCGCTCAAATTTGTTTCAAAGTGTTCAACAACTTCCCTGTATAGAATTCTGAAGATTGGGATTCAGAGCATGCATGGATCGATTGCTCCCAACAAGCTAGAGATGCGAAGGCTATGAGTAAAACTGGATTTCTCCATTAGATTGGATGCCTAAGGTTTCAACACCAATATTATTTTGGAAGCGTGTGAACTGATTTCTGAACTGTACTGTATCTTACTGTACTCCCTATAACGGTTGCTTAACCGTTTAATGGTCAAACCAGCCTATGTAGAGGTCCTGAAGAATGTACATTTACAAACCAAGAGAAGACCATTTTTGAAAATTTACCACTGGAATACCTTGCTCAGTCATTCCAGTGGTACATTAAAAATAATAGTCTTCTCTTAGTCTTAAAATGAATATTTTGTATGAGAAAATTGAAATTTTGTTGAACAAATTTGAGGGTTAAAGGGTTAATCCTTCAGTGGTCATGATTAGTCAAGAAAATCAAGCTTCCTAGTTAGTGACAAGAGACTATTTTTGAAAATTTACCAATGGAATGACTGGCTCGTATATCAAGCCAGTTATTCCAGTGGTAACTTAGCCTACAAATGGACATACATGTATGTATCAATATCACCGCCAGCTATACTGTTAAAGTGTTAAGACAAATTTGATGACCAGTGTATTTGGTGTTTACAAAGTACTCTGCGGTAATGTGAGGTACCATTCCAGATATGCCATTAACCATTTCACCGACAAATATTCTTTATGCTATAAAGCTTATTCAGTTGAACATTTTGAAGGTACACGTAATTTGACTGGAAGCCAATGTTGCGTGATGCAGCAATGGCTTCCAGTCAAATTAATTTCAAAATATTCAACACTTCCTTTACATGTATGGGTGTCTTGATATGGGGAAATGATCGGTGAAAGGATTAAGAATTAGAGATACAGGGCTTTAGATTTACCTCATTTGGGACCTATATGGTCCGGGATCCATCAGTGTTCCTAGAAACTAGAGAATTTTGAAATCAGAGATTAATTTTGAGCCATTTTAGTTTTAATACATATAGCACTAGAAGACCTCTGAATGGTAAAAAAAAATGCCACACCATCCATCTCTGAGTATTTAATTGACTGTAAGCTGTTGAATATTTTGAAATTAATTTGACTGGACGCTGTTGCTGCCTATGGCAGCAAGAGTGCACAGTCAAAGTAGTTTAAAAAATATTCAACAGCAAGGTTATTAAATAGTAAAGACATACAATTTGTACTTAGTCCATCATCAATTAATCGTCAATAAAATTGACACACTTATCTTTGTCATTCATAACATCATTGATTATGACATCATTCTACACGTCATGGAGTTGATTATGACATATGATATCTGGATATGGGTATCTAGATATATAATAATCACTGTATATGCCGGCATCGTCGACCCGTCTCTGATTTTTTACCGGGTGGGATAATTTTCACATCCAGTAACCAAAATTAGTGTATGCATAACTGTATGTTTGGTGTCAAACACACACATTCTGTGACTTGCCAGTCAGCATCGTTTATGTCAATTGGGTCCTTTGGGAATGGATCCGATGAGATTCACATTCCCTCAAGGAGCCTAATGGTTGCTTCTGTTTTTATAATCACGTAGAAGGACTATGATGGCTCTGTTATTGCCCAACAAGCAGGCCCGTCCTGATTGGTGTAACAAATTTTTGTGTTCGCCCAAAGGTTACACAAATAATACGAACACAACATGTTTTCCGTTCCCGCAATTCCTTTCATGTTGTACATAAATACATGAAAAATTGTTACGCAAAACGGAATTGATTAACTAAAACAAATTTGCTTAATCCAAAAATCGGTTATGCACATTTTCGATTTGGACAGGCCTGATAATCACGTCATACTGAAACACAGTAAGCACAGGCGAAGACCCGAGTTGAAGTCTAACAATCTTATTTAATTTTGAGTTGCGTGTTGTTCAGCAAAGATTAGAAGATAGTTTCTGCCACTGCCAGCACCCAGAGTCTCGGCACATTCAACACACACTGTGATTGATCTCATGAACCAGGCTACCATAAGTGGTAGAACATGGAGTCGCAAACACATACGTCCAAACAGTGACACAGACATTGTTTCACATAGGACACGATCCTGCATTCAATACAAAACCATTGAAGTTCTTCGTCACGATCCTAACAGCCATGAAGCCATGTCTTCATGCAAGGACTGCGAGTCTTATTGGATCCATCAACTACATAATACAGGTCCCACTGGCATGAATCACAGATTGGTAACCCCCACAAATCATTCTGGTCGTCCAAAATCTGATAATCACTTCCCCTACAATAGGCCATGTTTGCTTCGTGATATGAGTCTGGTGGAAGCAGTCTGATAGTATTGTTGTGATGAAAATTGTACTGATCAATCCAATTAAGGCATTTTCTTCAGCACATCCAATGGTAATAACAGATGTCCATTGGCGTTATTCAGTATCTAACGCCGGGCTTGTTCCCATCAGTGCTTGCTTATCATCAGTCTTCAGAGCTGCCTTATCTATGTGGAAAATCATCTTCACTCTTCTAATTGAACTCATTGGCTGATTACCCGTTAACATTCATACCAACCATAAATGGCTTCTGCAGTCGTCCTGAGAAATGATTAAAGTGTTAACACTCAAACCGGCCAAAAACGGCTTTTGTTGCCGTCCTTTCAAATGTCCATTTGCAGACCAAGAGAAGACTATTTTTGAAAATTTACCACTGAAATGACTGGCTCAATAACCGAGCCAGTCATTGCAGTGATAAATATTCAAAAATAGTCTTAGTCGGCAAATATGCATTTTCCATGAGAAAATTGGAATTTTCATGAAAAAATTCTTGGTTTAAAGGATTAACATCTGATGTTGATCATGTTGTGATTGTCAGCACCAAGTGTTAATCAACCAATGAGTTCAACTAGAAGAGTGCAGATGACACATATAAAACAGAGTTCACATTGACCTACCTTTACCCATTTGCTGAACAGAGACAGTTTTATTCTAGGTTCTAGTTTCAACTCTCATACACCTGGGATAGTATCTCTGGCTGTGGCTGTGTTGCTTATCAAAAGTGTTTCAGTGTGACCTCCATTTCATGGTTCAGTGATCCATAACCCTTATCATTCTATCTTTTACTGTGTCAATAGCAAAGAAACTGGTGTACATTTTTCAACAATTTTGGTGGACGATGTTGCTGTCGTCGTCCACCAAATTTGTTGAAAAATCAACACCATCATTTAATTTAATTTGAAAATTTAATATTTTGACATCGACGTTGTAAGAGTTAAATATTTAAATAAATAAATATTCTTTTACATATTTTGAACCTATTTTAGTGGAAGCTGTTGCGCCATGGTAGCAACAGCCATGACGGCTCTAAATCAAATTAGTTTCAAAATAATCAACAGCTTACATCTATCTGTATAGTTACCTTGAAATTTTGGAAATTCAGCATTCAAAGAGTTTTTTAGAAGGGTGGATTCCAGTTTATCCATCGATGATATGACATCATAATCAATTGATGTGTAGGATGACATAGTCAATTACGGCATGGATGACCTAGATAAGTTCATCTCGAATGTTTAATTAATGACGAACTAAGCTCTGTTATATGACCTGTATGTCTTTACTATCTAATAGCCAGCAATAGCACTCAGTTAAATTAGTTTCAAAATATTGAACAGCTTACAGTATAGGTTTCTGGAAATTGCTAGTCATGGAGTTCAGAGTTGATCGATCCCAACACATGTGAAATGGGGGTGGCAATTAGCTAAAGATTGGCAGGGAATATGTAAAACTGAATTCATCCATTATGCATTGGGCTGTTGATTTGACATTCTCTTCTCAAAAGAGAAGCATTTATATTTCTTACAATTTCATTTGTTGGTTACATTCACTGAAATTAATTGACCAATTAAGTTGTGAGTGATATTCTTGGCTATACTTCTTAGAAGACATAAATGTGTAAGTCATAAATGTATGATGTATACCATACCATTACGCTGCTGAATGATTTTAAATAAATGGAAATAACAGAATGTGTACACTTTGTTATTGTTATCTCCCTGGCCCAAAGGGCCAAGTCAACTTATGCCATGGCGGTCGTCCATCTGTCCTCTGTCGTCCATCCACAAATCACATCTCATTTATGGTTTCCACCAAATTTCGCTGGAACGATTCTATCCTGGTAGGCTCCAGAATTTGTATTCAGAATTGTAATTTGTCAATGTTCCTGGAGGCCAACCAGGAATTCCCAGAAAAAAAACTTTCAGAAATTTAAAGCGCTATTACTCAATACAAATGGCCGACTTCAACGAAACTTGTGAAGAATAATTCTATGGTGGGGGGCTTCAGAACGTCTAACGAGATCTCTGATTGGTCAATATTTCCGGCATCCATCGTGGATGTTCTACAAATTTCTGGAAATCAGTTAAAGGCATACTCCTCATTAACCACTTGGCCGCTTTCGAGCAAAGTCTATTGAGAGAACTCTAAAGTGGTATACAGAATTTTGATTGGTCTATTTTTTGGTGGCCATCTTGAATTTTCCGAAAAATGGCGGGAAATCGTTTAAAATGAAACTCATTAAATGATTGGATTAAATGATTGGGGAATTTCAACCAGACTTGGCTGGAAGTATACTAGGCGGGTAGGTTTTAGACCTTGAATACAGAATTTTAATTGGTCAATTTTTTTGGTGGCCATCTTGGATTTTGAAACAATTTCGCCAAATCAATTACAATGTGACTGCTCATTAACCGCTTGAACGATTTCTATCCTTCAACACTTCTAATGAGAATTAGATCTTGGATTTTCTAAAAAATTTCACGAAATCAGTTAAATGCCTACTCTTTAACCACCTGGCAATTTCAACCAGACTTGGCTTGAAGGATTCAATACTCATAGGTTTCTTTCAGAACATGTATACAGAATTTTGGTTGGTCAATATTTCTGGCGCCCGTCTTGGATTTTCTGATCATTTCTGGAAATCAGCTAAAATGTGACAACATTAACTGCTTGAACGATTTCAACCAAACTCGGTTGGAAGGACCCTAGAGTTGTATGCTTTAGGATTTATATACAGAGTTTTGATTGATCCATGTTTTAGTGGACATCTTGACTTTTCAGAAAAATGCCAGGAAATTGCGGCCATCTTGCATTTTCTGAAAACTTCGGAAATTCGGTTAAAATGCTATTCCTAATAACCGCTTGAACGATTTAAATCAAACTCGGCTGGAAGGGCCCTAATGTGGTATGCTTCAGAGCTTGTATACAAAATTGTGGTTGGTCAATTTATTCGGTGACCATCCTGGATTTTTTTTTAAATGGCTGGAAATCATCTAAGCCACTACTCATTAATTGGTTGTTCCAGGCCATCTTGAATTTTCCAAAAAATGGATGGAAATCATTTAAACCACTCTTATTAATTGCTTGTTCCATTGGCCATCTTGTTCTCCAAAATTACAACTCGGGAACTGCTGTACAGATCAGGCTGAAACTTATTAGATTTAATTTCATCAATAACTAAGGCTGATTAAAGTTTGTTGAAGAGAACTTGGTCCGTGATAAAACATGTTTGTCATGGACAACTCAAAATTTTGGGTTTGGTAGCCACATTGGATTTTTTTTTATTGGCTTGATTGAACCTAAGTCTCCATCTGCTTGTGCGCTGAGCATTTACCATTAATTTCCCACTAAATATTGATTGTACTGAATTACAAATTCTGTAAATGTATGTCTTGTTACTGCTGAATTTAAAGTATTGTGTTTGTTCAAATGCTAATGGTTAAATGCTAATTGTCTAGGTGAGCTTTAATGCCCGTGGGCCTCTTGTTTATATGGTGTTGCAGAATGTGGATTAATCAGTATTTCCAGAGTTTAAACCTTTGGTCGTGCATAGACAGCGCCCGGTCTTAACTGGATGGATTGCCTCCCTTTTTTAGCTCGCCTAAAAGGCCAAGTGATCTTATGCGATGGTGACCATCCGTCTGTCTAGGCAACTTTTTCCTCTTAAACCCCCTTGTCAACAACGCCTCAAAGTGCTACAAATACTTATAGATGATGATTTTTTGTAAGCTTACTGCCGGGATTTACAAAAGTAGCATTTTGTTGTCATGAAAATGGATATTTTTCAAGACCATTCCATAGGCTGTTTTGGCTGGCTTGAAAATAAATTTTTGCTTAATCAGTGTCCATTTGCAGGCCAAAGAAGACTTTAAAATTTACCACTGGAATAACCGGCTTGGTAACCGCCATCAGAATGGATGATTGACATGAAACACAAGAAATTTCATTTGCATAAGACATGAAACAGGTTTATTTAAGACAATCTGACAGGTTGATTTGTCTGGCAGCCATCTTGGTTAATTAGTTTTCACAACAAATCATTCTGGAACCGCTGAGAGAATCATGCTGAAATTTTGGAAATATGAGTGGGGACTAATTAGGGTCATATAAGTTTGTTCAATAAATGTTGATTTGAGAAAAAACGACCACTCTGGACCAAGCAAAATTGAGCCTCTTAGTTGATGAACATTGCCCTTGAAAATGGTGATATATAGGCATAGATACTTCCAGGATATAAATTTGGCACATTCAAAACAGATTGGTAAATCACCAATATATATATATATATATATATATATATATATATATATATATATATATATATATATATATATATATATATATATATATCCATCCTTCAATTGGTTAATTTACCTTGCCATACATGTACATGTTGAGGATATGGGATACTCATTGTTACGCACAAATATGTCACTCTGTCAGGGAACTGGCAGCTGGTTGCTGATATATCAGTGTCTGGTTCTGGTCTGATAATGTAAGAAGACGACTGTTCACCACATTCGAAAGATGGTAGCTTGAACTATATGAGCTCACCTGGCCAGAATAGAAATCATTTAAAACATATCTCCTAAACCGCTTGGCAGATTTTAACCAAATTTGGCTGAAAGGATTGTATGGTAGAAGGTTCAAGAACTTGTATTCAGAATTTTGATTGATCAATTTTTCCAGCGATACTTTTGGATTTTCCAAAGATTTTATGGAAATCCTTTAAATAAAACATGACTCCTTAATCAATGGCATGATTTCAATGAAACAGGTGGAAGGATCCTAGGGGGATAGACTTCAACACTTCTCACGACTATTTGGATTGGTCAATATATTTGACTATTTCTGTAAGTAATGCCTCTTGCTGAAATAATATCAATGGCACTAGCGATTTGCCTTTTCATAACTGGAAATTATTAATTCGATTAATTTATACAGATAATATTTAGACAGATCCTCTGATGCCCTGCAGGGCAATCAGCAGTAAGACTTCTCCATCTATCCCAGTCCATCAATTGATTCTTTGCTTCATTCCAGCTGATACCCACTTTGCATGGCCGATATTGAGGAAATGCAGGATATGTGCCACTAGGTTGAGTCACTCAACTATTTCTCTTCTGCCATCATCTTTACGTATTCTTTGTTTACATGTTCTGCCCATTTAACATTCAGTATTTTACGTGGTCAACGTTGGTGAAAGATATTTAGCTTGTGTATTACTTGGCACTTTCCTTCCGCGTTTCACTGGCATGTGTGGCTTCTAATATAACAATTCTGGCACAGAAATGAGCAGCAGAGCCAGAGAATGGTATAGGCTAAATTCAACTCTGCTAAATTCAGGCCTAGTTGGATTGTGAATACGGCTCAGAATATATTAGACAAAAAGTTGAGAAACTCTCGATCTGAACATTACCAAAACAAGCTAATTCTTCAGCGAATCGTGTCGGGATATACAAAAACACATGCAATAATGTAAATTGTCTTAAGCCAAAATTAATTTGATGTCCTGCAGGGCAATCGGCAGTGAGACTTCTCCATCTATCCCAGTCCAGCATTTGATTCTTTGCTTCATTCCAGCTGATATCCACCTGTCTTAAGATCATTTTTCGCGTGGTTCGCTAGGTCTGTGTTGGTCAGCCACATCTTTTTGCACCCAGTGGTATCCATTCTATTGAGATCTTTGCATGGCAGATATTGGGGAAATGCAGAATATGTGCCACTAGGTTGAGTCATTCAACTATTTTTGTTCTGCCATCATCTTTACATATTCTTTGTTTACATGTTCTGCCCATTTAATATTCAGTATTTTACGTGGGCAACGTTGATGAAAGATATTTAGCTTGTGTATTACTTGGCACTTCCCTTCCACGTTTCACTGGCATATGTGGCTTCTAATATAACAATTCTGTCACAGAAATGAGCAGCAGAGCCAGAGAATGGTATAGTCTAAAGGCAAATATCTGCTAAATTCAGGCCGAGTTGGATTGTGAATATGGCTCGGAATATATTAGACAAAATGTTGAGAAACTCTCGATCTGAACATTACCAAAACAAGCTAATTCTTCAGCGAATCGTGTCGGGATATACAAAAACAAAAGCAATAATGTAAATTATCTTAAGCCGAAACTAATTCTCAACGAAGCCCAGTTGAGCACTTCTTAAAGTGATGTCTATTTTATTTAAAGGAGTAGAGCCTTTGCTTCTTGATAATGGACTCTCGCGAAGTGACAGAAACGGAGAGTAAAGTTACTATACTCATTCAAAGCTGTAGCACAAGTGAAGAAGATTCGGTGTAACACATTTTCTGATTTGAGCCTTTAAATATAGTGCTTGCGATCAAAACAGTAGAAGCAGGAGAAGAAGAAGAGGAAGAACCGAAAGGTAATTCGCTGATTTTTTTAAAAACATTATCCATCTGGCCAGTGTTGTTCTGAAATAACTGATGTGCAATTCTTTTCAGACAAATGTATGATTTGTAATGCTGAAATCCTAATCAGAAAATCAAATAACAAAATACTATGGCAATTTCATAGGATCTCATAGGATATCACTGAGGACCCAGGTTTATTCTGCCTCTATGTCTGCCTCTTCAGTTGTAACGTAACACTCACACGTGATGGCATTTTGATCTCGGCTTTCACGAAGGGATAAAAGATTTTTGGAGAGGTGGAAAAATGTCGGCGTTAGCGTCCGATCAGGTTAATCTTTTTAAAATGACATTTGTGGTTATCCGATTAAAAAAAATTACACATGTGTGCTATGCTTAGGACTAGTCTGCATCAAAATCATATTGATTTTATAATTTTTCCCAGAGTTTTTCGCCATTTAAACGTGAACTATTTTAGTGCTGATTTGCATGCAGGTTATATCCTGGTTATAGTCCTTGGCTGTGTTAAGCTTTTTTTCAAATGACATTTACACCCACAAGGGTGTGGGCGATTTGAATACAACTTTACAGATTTAGTCCACATCAAAAGGAAACCGACTTTGACATTTTTTCCTGGATTTTGTCATCGTTTGAACTCTGATTATTTTATGGCTGATTTCTATGCCAGTTATGTGGCCAGGTATAGGTTTTGACTGTGTTAATCATTTTCCAAATGACATTTGCTCCCACAAAGGGTTATCCAATTTGAATAAAATTTTACAGATGTGTTCTATACGATGCCTAGGACTAGTCCACATCGAAAGGCAATCGACTTTGACATATTTTCCGGATTTTGTCATTGTTTGAACTCTTGATTATTTTATGGCTGATTTGTATGCGGGTTATATATCCTGGTTATGGTTCTTGGCTGTATTAAGGGTTTTTTCAAATGACAATTACACCCACAAGGTGTTGGGTGATTTGAATAAAACGTCACCGATTTGTTCTATTCGATGCTTAGGACTTGTCCACGTCAAAAAGAAATTGATTTAAAAAAATTATCTATGCTTTTACAGCGGCTGAACCTTGATAATTTTATGGCTGATTTGGATCCCGGTTATATGTATTGTGCTGTGGTTAAGGTTTTCAAATAACTATTTAATCAGCAAAGACTTATTAGTTTAGATAGAATGTTTTGATTTGTCTATAGGCGTCTTAGATGTAGCCTGCATCATGTTAATGTACTTGCTTTTGAAAATGTTTCTTCTTTTTTCAGACTCTGAACTTTGCTTATGTTTGGACCATTTGCCTTCTGGTTAGACTTGGGGTGCCAGTAGTCATTGTACTGCAGGTTACTACTGGGCAGAAATGCTTTATGGTTCAGTCTCCAAGCTATTCAACAAGTGAGATATTTGGTATCTTCTGATACCTCTTGTATAATCTGCGATAAAGTTAAATTTCATCTCCCTGTCCTTCCAAATTCCCAAGCTCATGTATATAGTTAATTAACCAGCTATTTTTGACCTTCATAATAGAAGCATGGGATTGTGAATCACGACTATCACCCACTCATGGTTTTTGGAGAAATGAGTCATGTACGTGAACCCATAATGCCCATTAATAGATAAGAACTCGATGAACCCCAAGCTTGTCCATTATAAATGCATAGGAGAAACTTAGTCATAAACCGCTTAAACAAGATTGAATGATTAAACATGAATGGTATTCGTATTTGACGAATTAATCAAAACACAAATATTATTGTTACCTGGTCGAATTTTAATCATCTTAATCCAGATAGTACCGGATTAAGCTGGCAAATATTGCGCCATGGTACAGTCTGATTGGCCACTATTTAGGGGTAGCCAATCAAGTGCAAGGAATAGTTATCATATTAATTAATTATGAGCACATGCTTGTTTAATATAAGACACTAGCACAGTACTGAGATTAACACTCGATCAGCTGATGCTCCTAAGATCAGTCACTATCATAATAAGAGCTATCTTAGTGCGACATTGTTATAGCTGTTTGATTGTCAGTATTAATTCAGTCAACTGTAGAAGTTAATTTATGAATAATCTTATCAGATTATCAATTATTTATTCAAGATACAAAATTGTTTTACAAGTTTAATAAAACTATATTCGTTATGTCTTACCAGTAGTCACATTAGTCTTTATGTAAGAACTTATGAAACAGTAGATTATAGGGGTTGTATATGAAGGGATTCAATGTCATTCGGGGATCTGACGTCATACTCAATGACGTTACAATATCTAACCGACGTCGCAATCATAATGACGTATAGCTCTGTTATGAAAATCTAAAAATCTGTCACTAGTGTACGATTTGGATGTCTGATAAATTTACATTTTACAACATTTTGTTGAATAATTTGGAACTAATTTTACTGGAACCTGTTGTTGTCACAGGCAGCAATAGCCCAGTCAAATTAGTTTCGAAATAATACGTATATAGATACCTGACATTTAGATTCTAGGAATACAGATTTCAAAGTTTCAAATCAATCCCAAATGAAAATCAATTTTTTTTTAATGTTCCAGATATTTAAAACATCCTTAGTCAACTGCCAAATGTGTTCATACCCAATTCGTTAATCTTATATCATATGCGTCTTCCAGTGTGAAACATGTTTGCAAAGAGCATGCAGTCCACCATCACATGCACGGTCGCCTTTGGCATATGCCTACAGTGAATAGAATAATATGCTTACCTCCTGATTGACAATGAAATGAACAGAAATTTCGAGCATATCTGATACTGGGTCTCGATTCCTTATATAATATATATCATATGACTGTCATTAAAGTTGCTCGAAATATCTTCAGCATGTCTTGGACCATTGACTGCCCTGCTGATTATTTTGAGAACAATTTGATTGAACGTTGTTTGATCAACGAATTTCAGCTAAGTTTGTATCAAATCGATACCTAATGACTAGTGTATTATCAGCTGTATATGTTGGCAAGAAGTTGTCGGAATATATCGCTTGTCAGTAGACCTGTATAAATATATCTGTTGTCACTTGCACCATAGGAAATATACAACTACTATTGAACTATTACACTTACTATGCGCTCACCGTGGAAGACACCCGAAGAATGACTAGAATTAACATTACAAGAATGGTTTGATACCAATAACTACGCAGCTGCAAGACAATAGAGTATCAAATAATGGCGCCAGCACCTATCTATCTAAATTGGGGCCTACAGTTCTAGTTAGTAAAGTGTACATAAGGTAACAGATACTCCTAAATGTACATAGGATATGTATCTTCTAGCAATAGATAAGTCCTTTAAGTTTGCAAGAAGGAGTTTATTCTCTAATTAATATCTTGTATTTTTCAGCATTGCCAGATCCCTCTCGCGACTCGCTCAAGCTCTGGTTTGTTCTCCGGTTATATGGACAGCTTGGGTTACAAGAGTATAAGAAATGTAAGTGCTCGTATTATGAGAAACGATTGGCCATGCTGTTAGCATGATCGACTGGTAATAGTACAGCAGCTAAGAGCCAACTTTCACATGCATTGTACATTTTTAGACAAAGGTATGAAATTTGCACAGAAGACGTACATGGTATGCTAGTTCATTTAAAGCTTGGTACCCATCACCATCACCATGGTAGTCATTGATTTCAGAATGGTCGCTATTGAAATCTACTATCTACTATATCTCGGCCTCTAAGCAACATAAATTCATGATTTTGGTGTCTATACCCACATTTTCAGGATCAAGGAACCCATTTCTGTAATTGTTGGAATTGTGTGTCAAACAGTGTACTAATCAACCACAGTTTAAGTTCTGGGAAACGACTCAATTTAGAACTGATACTACTCCAGTTTGTGCGATCCATTCGGGAGCAAATCTCGAATTATATGTCCAAGTCTTGATGCAGATGGCTCCTTGTCTGTTTGCTCTAGATCACACGAATTATTGGAGGTGGCTTCTTGTGCATCTAGGCGATATGATCAACCTACCCACAGATCATCTTAACATTCACAGGGAATAGATCAGTGTCATGGACAGATCAATGACCTCATAAAGGGTGGCGGAGGCGCAGTCGTTTTGACAGAAAATCAACAGGCCCTTGAGAGATTGGATGGTGGTAGGGACAGAGATAGCACATTGAATGAACAACTCAAATAAACATCATGAACAATACGCTGTAATTCAGAGGACATTTGCCAGGGACGTTTCTTAGAAGTGAACAGTACAAGGATGAACTGTTTAATTTTTTGTCTGACTGTGTGCAGAATATAACGCACATGGAAAGCTAGTCATTAGCACAACTGATCAGAATGTGATGCAACTGTAAATTAAACGACGTTGAATACCTCCAGCCTTGCACTCATGAGGAAACCGACACTCGGTTCTTGTTACCACATAGCACACTGTGGAAAACAAGGACTCCGTAAAGTAAACTATCCGAACAGCAGATACAGATGTTGTTTTGGCCATTGGACATTTTCATGCTCTTCAAATTGATGAACTGAGGGTCAGCTTTGGAGTAGGTGCTAATTTTCGTCACATTACAGTTCATGAAATTGCAAAAAAAGATAAGCATTAAAGCCAGATCGTTAATGTTCTTCCATTCTATATATGGATGTGTAGCTTCATTGATCATAGGAAAACACCTGCGTGGTCAGAATGGGATGCATGTCCAGCTGTTACACATTCATTTCTCAACACTTCATATTAACCAGAAGAAATCGACAATCAAACTATGGATGAAATAGAACGATTTATCACCAACATGTACACTAAAGAAGCATGAGCTTTATGAGCAGTAAAAAAAGTTAACGAGGCAAGGAGGATATTGTGTACACCAGGATTTCGGAGCATTGAACACGTTCCACCAGCCAGACCTGCTTTGTTTCAGCATGTCAAAAGGGCTGTATCCCAGGCCTCAAACGCTTATACCATCTCCAAGGATTCCTAGCCCTGGCGAGTGGGGTTGGTATGCTACCGACTCAAGATGGAAACTCTACTGGACAGAACTTTCAGAGGCCTCACTATCGTGTCGTGAACTTGTGCACAGTGGTTGAAAGAAAGGGTGTAGATGCCATTGTAAATGGCTGTCATCAAACAGAACCATGTAATTGTAGAGTAACATGCGATAACCCTGAATTTGTAACTGTTTGAAATATGTCTGTCATCTGACAGTATCATGATAAGAGTTTTATTTTCATATCCTTACTTCAACAAAACCAGACATCTGTAAAGCTTTTTAATATAATGTACTAAACTCCATATAGGTATCACTCAGGTCCAGCATCATAAAATGGGGTTTGGTAATTGTTGCATAATGGCCATCTTCGATTCGAATATGGCCACCATCTAATCCGCAATTTCAGAAATAGATTCCTCGGGCCCGAAAATGTGGGTATAAACATCAAACCAATGTCTCTATGACATATACGAGTTGAGATATTAATATATCTGCATTTCCGCATGGCGGCCATCGTGGATTCCAATATGGCTGCCAAGGCTGTTACCTGACAATGTTCGTAATTACGGAAATACGTTCTTTGACCCTGAAAATGTGATTATAGAAACCAAAATCGTGAATTTATGTTGTTTAGAGATCCAGATATGGTAGATAGTAGATTTCAATGGTGGCCATTTTGAAATCCAAGAATGCGGCTGTTACCATGGTGATGGCGATGGGTACCCAGTTTGAAAAAAATCACTGTAGCAGGTACTACATGTGTGCAAAGTTTCATACGTTTGTCAAAAAGTGCACAATTGTTTCCCTTAACTGCTCTACTATAATCAGCCAGGCAGGTTTCAAATCCTGCTCGACTGAGAGGCGATCAGGTGGCGGATAAGTAATCGATGGAAACATAGGCAATCTCCTTCACTCCTGGTTGCATCTCTCCATCCAGGAGTATAAATGGGTACCAGCGTAAAACTGGGGATGTTACCAATAATAGACTGAACTATAGACCAGCCTAGATATGACGTGAAGGGACCCGGAATCAGGGACTAAATAGACGCCAATCAAACCAATAATTCGTATTATGATAGACAGAACCGTCTATGCTGAGCCTACATAGGCGTAGAAACTGAGTGATGCAAGGGGAGATAGTCCCCCAGGTTTTGCGTCTCCCATAGTGTATCCCCATAGGCTTTGCCACCACCCGCCATGGGTTAGCCACCCCAATAAGTCATAGTACGTTCACAAAAGGTTCACCAATGTCTAAAAAAAACCTTCATCTACGTAATCGATGATGCCATCATCTACATCTTTATACCATCTTTAAGACCTAAAGTTTGCTACATTTTCTCGTGTGGTCCTGATCTCGGAGAGTCTTGAACTTGAGATCCAGAAATATATTTACTCTTGGATAACTTGAAAACCCCCTTGATATATTCACAACATGTTTGTTTTATGGGCATATGTTGTGTTTCATTTACTCCCCCCCCCCTATCCTTTTCACACCGGTGTGGCAGAATGTAATTTTTTCTTCTCTTTTAAGGTGGGAGAATAGATATGGAACATTAACATTCTCACTCTTTGTTATTTCAGGGGCCATTGGTTGAATGATCGTGCTGCTCATGTCCAAATTAAATCGTTGTCCTAGATGGCCTTGCTTTTTATTTCACTTATTTGTCAGACGTTCCATGACCGCTAATTGATACGTATTCCCCTACAGCAGACCACCATGCCTTATTACTTCTCCCGATCTGGTTTAAGTGGTGTTAATTGCCAACCTCAGGCGTGTACCTTTTATTCAATATTTGTTTTGGCGAAATAATGGACCTTTCAAGTTTTAACTATACCCGGCCATCTCTATCTAAGCTCTACCCGTACCACGCTCGTGTTGGGATCGATCGATCTGTGAACTCCCTGATTATTAATTTCCAGAAAATTGTGAAGGTAAGCTGTTGAGTATTTTGAAAATAATTTGACTGTTGTTTCGACCTGTCAAATGAGTTTCAAAATATTCAACAACATGATTATTAAATAGCAAAGACATACAGTTCGTACAATGTGTCGGGCTATTAAGCGTTAATGACTGACTATATCGAGTCATTCATGACGTCGCGAGTATGACGTCATCCTACACGTCACATGTTTGATTGTGACGTCATATGATTGTGTCATCATCTACATCATTGTTTGGTGAGAAATCAAAGAAATATGTTGATAACAATTTGATTGAAAGTCGTATCAATGATTTTCAGTCAAATCATTATCCACTATTTGCTTTGTATTATCGGCTCATCATTGTGAGAACAATTTGATGGAAAGCTGTTACATGCAGAGTAAGTGTATAGCATAGTCCAACATTAGTAATTGTATATTTACAATGGCGCAAGTGAAAATAAATAGTTTATAGAAAACTTTTCTGCGCTTTCTAGGAAGCGTAGCACTTCCACCGTTGAAGCCAACAAAACAATGATTAGTGTTAACATTAGAGACTGGTTTTATAACAAATATTGCGCAGCGGTGAAGACCATATTATCTGAAATAATGTCGCCAGCAAATATCATCTTCTTCCATTTAAAGCACAGAATCTTACAGAAGATTATTACGTGCCATCGTGCGCTGCGGCATACTGGATGAGGTTAAAAGTTCATTTATTTACAATTATAAACAACACCCTTCTGCTCTTATGGCGAGAATGGTGTGCCTGCAGTCCCAGTTTGAAGGACGGCAGGTCGGCTGCAGTTTTCACGGTCAGTGGAAGTGTGTTCCAGAGACGGATGGCTGACGGTAGGAATGAGTGACGGTGAGCTTCCGTAACTGATCTGGGGATGAGGAATTCTGCTTTGCGCCCTCTTGTTCTGACGGCTGTTCTCTGTAGTTTCACCTTGCAGTCTGGAGCCTCGACCAAGTCATTCACCAACTTGTACAGTAGAGTGACTTTGTTGTATTTTCTTCTGGACTGCAGGTTATCCCTCTTGAGCTGTTCCATCATTTTTGTCACGCTTGTTTCACGCGAGGAGTACCCTAGCAGCGGTCTAACTAGTGAGGTGTAGCAGTGGGATTTGAGGTTCTCGGTGGTAAAGGAATGCATGGGCACTGTTTGTCTTTGCTGTTATACTGCTGGTAATTTTTATCAGTTCAGGTCATGGGTAATGGTGACCAAACGATATTTAGCTGAAGGTTGATTCTCCAGTGTGTGACCATGGATATTGTATTCATTGTGGGTAGGATTGCGCTTTCTGCTGATGGCGAGCAGAACCCATTTTCGTGTATTGAATTCCATTAGCCATTTCTTTTCCCAGGTTTGCAGGTTGTCAAGGTCTCGTTGGAGAACTTCGGCATCAGCAATAGTAGCGATTATGTGTGATAGCATTGCGTCGTCGGCGAAGAGTCGGAGGTTCACTTGATTATGGCATGTCATTGATATAAATCAGGAACATTTTCTAGGATAACTTGCCATATACGATTCGCGGGGAGACTTTCTATCCACTCTTTGGGTCTGCCTCACATGCCAAGGTTGTCGAGTTTTACCAGAAGACGTTGGTAGGCTACTTTGGCAAATGATTTTGAGAAATCAAGAAGCACAGCGTCTATTTGTTTGTTTTTCTCTAAGGATGTAGCGAAGTCAGTTGTTGCAGATAGTGGTTGTGATTCGCAAGGTTGTTTTTTGCGGAATCCGAATTGGCAGTCTGTGATGATGTTGTAACGGTCATGGTGAGGTGTTATGCTGTGATGGATGATGTGTTCAATAAGTTTACTGCAGATGGATGCCAAGGAGATGTGTCTGTAGTTAACTGGGTCGTTCCTGCAGCCTTTCTTTGGAATTGGAATGATATGATCTAGTCTCCAGTCTGATGTCACAGTACTTTTATCCAGGGATCGCTGAAATAGTGCTGTTAATGCTGGAGCTATTTCGGTTGCAAGCGTTTTAGGGCTCGTGTTGAAATACCATCTGGGGATTGAAAATGCTCAGCAACTTTTCAACGCCATTTACAGTCATCTTGATTGTGACCATGGCAGGCTGTACCATCTACGTAAAATGGTGGCTACACTTCTATTTAGTAGCTAAATAGAGTGCCCATAAGCTAACAGATGGCCATAGATTTATTTAAGATCCACATCTTTTATTAATTATTATTATTATTATTATTATTATTATTATTATTCAGCATGCACACATGTTTGAGTAGTATGCGAAGTATGATCCTCGGTTTGAAATCATAGGAGAAGTGATATTTGGCCATGTCTGCTTTAGAATAAAGGTGATCGAAATCTCTGTAATATATATTAGTTTTGTAATATTGGTTTTAACACTTTATCCTTCGAATGTGTTCAATTCCATAGTCGTCGGAAGCACCCCCCCCACCAATCATGACATTGAGGGGTTGCATATTCTCACACCCCTCACCCCACCCCCAATATGTAGTCTTCCTCAATAACAGCGCCAGTTATTCCAGTTGTAGATCCTCAAAAATAGTCTTCTCTTGGTCTACAGAATAAACCTGCATGCGATTTAGTTCATATTCATGTCCAGAAATGCAGGAGAATCCAAATTTCATAATCTTCCGAGGGTTGGGGGTGGGGGGAGGAGAACACCCCCTCCCGGGCCCACCCCAATGAGTACCCCGCAACAAACATTTCATCCCGTCACCACTGATCAATACCATTTCTATTATCTCACAGAACATACACATTTGTAGAACAAGGCTATTTTTTAAAGATTTTATCACTGAAATATGCCTGGCTCCGTTATCAGTGGTAAATTTGCAACAATTGCATTTTCTTGGTTTGCAAAGGGATATTCCTCGAAGCAACTGCTGGGGCTGTTTTGTAACGGCTTGAGTAATAAAAGGTTGTGTTGACTCACGAATTATGACTGGATATAAAATAACCACATTGAGCTATAAAACCAGAATTTACAGAGTTAGTGTACGATATTATTAATATCTTGTAATTATTAAGTGCGTGTTGCACTAAAAGATTACTCGTTCAATATGATTCTCTCGCTCCTTTCCTCCACCAGTCCATCCCTCCCAAAATTATTCTCTCGCTACCTCCGTCCCTCCATCAGAAGGATGAAAGGACGGAGGGGGAGAGAGAGAGAGAGAATAATTTTGGAAGGGAGGGAGGAAGATGGTGGAGGAACGGAGGGAGAGAATCATATTGCTCTCTCTCTCTCTCTCTCTCTCTCTCTTTTCTCTCCCTCCCTCCCTCCCTCCCTCCCTCCCTCCCTCCCTCATCATCCTCCTCCTCCCACACATTTGGAAGTTATCCATGTTTTACAATATGATATATTCTATTTAATTCAAATAATGTGAATGAGATGTTACTGAGTATGGTCAATGAAGATTGTCGTATCCACATAGTGTCAGCAAGCTTACTTCATGAGATGTGTTCTATGAACTGCATATACCATGCCTGACGTCACATTTGCCTGGAAAACTATCCAAGAAGTCACACGAAAGCTGCTGAATGTCGAGCCTAATGGAACTCTATAGAATAGATGGATCCATTTCTAGCTATGCCCTGCCCATCTCTAGCTAATCTCCGCCCACATTTCTACACATTTTGGAATCTATGTGAAACTTTGAAACAGGAATCATACGTTAAATAAAATGTTGCACACACGTCGCACGTTAAACGTTGCCCACAACGCGCGACGGCGCAATGGCAATTATAGAATTCCATACCGATGAGTGTGCGTTTAAATCTGATCAGCCATTGTCAACGGGAGGTAGCTGTGGTGTGATATTAAAACAATTGGCAGTCTGTTGACGATTATCTCCCCTGTGCAATAGAATGAATAGGCACGTCCTGAAGTTATTTAAGTTAAGACCGTCTCTAACAACTATGGCGTACTTCACCGGTTAGATTATTATCGTGATATCCAGCAACTTATTGACACGTTTCCATAGAAATAGCGACACTGGTATTTAATGGGTTAATATGTTAAATAGTCGCTGGATACATGTATATTGCATGTGTCATTATAGTTAAACACCCCAAATTAATCTGTCTACTTATCTGTTAAATCACATACTATAATATGTCTACCAATCATAATCCTGTAACACGCGTTTGTTTAGATATATGTATATAACCGCCATACATTATTAATATTAGAATTGTTTTTATCATAATTGATCACTATTCGTACTGTGTGTTTTGTATTCTATAGTATGTATGCGTAACCTTCATGTTTGGATATATGTCTTCATGGAAAAGATTTTGGGCCAATTAAAAAAATCGCGATGACGTCATCACAATCATGTTTCACATAATACCCAGAGAGCGATGCCATTTTTGGAGGGGTTATTTTAACATTATGAGCCATGGGCCGTGAAACCTTAATTCACCTTTCTAGACAATATGTCTATCAGTCTGACATCATGTGGCGTCATAATCATCGGGGTTGCGTGTAGGATGCCGTCATTACGTCGTAAATGATTCTATTTGGCCAGTCTTTAACTCTTAATTGTCCGACACGTTGTACTAATTGTATGTCTCTACTATTTAATAAACACGCCATATGCAGCAACAACGCCCAGTCAAATTAGTTCCAAAATATTTAATAGCTAACCTGTATAGTTTTCTGGAAATCGATAGTCGGAGAGTTCAGAGAGCGATCGATCCAAACACGGAGGTGGTGTGGCTGGAGTTTAGATTGAGATGGGCGGGGCATAGCTAAACGTGGAAAGGTCAATTGCATTTTCTTTACTATCTTGCAAATTTAACTCATGATGTGATGTTTCATGATACCGGACGTGATGTTTCATGATACCGGATGGGGTTCTTACAGATTCTCCAGATACAAGATTTTAGACTTTGAGCGTCATGGAAAATGTAAACAATCCGTAGCTATGGGCATTCCTCTTTAGCATGTAGTAAGTGTAGCCACACTGTAATGGCTGCCGATCTCAAAATGTCCGGATGTGCGAAACTATGAATAAATTATCTGAATCCTAAAATAATGCAGGATAATGTATTGCGACGTGAATGATGACGTCATTAGCTTAATGACGTCACAAAATAGTTGTTGGATGATTTCATCACACGATTTGGCCGTATGTATCCAAAGAACCTTTCCAATTCATCCACCCATCATATGACGTCATAATTAACTACGGGGCATGTAGAATGACGTCATGATCAATAAAATCATTACTGACGTAGAGAAGTAGGTCACGAACGCATAATTGGTGACGGACTAAGCGTTGTTGTACAAATTGTATGTCTTTACTATTTAATAGATGGAGGCATCAGCGGCACCCATTTAAATTAATTTCAAAATATTCAACAGATTACCTGTATAGTTTTCTGGAAATTGATAGGCAGGGCGTGCAGTGATCTATCGATCCCAATACGAGTATGGTGTGGGTGGAGCTTACCTAGAGATGGGTGCGACATAGCTAAAACTGGTACGATCCATTCAGTTACATACACATCAGTGGTGGTGTCAGCTAACTTGTGGCGTATTTGATTATGACGTCAGATACTTGAGCGTCAGATCGCTAGGTTCAAGGAATGAATCTAATTTGTCGCTTAAGTCTATGGCACTATAATCAATTACGTCTCGGGAAATGTCCATTTGCAGACCATGAGACGACTATGTTTGAAATTTTACCACTGGAGTTACTGGCTCGGTCATTCCAGTGGTCTACTTTTTAAATAGTTGTCTCTTGGTCCGGAAATAAACATTTCATGAGAAAATTGAAATTTTCCTGACTAAATTCAGGGGTTTAAATGGTTAAGCTGAACTGATCCGGGAATACAAGACTTCATATTAATTCCATATTATCAGATTGTTCGTGGCATCATTGATACCTCTTCTAACGTACTATGTTGCATTATTTATTGTAACTAGATTATGCGAGTATGTCTGTACGCGTTCAGACTTTAATGTTGGTCGATACCGATCAAGCGAGAAGAGTAATATGATTTTCAGCTAATATGTGTATATAGGGAATACACCGTTCCAGTTTTAGATACGCCCCGCCCGTCCCTAGTTAAGCTCTACGCGCGCGTCGTCCGTGCTGGGATCGATCGAGCCCCGAACGCCTATGGCAGCAACGGCGCCCAGTCAAATTAGTTTCAAAATATTCAACAGAATGTGTATATTAAATAGTAAAGACACAATTCGTACAGCAACGTTCGTGACGTACTTATCTACGACATTTATGACGTCATTGACTATGACGTCATCATACATGCCGTACTTAATTATGACGTAATATAATGGATGAATAAACTGGAAATGTCCATTGAAGTGCTTGAACAAGCATTGGCGGGAATGGTTATGTGCACGCTTATTGAGATAACCGAGCCAGTCATTCCAGCGGGGAATTAAAAAAAATAGCCTTCTCTTGTCCTGCAAATAGACATTCAGTAAACAAATGTTCTGATTCTTTTTACCAAATTTAGCCAATAAAGTGTTAACACTCAAGAGGGGTAAACATATTTTCTTATTGAATGTTAATTTGCAGACCAAGAGATGACTATTTAAAAAAAAAAGTATTACTGGAATGACTGGATCCATACTTGAACAAATATTTCCAATGATAAATTTAAAAAACGTCTATTGTCTGAACTTGGACATTTTCTATGAGAAAATTGCAATTTTTCTTGAACGAATGTGAGGATTAATTGACAGAAACCTCCAGTCAATTTATATTTACATTTTTCAACATAATGTTTAATAAATTATAAATGCACCCCAAAGACAATAGACCTTTTCCAGTTTATCCATCATATAACGTCATAAGCAACTACATGACGTGTAGGATGACGCCATAATCAATGGGATCATGAATGACGTAGATAAGTTCGCCACGAACGCTTAATTGATGACGGACTAAGCGTTGTTTTACGAATTGTAAGCTTTTACTAGTTAATAAATTATCTGTTGAATATTTTGAAACCAATTTGACCGTTTACTGTTGCTGCCATAGTCAGCAAGACTTCCCAGACAACGTAATTTCAAAAGAGGCATGAGATTACCTTATAGTTTTCTGGAAATTGATAGCCTGGGACTTATGGATCGATATAGCCCAACACGGGCAATGTGTGGGTGGAGCTTAGTTGAAGATGGGCGGGGCATAGCAAAAACGTGATTCCTCCATTCTCGACGCTTAATGCCTGGCATTTGCCACATTCGTGTCGGTCGTAGGTCGACGTGATTTGATATTAAAGTCAGCTAATATGTGATGTACTTTGCCATTGTCAACAACAGCTTCCGCTCAAAGTATTTCAACCGCTTACATCGCAATGGATGAATCCAGTTTTAGCTACCGCCCATCTCTAGCTAATCTCCGCCCACACTTTGCTTATCTTGGGATCGATTTATATACTTTGAATCCAGAAATCCCAGATTCCCAATTTCATGGTAACTATACGTACAGCTAACCTGTCGACTATTTTGAAACACATTTGATTGAGGGGCCTTGCTGCATATGGCGTATTGTTAAATCGTAGCATTTGATGATTTTATTACATATAAATTAATGCAATTGTTTAAAGTTTTGACATTGAATGCCGGTCACTAATTCAACTTTGCAACTATAAAAAGGATATTCATTTATACGGAATGTAATCATAAAATGCTACGGTGTATTTGGTCTTATTACATCCAGGCACACAATTTAATCCTTTAAAAGTATACAATTTATTAATCTTATTTTCAATCATATTGGTGTGAATGTGCACCTTTAATTGCAGCCATTATGACGCGGGTTTTCCCCTTTCTTTATTAAATGCAACCATTCCGAGGCTGTTTTTCGTTATCCTTATTAAACACAACGAGTCTTTTCCAAAGCGCAATGGAATGAACAGCTTTCATTAAAACCACAGAACGTGAAATCAACCGCATTCAAATATCTCATTAAAACCGCAAATGGATAGAATTACCTTCCGTTTCTATTCTCAGACATGCATCTGCAGTTCTGATTAAAGAATCCGCATGGCACCTTGACGTCGACATTTCACGTGGCTTAGCGAAGTCCAGTGGGTTTTATCTGCACTAAGATAAGCTCAATAATATTCACCTTTCCAGAGTATCCAACCCATCACATGACGTCATAATCAACTACGTGGCGTGTAGAATGGCATCATAATGAATGACGTAGTTAAGTACGCCAAGAACGCATATTTGAAGAAAAGTACGTCTTTACTATTTAATAAATAGTTTGTTGAATGTTTTTAAACAAATTTGACTGGGCGCTTTTGCTGCCATAGGCGGCAACAGCACCCAGTGAAATTAGTTACAAAATATTCAACAGCTTTCCTGTATAATTTTCAGGAAATTGATAGCTGTGGGCAATCCCAACACGGCGAAGTATGGGTGGAGCTTAGCTAGAGGTGTGCGGGGGAATAGCTAAATATGGGAAGGTCAATATGATCAAAATCATACTATCCCATTAGTATGATTGACCACTTTTATTCCGATTTAACTGGCATCTTGTTTCATCGGACATAGGTATGACTAGATTCGAATCTGTCCACCTGTCGAGTGGTATTTTCGGTGAAAAAGATCGTGACTTTGTAACCCTTTTTTTGTCTTGAATTCCCAAAAATCTCAATTTCAAGGTAACTATGCAGCTAAGCTGTTGAATATTTTGAATCAAATTTGACAGAGCCAGTTATTCCAGTGGTAAATTTACAAAAAAATCACTATCTTGAACTGCAAACTGACATTTCCCAAGCCAATAGCAGAGATCGGTTTCGGTCGGCTTGGTCATGAAAGAGCTAATAACAGATTTAAGTTTCAGAACAGACTAGCTCTGTGTAATAAGTATGGCAACCGCTTATTAGTCAGATTATCTTGAATATGTTCCACATAATAGTTCCAGCATTTGCTGATGTTTTGTACCTGTGTTCTCGTAGTCACAGGGTTAAAACTGGTGGTCGTAAGACAACGCGTCATAAAGAACCACCATCATTTCTTTTTAGCATAAACGGTGCATGATTCGTGCGATGGACTAACTGCTAGGGCAAGATTACCTGCAAAAATGCATACAGAAGGTTTGATTGGTGTTCACTGTCATTGTGTGAGCACACTATCAAAGAAATTAATTTCTTGACTGTCACATCATTACTGACAATAATGTTATATGCCCGCCTGAGCAAAGCCATAGTTATTGCGGCGACCGTCGTCGTAATCATCAACTTCCGATAGAAAAGGGACGATGGGAAAGAATCGTCAGAGAAGAAAGAATTTGCCCTCTTTGCAATCATAACGAAATGGGAGACGAATTCCATTACATATATATTTGCGAATTTTTTAGAGATAAACGACTAGAAATGCTGCCTAAATATTACTGTAATAGACCAAACGTCTTTAAACTTTTTAAACTATTCTCAACCAAGAACAAAAAGCTGCTAATAAAACTATGCCACCTGATTGGCATAATTAATAAACAGTTCCAACGTTGACGTACCCTATATATAGTACCGACACCATATCAAGCATACAAATAAGTACACAAATGCAGGAGAACACAAATCAAGACACGACGACATGGCTTGTTAAATATAATCATTAGACTTTTTAATGTCTGAATGTGTGGTCAAAAAGCAAAATCTGTGCACATCGAGTGTCGGTTTACGGACCGGCGGGGACTATTGCTGAGAAATCTACCACTGGAATGTCTGGCTCGGACATGGAGCCAGTCATTTAGGTGATAGATTTTTGACGATCGTCTTCTCCTGACCAACAATTGGACACTCCTCGATACCAATGCAGAGGTCGGTTACGACCGGTTTCGCCATAAAAGGGTAAATTAGTGCCAATGTCAATGCGGATGAATGTGATGATACTGCTAATATAAATGACAATAATGCAATTGATGAATTATGAACAAGATGATGTTAACTGTCACAATGTCTGGCCGCCATAACGTGTAAATCCTGTAAAATCATTGTTCCCCATATAGGCCGTGGGCCAAAATCTGCACGGTGACTTTTCGTTGCAAATGTTGCGGGGCAACTTGATATTGCTAGTATAACATATTTAGGGCGTACTCTTTCTAAATCACCAATGTTCCCACATTTTTTCTTGCACATTAATTAGAAATAATTAGTTAAAAGTAACATAAATTAGCCAAGAAAGACAATCCAATTTGACGAGTTTAACTATCAGGTGGCGCGCCTGTCACAAGAGCAGACACGGAGTCATCCAATCAGGTCACTTCCTTATTCAAGATGTCTGCGCCCACAAAGTGCTGTTTACATATTTTTGATGACCAGGAAGGAACACTTTTACAGTTCTCGGAAGTGAGCTGGTTGAAATTTATTGACTGTGTTAAGAAATGGAAAGAACTAGATGGTATGGAGAAAGAAACAGCCGCAAAATATGCATATTTAACGGATGAATCGGCGCTAGACACCAGTTTTCGATATCACCGAACATGTTATTCACGGTTTACAGATAAGACTAAGATAGAAAGAGCTGTAAAACGGGTAGCAAAACAGTTAGGACTGCAGACACCTGCGACCGTGTGCCCTCAAAGCGAACACGACATACCCGTGACCAAACAGCTCCACGAAGAAGTCAACATGTTTTACTAGAACAGTGTATAATTTGTAAGAAGGAACAGTATACAGTAAATAAGAATTCAAGGAAACGTCTGAAAGAGCGATTAGCAAGCTGTGAATATACGTCTGGTAAGTGCTTTTTCATAATATAAATTATACTGTCGTTCGCCGTGCCTGTAACCCCAAGCCCTCACCCAACCACATCCATCAAATATAAAGGGTAACCCATTCTTGGTGGCTTTGAAGTAAACATATGTTCATAAAGGGAATGCATTTTGAAGTAGACATCATAAATAAACTGCTAAGTATTTTGAAACTGTTTATTTGAAGCGTCCAGTCAAATTATTCTCAAAATATTCACCAGAATATTTCTTTAGCAAGCCCTATAGCTGCGATCTCTGCGGCAGACACTTTTTACCTCCCACCTTTCACCCAGTGATCTCATTATTTTTCACTTGGTTCAACCTGGTATATGATATGATATTTATTTCCACAATAGGCCATTGGCCCTTGAGTGTAACAATTGAAATATATATATATATATATATATATATATATATATATATATATATATATATATATATATATATATATGTATATGTACATTTCCTGGCAACCCATATAATAATTTAAATACATTAATTTGGGTCAGTTGTGTAATGGTGATATATATACTTTCTTAAAGGCCCATTCCACACACGCACATTCAATACTTTATATTTTAGAGCACAAATGAATCAATATAGACGTTATTAACCAACTAAACCACATATGTATATGAAAGCGCCCCGCCCCCCCCCCCCCTCCTCTGGAGAAAATGCTCATTTTGACTGTGCTATCTTCCAGTGTACGAATTGTGTCTTTGGTAAGTGTTATGATATCTTCCACTGTACGAATTAAATGTCTTTGGTTAATTTACAATTTACTAGATATTCTGTAGAATAATTTGAAACTAATTTGACTGAAGAGAATTCTCAATTCGTCTTCTCCTTGCGTAGAGTGAAGACCTGGTTTACAAATTCTGCTACTTTCTTTATAACCGTCAGATTTTCATCTTGTAAAAACTACATCTGTATGTAAACACTTGTTTTTTTTTTATAGTAATACAATTTTGTATAAAGGGCACATGAATGCGAATTCGTATTCATATTCAACATCGTTTACATACAATTGAGAGAACCCGTCAAGCAGATGCAGATATAGGTAACCATGTGTCCAAGTTTTGCCTGTGATGTCATTATCCAGTGCTATGCTGAGATATAGGCTTTGTTAGAAATGTCAAAAAATTTGACCGACCGACTGACTGACTTATACTTGCTGCTGGTCGCGGCTAAAAGTCATAAGAATTTGTCATATAAGATGTATAGAGTGGAATAGTCCAGATTCACCTATTCATCCGGGAAATCCTACTCGGTATCTCAATTTCATAGCAAGCATGCACATACCAGGTAAAATATTTCAAAACTAATTAGATTGGAAGCTGTATCTGCACGAGACCAGCGGCTTCCAGTCAAATTAGTATCAAAATATTAAACAGGATAGTTTTTTAATCATAAAGAATTTGTAATTAAAACAAAACAGTGTGAAACAGTAATTTATGTCTAGCCCTAATCGGCATAAACATTGTCTTGCAGGGCACGTGCAGGTCGTTAAAGTTAGATGCCCGGACACCTACCCTTGGGTACTGTCCGCCACTCCCCCACCGCCACCAGATCCGAAAACTGATCAGACCCGGATGCAGGTTTTTAAATCTGGATCAGGACTAGCGTCTGGAAATCCTATACTACGACAACGGCGGCGTTTCTTGTGTTAGAATCTGAGCCAAATCGGATGATTCTTTTAGATACACGTTCGGACAGACACACACGCCCGATCATAATACCCTGTTACCCTTACAGGGATGGTGGGGTGGGACGGGGGTGGGTGGGGGGTATCTATATCAATTTCAAGACAACCATACAAGTACATATACGCTGTTGAATATTTTGTGACAAATTCGACACAAACCTGTCGCTGCCATATGCAACAACAGTTTCCAGTCAAATTAGTTTCAAAATATTCAACATAATATTTCTTAGTTATAAATGATTATTCGTGTTTGTCCTTTCGGTTTCAAAGTGTCAATAACTTTTCAGGTGGTCTACTGTTAAAGGCAGCGGAGATTTTGAATGACGAACTTATGCTTCTTCAGATACAAGGACAGGATATGGTAGCAATTGAAGTACGTTACCATTGATCATGGTACAAGGACTATACTGGTTTCCTAACAGAGAAACGTCATGATAAAGATCGCGGCGAGGCATTGTATGGTGAAGCGTTCCAAAAGTTTTGTAAGTCTGTCATTGAAGAGAAAATATTAAAACAGGGTAACGTGATACGTATGGTGAAATTGCGGGCAATGTTTATTGATACAGTTAGGGAAACTTACAATCTTGATGTAGGTGCTAATGTTAGAGCTTCATACCTTAAACAAAAACTTGCAATAGCCTACCCCACACTTCAGTTTGTGAAACCATCCAATCGAAACATAAGTGAAGTTGTACATGCAAAGGGAAATGAAACATTATTAGCAGATTATTGGCAATCAGAGAGTGATTCACAAGCAAGCTGCAATGAAGATGATATTGAAGAAGTCAGCAACAGCCGATTTTCTGATCAGGAGACAATGCGCAATCTCTATTTCTCAGCATTATACATTAGGAGGTTATTGTCTGAATCGACGGGATGTAAGATTTGGCCTCCTACAGCTGATGATCTTTCCCTGGAAGGAGCAGAACAAATTATTCCTGTATCGTTATATAATGTGTTAGCTTGGATGATCGGAGCATCAGACGATATTTGCCTAGATCGTTTTGTGAATACTTCGGAAGATGTTAAATGCAAATTGCTGTCAATATCACAAGATGTTCTATATTTGGCATCAAAAGGAAGAACACCAACTCCGAAACATTATGCTTTAGCGATGACAATTCGACATTGGACAGGGTCTGCCAGTCTCATCAGCTTATTGAATGGCTTGGGACATTGTGTATCTCATTCCAAGGTCCTAGAACATGATACCGCCATAGCCACTGTTCAAATTAACAGAGATGAAATTGTTCCTAATGGATTCACAAAGAATTTACCAGCAACTTTAATTTTGGACAACAACGACTTCACTGAAGAAACTCGGTCTGGAGAAGGATCGACACATAATACAAATGGCATTTTAGTTCAGCGTGTTCGTATGGATATTTCAACGAATGCTTGTGATTCTATTAACATTGATAAAACTAGAAAACGTTCTGTTGACCCTCCATTAATTGACATTCAACCATTTCATAGTACCAAGCGACATGGGCCATTGAAGATGGATATGCGCACGACAGACAGGGCTTCGGTTCCACGGTCTTACCTTACACTAGACATTGCATTTTGTCTGTCAAAGTTGCCCGAGGTCAGTGAACAGGTTCTTCCAAGTTGGACAGGATTTAACACTTTGTTGAAATCTACAGACATTCCACTTTTATCCAAGATAGCATATCTACATGTAATTGATGCCAGCCCCACCAATATGTCAACGGTTTACATCATTCTATTAGGCAGTGTAGCTATTGCAGATAGTCTGGAACTGAAAACTATTGTTGTCGTATTTGATCAGGCAATTTATGCTAAAGCACAGCAAATTAGGTGGCAGAATCCAGTTTTTCAACAGCGATTGGTAGTGCGGTTAGGCGATTTTCATACTTCCATGTCATTTCTTGCCATTATAGGGAAGCGTTTTCAGGACTCTGGATTTCAGGATATTATAATAGAGTCAGAGATAGTGTCATCTGGATCTGTGAATGGTGTTATGTCAGGTCACCATTACAACAGAGCTATGCGTGACCATAAGCTGATGTTTGAGGCATTACAGAGACTGATGTGGGAAGCATTCATTAAAGTTCTTAGTACCGAAGAGGCGGCTGAAGCCATAAATGTCACAAAACAATTGAATCGTGAGGGGCCATGCTCCACATTTTCTGAGCTACTTAAAGAGACACACGTGTCAGCTTTGTTTGAAAGGTATGAGGCTTTCATCCAAAAGGAACGAGAAGTTAATCCTACATTTGATTTCTGGAGTTCGTACTTGGACATGGTTGGAGTTCTCCTTCAGTCTTTGCGTGCCACAAGGGAGGGATTATGGAATCTTCATTTGGCTGCACTCAATTCAATGCTTCCATGGTATTTTGCATATGACCGTATAAATTATGCAAGGTATCTTCCTGCTTATATCGCTGAGATGGAAAAGCTTGAAAGTGACCATGGAGAAATACATTCTGCTTTCTTGGACGGAGACTGTGCTGTACAACGACAAGGCAGGTACGGATTTAGTCAGATTGCTTGCGATCAGTTAATTGAGCAAACCTTCAACCGTGACTCAAAAACTAAAGGAGGAATGACCGGGATAACCATGAATAAAGGTGCTGTGAATCGGTGGATTCTGTCCCACCATGAAAGACCTGCAATATCAAAGGCATGTAAGATAATGGCGGGGAGAGACGACAACTCTAGACTGAGAAAGGATCTGGACAAATCTGGCATGAGCAGAGACGAATCTAGCATTCAAGCCATCACAGATACTATTGAGTCGATGGTTGATCCCTTTACATATGAGGGAGAGGATTTGATCAACATTTCTTCTGGAGTTGTTGCAACAAATGGCACTACGGCCAATCTCCTTAATGCTTTTGATACCGGGAAGACTGCCGCAAACAATTTTTGTGCTGAAAGACTTCAGAGTGATTCAACTATCGACTTATTTACACCTATTAAAAGCCAGAAGCTTCAAACCTTCAGTACAACTACAGGGAAACGATCTATCTCTAAGGTACACTCTGAAACTGTAACATTGAAAGCCAGTAGTGAGCTATTCAGTCGACTTTTGCTAGTAGGTAAATCACGAGATATTGATCTTCGCGAGCTATTGTCACATTCTCTCACTCCAGTTCCAGCTTCACTCAGTACATATGATGGGCTAAATGTGAAAACAAACAAAGCCAAATTAATGCATGAATTAGAGAGCAGTGTGCCTAATGTTCATCTAGATGCAGTGCCGCACAATTGTGTTTTAGTCATTGATGCAATGGCCTTTCTCCAGACAATTAATCAAGTACCAAAGACATTTGGAAAACTAGATGAACAATTACTTAAATCGCTCTTATCTCTTGGTAGACAATATTGTTGCAAGCGAATTGATTTTGTAGTTGACCGATATCCTACAATTAGTATTAAAAACTGTGAACGTGCTCGTCGTGCAATTACTGGTGTTCAAGTTATACACATTAACAACCCCGACCAAAAAACACCAAAACAATTCAAGAAATTCCTTTCTAATGGAGAGAATAAGGAATCATTAATTGAGTTTCTTTTCATGACTTGGAAAAACTGTGACATAGAACTTCTTTCGGACATCGAAATCTTAATCTGCCATGGTGAACACTGCCATTCGCTGTCTGCTACCAATGTTGGAAGGGTTATTGAAGTACCAGAACTCCACTGTGACCACGAGGAAGCTGACACCAGGCTTCTGTTGCACGCAAAGCATGCTTCGGCAACACATCAGCATATTGTGATTAGGAGCCCAGAGACTGATGTCCTGATCTTATCAGTTGCATTTGCTCACAATATTCCTAGCACTCTTTACTTCTTGACCGGAAGTGGTACAAGTACAAGGATCGTGAATGTTACCACCATATCTCAGAGTTATGGGTATAAGAAATGCGAGGCTATTCTCGGAGTTCATGTGTTTACAGGATGTGATACTGTTAGTGCATTCAGAGGGAAAGGGAAGGTGAAAGCCTTGAAACTTATGCTTGATTCTCCTGAAGCCTGTGACGATTTCCAAAAGCTTGGGACTGATTGGATTTTATCAGATGAGATTTTATCAAGGTTGGAACCATTTGTTTCGCTTCTGTATGGACAGAAGAACTGTAGTGATATAAATTACGCTCGATACAATGTATTCAGACTTAAATGTTCCACTGACGCGGCTCTTCCACCAAATAAAGACTGTTTACAATTTCATGCAATGCGTGCTACGTACCAGGCTGCTATATATCGCAGGGCACTTCAGAACATTATATCTGCACCATCTCCTGTTGGTTATGGATGGATCCTAGATGACGAAGGTGCGCTTACGTTTGAGTGGATGTCACTAGCACCTGCACCCATAAATGTTTTGAAACATGTGCATTGTAAGTGTCGAAAACGTGGCTGTCAGACCCAGGTCTGTTCATGCCGAAAAGCAGCATTAATCTGTACCGACCTTTGTAGCTGTGATGACTGTCAACATTCTACATGTACAACGCCCGAACTAGGTGGAGATGGCGATAGTGACTCGGATGAGGACTTGGATTGTTAACAGTAGGTCGCATATCTCTATTTTCAGGCCAGGCACGGTAGAACTGGGGTGGGGTGTTGCTGATGTCATAGGCAGCAACAGCGCCAAGACAAATTAGTTTCAAAATATTAAACCACTTCCCTGTATAATTAACCTGAAATTTAGGTTCTGAGAATTCAGGTTTCGGGTTAAATAAATCTTGCAATTATAAAATAGCCAAGGGAGAATCCGAGAATCAAAGGGCGGGCTGTTAAGACAGGTGGTCATTTAGTAGAGGTCAAATGTATTGTTTAATTGAATTTGGGAATTGAGGAAAGTGGTTTATTAATGAAGGTGCCTCGTTTAATAAAAATGGTCTTTAGACTTGAAAGCATATTTGACAGTTTATAATTTTATAATTTTCCTGGACACCCCTTGCAAAAGGAGGGCGAACCTCCCCTTGACACAACACAGTTCAGGCCCCCCCCCACCCCGCCCCTAATAGGAAAATGTGTCTACCGTGCCTTGTGTTATTAAAAAACTTACCAACCTAGAAGGTATATGCTTTTTAACTGATTATTTGTTGGAAATATAACATAAATCTCTTAACCATATATTTAGAATGTGACTTTATTGCGTCATTTATGACGAGATAGTAGGTGGTAAAGAATGGTCTCTGTAAAATTAATGTGCAAACCAATTAGTGGGAACTTTTTATTTTTGGAATCTACATATATTTATTGTTTGGAAACAATGGTTTTCAAGTTGCCCCGCAAAAGTTGCAACGACATTGGATTTCTAGCTACATATTTGGTACTCGGCCCACGGCCTAATATGCCACTTTGTGATCTGGGTGTAAATAAACGGAAACTGAAACTGTTAGTAAGGATTGATCTTGAGCTAGCTCTCTGAGGTCCGATTTATAAGTCGAACTTCTAATGTGCCGTGCCAGCTAAATTAACCTGAAAATGTCCTAACTACGCGACAAATGTTCGACGTATAAAACAAATTTGTTGGGCACGGCGCGACTCACAGTGGCGTTTTTGAGCTTTCGAGTCAAGCTAGAACTAGTTCGACTGAAGCACGACTTTGATTTATATATCGCACTTTTCATTGCTGTGCCAGCACAGAACAGCTTATCAGTGGTCAAGTCTTGACATCTGATTGGCAATGGTCCGAAAATAAAATTCGTTCATTCATTCATTCATTCGTTCGTTCATTCATTCATTCATTCATTCATTCATTCATTCATTCATTCATGTAGACACACACGTGCACGCGCACGCACACACGCGCGCGCACCCATACACACATGCACACGCACACATGAACGCACACATGAACGCACACACTTTATTCGTTTTCAATTTATTATTCGGATAGGGAAGATGCATAGAATGTGCATATAACTTTTGCCATTTTCTGTACCGGTACAAAAGCGTAATCTAAATTTGTCAAGGCTTTGGGTGGGTGGCCAGTCATCCTTAGCGCGGCGCGCTAAGGACGACAGGTTGATTTCTATAGTGGACTCCGTCATTTTCAGGAAAATTTAGCTGGCACAGCGCAAGAGAAGTTCGAATTATAAATCGGGCCTTAGTATATACCATCTATCGCCTTGTCGTGCCAAACAGTTCCGAAGATGCGCGTATCTTTGTTAATGATACATGAAATAATGAGCTCACTCCTCGGACCTTGACGTAAAACTATAAACTGTGATAACGATAATGATAATGCGACTATCCAAATTAGCATTCACTAATTTGCTTGTTTTAACGAGCCTGGGTCATGCAGATCATTACCTGAGTATGATTGGGAAGAGGTGTAGCCATTGAGCGCCGAGCGCGAGACTTCCATAGCGGCATTGCATAAGAGCAGATAATAATGCTACCTTTGTAGTAGATGCCAGTGGTTGTCATCCAAGCCTGGTACTAGTCAGTTCTTCCCACATGCTAGTCTTATGCTTTCCCAATACTGCTCGCGCACGTGCTTTAATGATGCGAAAGTAAAGCCTTCGTTCCTGTAGAGGCCGTGAGCTGAGCTAGGTGGCTAGTGCAGAAAAGCAGCGCATTGATTTTTCTATCCGTGACTTTATGTGTGCGAGAGAGATTATCCGAGTGAGATGCGGCTAGAGACAATGGTCCAAGTTCGACTCCTAACCGTAATTAGCTATAGATAATTACATTCCGAGGCGAACTTCAAATAACCGACTAGAGTAGAGGAGAGGCGTTTTGGGCCCATTTTTTCCACATCTGTTAAGTAGTTGCTGCCTCAGGCAGCAACAACTTTCAGTAAAATTTTCTCTTTGTTATACTGACACATTTTATTCCTTTGATCTCCGCAGCCTTTTGTGTCGGTTTTCCTTCGATGGGCCCAGATCTCCGCCATTCTGATTGGATGTTAGATTTAGAGGGTGCTTATAAGCTCCTCCCCTCATTAAATCATGTGACTTCTGTCATCCAATGAGGTGAGCTTAAGGGTAATTAATTTAATGCTGATTGACAAGGGATAATGCATAAGCATAAGGATGATTGACAGGGTACATGTCTGGGAACTCATTCAAATGCGTGCCTCATGGCATCCAATGAGGTAAGCTTATGGGTAATTAGCGTACTGCTGATTGACAAGGGTTAATGTATAGCGTAAGGATGATGGCAGGGTACATTCTTTTGCTGGGAACTCATTCAATCCCGAGGCCCCACCCTCATTAAATCACGTGACTTCTGTCATCCAATCAGGTGAGCTTAAGGGCAATTAGCATAATGATGATTGACACGGGTTAATGCATAGCGTAAGGATGATTGATAGGGTACATGTCTGGACTCGACTTTCCCAGACTCTGGGAACTCATTTAATTGTGAAGCCCCACCGTCTTTAAATCACGTGACTCCTGGCATCCAATGAGGGGAGCCTAAGCATAATTAGCATAATGCTGATTGACAAGGGGTAATGAGGGTAATTAATCACAGATCTCTTCGAGGCAGGACAAACGTGCAGGGGTAAATGTATTGCGTAATGATTATTGACCGGTTGCATGTCTGGACTCATCTTTTCTGGGACTCTGGGAACTCATTCAATCCTGAAGCCCCACCACTCATTAAATCACATGTCTTTAGGTATTATGTCATGAATAACGCTAGCTATTTCATTAAAATATCTTAATAGGCCATCAAGTTGTATAAATTGTATGTCTTTGCTATTTAATAAACATTTTGTTGAATATTTTGGCAATAATTTGACTCAGCTTCGTTGCCGCCATAAGCAGTAACAAATTAGTTTCAAAATATTCAACAGCTTACCCATATAGTTTTCTGGAAATTACTAGTCAGGGTGTTCAGAGATCGAGCGATCCAAACATGATCGAGGTGTGGGTGGAGTTTAGCTAGAGATGCACAAGTCATATCTAAAAATTGAAAGCTCAATTAGCATGCTGCGGGCAATCGGATACTTCTTATAATCGCTTACTAGCCCATCAAGTTGTACGAATTGTATATCTTTAACAGAGCTCCAGATAAGAAATCTTTTGAGTGTTTTACTCACAGGGGATGATTATAATTGAGTATTCTTCATATTAATTGCGTATTTCAAAATACCTTTACTCATAGGAAGTGGCAGTAATTGAGTATTTGAGGCCCACTTAGACATGAACAAACTTTTGTATTACTAGAGACTAATTGACTATACTGACTCAGTATAGTCAATCAGTCTCTAGTAATACACATTTTTTTCAAAAGTGACGTACATGTATGATTATGTCTTTTTGACATGTGAAGTATTTACGTAATTACATGCACATACATGTAGACAGCTTAGACAAGTAGACTAATTGTGGGAGAGCTGCGGTGCTGGAGCAGACTTCATAGACCCACAAGCCAGTAGGCCCTATGGCCCAGTAATGAGTGATCAGGTGAAAACAATGTTTTATCTATGTTTCAATTGTGAGTTGTGACTGCTCTGAATCTGATTAAGGTATCAGAATCACTTAACCCACTCTAAATTTCCATCAGAGGCAGCCTGAGACAGTATGACAATATCAAATCATTTGATACTATCATACATTCATACCGTCTCTGATATAAATGTAGAGTGCATCAAGTGATTCAAACCAATCTTGCTGTTGTACATGTATGATCACTATGATGGATACATGGAATCCACATTTCTTAAGTTGACTGATGAATTGAATTAGAAATTAGGCAACGGCGCCAGTCTGTAATAACTGGCAATCCTTGTTTTGTTTTCTTTACTGCATGAAAAGATGTTACTAGCACAGTGCCACTGCATGACATTAATGACAATTGAAAAACTAATTTTCTCACTTCCATATTCCCTGACCTTTATGGGTTGATGCAGTCAAAAATGTTAGGCCATAGGCAGTTGCTACAGCAGGGGTCTGCCAAGAAATTCATTTAGTGGGGCCAATGGATCATCGCTAGTGAAAGAGAGGCCATTTTCTGAATCTTATAGGTCAAATGTATATTGGCCAGTATGATCCCCTAACAACAACCGCAACCCCACCCAAAAAACTCCATGTACCCAATGCAAAACAAACACATGGATATCTTAGATTGTTGTGGCTCACTTAGTTGAACAACCCAGCCCAACCCACCAACCACCAACCTGTAACCCCACAACTTATTCACGAAAATGCAATCCTTTTGCAGACCTAAAGATGATTATCTTTGAAAATTTACCAATGGAATGACAGGCTCATTATGACTGGAAGCCCTAAGGCAGCAGCAGCTCCCAGTAATATATATTTTAAATATTCAACAGAATATGTTTTAAGTTCTAAATAATTACACCTGTATCAAATAACTACCATCTTAAAGGCCACCAAAACAAGTGTCTACTATACACAGACAGGTTTGACTGTGTATTGAATATCGCGCAGAGGACATTGTAGGGGTTTTCCCAGTAATGAGACAGTTTCACGGTTTCAGTTCAGTTTCACTTTGCAGACGACGTGCTAGGGGATTTTCCAGCAATGAGACAGTTTCACGGTTTCAGTTCAGTTTCACTTTGCAGACGACGTGCTAGGGGTTTTCCCAGTAATGAGGCAGTTTCACGGTTTCAGTTCAGTTTCACTTTGCAGACGACGTGCTAGGGGATTTTCCAGCAATGAGGAAGTCAGCAGCAGCAATTTCGGAGTATTAAGTGATTTGTAAGGGAATATCCGATTACCTGCAGCATACTAATGGATCTTTCCATCTTAGCTATGCCCCGCCCATCTCTAGCTAAGCTCCACCCACACCTCGATTGTTTTGGGATCGATCTATCTCTGAACTCCATGACTCGCAATTTCCAGAAAACTATATGGGTAAGATGTTGAATATTTTGCAACTAATTTGACTGGGTGATTTCACTGCTTATGGAGGCAACAATGCTGAGTCAATTGACTTTCGAAGTAAAAATAGTAAAGATATACAATTCGTACAACTTGACTGCCTATTAAGCTATTATAACAAAGTATCTGATTGCCTGCAGCATGCTAATGGGGCTTTCCATTTTTAGCTGTGCTCTCTAGCTAAACTCCACCCATACCTCGATCATGTTGGGATCGCTCAATCTCTGAGCACCTTGAATAGCAATTTGCAAAAAACTATACCGGTAAGCTGTTGAATATTTTGAAACTAATTTGTCACTACTTATGGCGGCAAAATCACTGATTCAAATTAATATCAAAGTAGTCAACATAATGTCTATTAAATAGTAAAGACACACAATTCGTACAATTTGATGGCCTATTAAGAGATTATAGCGAAATATCTTGTGTCATTCATGATGTAATACCTAGAGACACGTGATTTAATGAGGAGCGGGGCTTCACAATTGAATGATTTCTCAGAGTCCCGGAAAAGACAAATTCAGACATGTAACCCCGTCAATAATCATTGCGCAAGACATTAACCATTGTGTGTTTGATCTTGCTCAAAGAGATCTGCACTTAATTACCTTCATTAATCCTTGTCAATCATCATTACGCTAATTACCCTTAAGTCACCTCATTGGATGCCAGGACACATGTGATTTAATGGGTGTGGGGTGGTGGGTGGCTGGTACGATTTAATGAGTTCCCAGGGGCCGGAAGACAACTCCAGACATCATGAGACATGTACCGTTAACCATCCTTATGCTATGCATTAACCCTTGTCAATCATTACACTAATAACCTTTAAGCTCACCTGATTGGATGCCAGGAGTTAATGGGGGGGGGGGGGTGGGGGGTGTGTGGGGGGGGGGGAGCTTATGGTCTCCCTCTACATCGCACATTCAACCAGAATGCTGGAGATCTGGTTGCCTTTTTTCACATCTTTTCAAAAGGCAGCGGAGATCAAAGGAACAAATGTGTCAAAATAACAAGAGAACGATTTGACTGCTGAAAGTTGTTGCTACCTGAGGCAACAACTACTTACAAGGTGTTAAAAAGGTGACAAAATCGCCTCCCCTCTATTAACTACTTGGTCAACTATAGTCGATCAAGCACCCAAGCTCGGTTCAGATGGTTAGTCGATATTTGCATAAATTTCAAAATGGCGGTCACCGATCGCTTGCCATGAATAAATGCATATAAAAGTGTGAATATTTCACTAAATAATTTAGGTTTGGTGAAATTAGGCTTTGACATTGTATGTCAATGTTCCCAAGCCCCTATTCCTTCCCACTTTATGTCATTTGGATGGGTTTTGACTTTTTAGCGGACAAAAATATCCCATTTCCATAGGCCATCAAAACAGATGACAGAAAGCGTTAATGGAGACTGGTAACCGGCTCCAACTTTTCTGCAATAGTAGTTCAATGGTGAATCGGGAACCAATGAACTATAATTAACTATTTAGCGTCTGACTCGGCATAGCAACTGCGCATGTCCAGTAAACCAGGAAACCGACTATAGCTCGCGAGTCAAACTTGACCTTTGTTCCAAGTAGCGGATGAAGGTGCGAAAACTTGCCTAAACAGTTTGTGAAATAGAAGCATTTTACAGAGTTTTGACGATAATATGCTGCAGTTAATATAATATCAATGCTTAAGTAACTGTCCTTACAATAAAATGCTAAACTTAGTCCACCGATAAGTTTTGGTAGTTGAGTAGTACTTTTACAGCGCAGTAACGAAAGAGAATGACATGATAATTTGCTAGCATTTCCAAAATATCACAATGAATGTACCAAAGGGCTAGCAACTTGTACAATTGAAAAAACAATGAAACCGTGTACAAACAAAAGCTGATAGTAATATCAAACATATCGAACCCAAAACTCTGGTGAGCGTGCAATTGCAGTTTTCTTAGGCCCATTTTATAAGTCTGTCACGCAACGATAATGGCGACTGGTTGATTTATATGTTGAACTAGTTAGGACCCTGTCATTTTCATGCAAATTTAGCTGGCACGGCACATGAGAAGTTCGACTTAGAAAACGGGCCTTAGTTTTTATATTATGGTCTAAAAATGTGGTGGCAGTAATTCACAAGTACATACAAGAAGTCACGTTTAGAATTAGTCAAATTATACATAAATGGACGTAACATTGATACAATGTGTGCGATATGTGACATTTTATAGCCATAAAAATTAGTATTATTTCGAAAATGATAAAATGTCAAAGCAAGGAGGAAATTTCGAGAGGAGGATCTATCTATTTTTAATATTCATCTTTGTTTATTCTTCATTAATAAATCAATAATGAATCAGTGTATTTTTATTTTTTGTTTATTCACTTTCCTATGTTATAGGCTGGTACCCTCGCTGCATATTCCCTGGATATTATTATTGTGGGCAATTGAAGTCAGGTACCAGTTTACCTATGTTACATATCACATCTTCGCGGCAAAACGTCGTCCTATCGACGACCTATTAAGTAAAACTAGGGCTAAATTGGAGAATACCATATGCATCGTATAGGTGTAGACGAGAAGCGTGTATACCATGACTATTGGGACAGTGGACCTTTCCGGTTTTCATTATGCCCCGCTCATCTCTATCTACGCTCCACCCACACCTCGCTCGTGTTGGGATCGATCGATCTCTGAACACCCTGACTATCAATTTCCCAAAAAACCCAGGTAGGCTGTTGAATATTTAGTTTCAAAATATTCAACAGCATATTTATTAAATAGCAAGGAATTACAGACATACAACTCATACAACGTGTCAGACTATTTGAGCGTTGATGACGGTCTATATGGAATCCTTTGTGACGTAATTATTGTGACCCCATCATATATGCACTGAGATGATTATGACATTATGCGAGGGCAGATGATGCACATCGTACTGACATATGCCCACTCACATCGCTCCCCTGTGTGTGGCCGTATTTGCAGACCTTTGGTCTCTTACTATGTGAAGCAACATTATGCTGGTGAGAAGGAGGGTAGCCAATCAGGCCATCATTTATTTCTTATCGAGCAATTTTATTGGTTGTGACCCACAGTTCATTTATATTTAGGACGTTTCCTTAACTTAGTGCAGGGAGGCGGTGGCGAGCGGAGCTGTGAAACCGGGGAGCACATCTCTGTTCAGCCAACTGATGATCGCTGGAAACATAGGCAATCCTCTTAACTCCCCATTGACTCTCTCTCTCTCTCTCTCTCTCTCTCTCTCCACCAAGGAGTATAAATGGGTACCAGTGTAAAAACTGGGGAAGTTACCAATAATAAACTGAAATAAAAGCCAGCCTAGAATGGCGTGAATGGGAACTGGAATCAGGGCCTCGATAGATGCCAACCAAACCAAAAAGTTCTAGCACAGATATCATAGCCTGCAAGGGCGAGACTGTGCATTAAGATGATGGATGGATACTCTGGAAAGGTGAATTATCCCGACCAACGGTGATATGAGTTCACTAAATTGCAACTGCACATGCTCGACTGGCGTCCACAGACGACTTGCATATATAGCCTCCAAAAAGGACTAAATTCTCTTTTGGTAATTGGAAAAGAAACTGAACAGAAACGAATTTATAGATTTATATCAGAAATAAAATTGTATTAACTATACCAGTCTGTCACTCTGTTCACCGACGTAATAGAATGAGTAACACAAACGTACTATTTTGGAACCTATGATCAAGTACTGAACTGAAATTCCGCCTTTGAGAGGGGCATAGACACATTACGCTATTTAACCCTATGGGAAATACTGATTCAAGAAGCGATATGAATCATCAATGAATTACCGTTGTCAAATATTGTTTGTCAAATAATGTACATATAAATATAGTTAGTAATTACTGTAATATGGCATTTGTCAGCTAATGCATAAACCTATTCCACATAACCATAACACTGCCACAAGATCCAGTCGAATTAGCTATCCACCAAGTTTTATGTATAGCTATCTTCGAATTGAGTCACTGGACTGTGAGTAGAGGAGCGACTATACGGGACGGATTTTCACATTTTTTTCTTTTGTTATGCTAATTAGGTGTCAATGACGTCATGATTACTGATTTTGACACTGTTATTTTCCTTTGATCTCCATCGCCTTTTGAAAAGGTGTGAAAATCTGTCTCCCTATCTCCGCCATTCTGATTGGATGTTAGATGTAGAGGATGTCAATAAGCCCTCCCCTCGTTAAATCATGTGACTCCTGCCATCCAATGCGCTGAGCTTAAGGGTAATTAGCGTAATGATTGACAAGGGTTAATGAGGGTAATTAAGGATGATTGACAGGTTACATGTCTGGCCTCGTCTTTTCCCTACTCTGGGAATCATTCAATCATGATGACCCGCCCCCTCCCACCTCATTAAATTGCGTGCCTCCTGACATACAATGAGGTGAGCGCAAGGGTAATTAGTGTAATGATGTGCATTAATCGATAGGTGAAAGCATATAAAAGAAGTATAAAAATCTGATATGTTAAGCCGTAATGCTTTGATTTTGTTTAAATGGTTTGCTCAATGTTTATTATAATTATGAATACAGGATATTTTATGGGTTGTGAAATGCCCGTTGCGCTCGGTAACAATGTGCACGTACATGTCATGAAACGCAACGACGAATTTGTAGTAGACGTATGTGAGTTTATTGTTGGCAGGTAAGGCGTGTTTATGTACAGTAATGCATTTCAAAAGTTCGCTGCTAAGATTCTTGCATTCAAAGAAACTGTGCTTAGGTCTAGGTGTTCCGATTGAGTAGAACAGATTAATTACATATATGAATTATTACCTCAATTAAAGGTCACTATCAGCACTAAATATCCGTATGTCAAGCTAACTTGGTATTTTACTTCGCCAGGTCAAACTGAGATGAAACCATCATTCAGGAGCGTAACTTTCCCTAGCGACTCATGGAGTATCTGAAGGAAAACTTGCATGAAATTATCGGAACTATAACAAACTCTACACTCGTGTAAGCATATTATACCCAAAAAACGAAGATTGCTATTACATTTTAATGTGACCTAGTGGGGGGGGGGGGGCCGCACAATATTGAAAAAGAATCTACAGCTGATCGGCAATATCTAGATAAACCCAATATGGTTGAAACCATGCTCTCCAACGGTTCCAGAGATCAGTTATTAAGCATTAGATTACTGTCTGATGCGTGCTGTTCGGATAATGGGCAGAGACAAATCGGTCTATGTAGTAATGCCTTTACTGTCCGGCTCTAAAGTAAACTTAAATTTAATGGTTGACGAAGACGTCTGGATTGAAAGTCAGAACTCTAAGCAGCTGTGTAAACGTTAACTCAAAGTAAATATTGGATGGGTTATACATTACTACTATGGTTGAAGAACTTAAACAAACTGCAGTTTTAGAAGGTGACACTGTAAAGACTAAGAATTGCATGTACTCAAGAGGCTACATATGTAGTTCGGATCGACCGGGCGGGTACTGGCCATGCCAGCCAAGCTGTGTACGCACCGCCTGTATTGGATTCGTTCCCTGAACACGTCCCCCTGGGTAGAGCCATAAGCGTATATAGGCCCATGAGAGAGATCGCGTTATAAAAACGACTAAGTTCGTTAAAACGCATAGGGCGCATGCGCACGCTTGGATGCTGGGTTTTTTGACAGAGCACGTAGTTTACGACCAAGATGGGATGACACTTTTAGTGTACCGAGATGGTACCATGTAATCTTTTTTAATTACCTGTTCCTGCCGAATCTAACATTAAGCAATTCGACGGGCTTTCCAAATCTATACACCATTTCAAAATCGGTTAAGAAATGGCTGAGTTATCCACAGAAATCACCTTTTGATTATCTTCAAATTATTGCCGTGACGTCATAACCACGTGGACGCAGAACATCTAGAATGTTCTAGAACATTCGACTGCGTTATTATTAGCTATGCGCTGATTGGCTGTTGCTCGACCGATGATTGGTTGGAGCCTGCGCCTGTGACATCATGAGTAGTATATAAAGAGACGAGATCCAGAGTTCGAGAGTATCCTCGGCCAGAGGCCGAATAGGTTGGACCTGCACCAGCTACTATCGTCTCGACAGGCAATACTCAGATCACTTCGCTTTCTGTCGGGTTTTCTCCCGTAGCTAGTAGTTATCCAACCGACTGCAGTAAAGCGATTTTGTAACTCCGTTACTTGCTGGAGCATTTTGGAACTTTTTGGTTATTGTTCACGAATATATCAAGAGCTACTTCGGAACACGAACTTGCGGTGAGGCCTTTCCGGCCTGAAAATGTGATTCTACAGATGTAGAGGCAGCGATGTTCTTTGGTGGATGACTCGCCGGATCTGCCGGCCACGCCAAAAAGTGGTTATTTAACCGTCCCCGCACTGATGTCGTGCAGGTTCATCTAAACTTTTCGACTGCAGCAAGTAAACTTAAACAGTGCGTCTTCAGAGCTGGCTGATGTACCCCGCACCGTTAAGCTTAGTTTTGCATCTTGATTTGCATCTAACAACCCCTGTTTATGATCAGGTTGTTGTCAACTTCCATCCGTACCATTGGTGTACGGGAACTTCATTCACAGCAGCAATGTTATTGTGTTTCTTACTGACTACTCATTAGACATTCTATATTGTGATTACAGTCCTGAGTTCGATCCGCTCCCGTCATGAGCTGCTTGCGGGAATCCTGTTTGCGGGAGCCAGCCTGTGGGAACTTTCCGGCTTCCTGAGAATGCATCAACTCACGTCAACCTAAGAGTGACGTATCAGTTTCAGTAACATGATAGCTCAGACTTAAGAAAGGCTATCGATTATTCAAGTAACTATACTTAACATTGTAATTATTCCGTTAAATGTATTTTTCCTAATTACATCGTACCCATATAAACGGTCCCGATGGATAAAAGGTACCGTGACAGGCTTAGGACCGCGAGTTATAATTTCTGTATATCTTTATAGTTATTCTCATTTTCTGTAAGGTGTTTTCACTAACTGCACCGTAATAGGTTCCTTAACCTGTACTAAAGATATATAATTCTGATCATTTCACACTGTATTAATTGTTCTGGTTAGTTTAATATGGCCAGTGGCCATCAGTTCATATGTTTTCTTTAATTGTAGAAAATAAGGGACTGCAGTGCATGTAGGAAACACTATACAGCGACACATATATGCAGCACTTTCTCCCGCCACCAACAAGAGGTCGCTGTCCATGCTATAACTCTGTTTAGCCCGGCATGCTACCGACTAAAACCTTTCCTATTCAGCTTGATAGGATAGGTTTAATATGATTAGAGACAATTTCTTCTGTAGTGTACGCCTCTCTCCCGGTAGTTGCGATAATTTAGCCCTGCACTCCAGCAAGATTCTGTATGAGTGGCCAAAATACCCAAAGGGCCTCACAAACATATCTTAATTATTATTTTCTTTAATCTGCCGAACAATCCTCCTGCATCTCAGTGCAAAGCTGGGCAACTTGTATTTAAACCTAACGACAGGTTAAACGGTTAGTTCCATAGGACCTGGTGACGGGCGAGATGCGCATCGCTACCGAATTCCATAAGAATGTCTGGGCATGATATTCAGATCTGCCACGCCCTCACAGGAAGGACATTTGCGGTGGGTATTCGTCTCTCTTACCCCCACTATAACGATAGATCAGTTGCCTATAAATGCTTTTGCGAAAAAGTAACCAGTGTCTTGTAACGTTTTATGTGGTTACAGAGCGAGATGTCCGGATTCTTATTTAGTTCAGAGATCTTACTAAGTAACATGTATGAGCGCTGTCTTCAGTATTGATGTCTTAGGGCATCCCTTCTCAATGACAGCCGTATCTAACAGCTAGTTAGACACCCACCATTTGCACGCTAAAATAGTTCTTGTCCCTAAAAACTAAAAGATAGCTAAGCATAGAAGAAGGCCCGTATAAATAAAGTGGCACCTACTAATTTAACATACTAAGAATTACATAAGACGGTGACGTGGGACTCCTACGGGAATCGTTAGTCCCGTCTTCACGTAAAACAGCACGCAACTTCATAGTCATAATCTCACTAGGTATGGTCTTTTCTTTTCAGTATTTTGGTTAAATATTAGAGTGGGCCCATTTTTGCCTACTACTCTTCTCCCGCTTTAAGCAGTGGCGATATTTCCCATGACAGAGGCCCATGCGAGGCACTTGCCTCTGGTTAGGATTCAGCGATGACGGTCCATGTGAGGATAATACTCCTCAACCAAACTAGCACTAGGAGTAGTGCCCGCGTGAGACACATAATTTTTCGTCACTACAGAGATAATTTTCTTTTCTTTCAGCTTAGAGGTATAATAACTTTTATTAAGTTAATTAGTTAAGTCTCATGTACAGGAGCCCCCCCCCCCCCCACTTGTGAGGATACCTCTGCGGACCTACGAGTCTGTGTGATATCTCCGGGAACCCCACGTTTAAAAGTTCATCTGGCTGTCTCTATGTCTTGTATTTTCGTATGCTCATCATTTTTATCTAACATACTTGACAGTCTGTTTAGGTAAAATTATTGTATAGACTTAGTTTAATTAGGTCACCAAAATCAAATCTTGTAAGTCCATAGATCACGAAATTGCTATGGACAGGCATACTGGTGACACAAACTCTTGGGATGAGACCGTTATGTTTAGTGTTCACGACAATGGTCGCACGGCCCCACCGGAACGATTGAGTTCCACCGGCCTTAGGAACCGGTCTTTGTTACCCGTAGGGCAGTACCGTACAGGATCCGTCACCCCAAGACCGGAAGCTAACCAGCGTCATCATTCGTCATGCACTTGCGGCACGGCGAGTCTACATCATATACCGGAATGGCCCGACACTACCCTATGAGCTACACATGCTAGATTACTGGGATTGCTGTCTAAGCAATCGGACAATGCTGTCGATTCTGATTCTGAAATAGACTGGGCCATTCAGTACCTTATCAATCAAGTAAGTATCCCCAGAGGATCTCAGCGTGTTAGGCAGGTGTCTACGGATGTAGAACAAGAAATGCCATCGGGATTCGAACCTCTGCTGGATACGCTGACTTCTAATGACTTACCTGATTAGGAAAACATGTGTAGTACATGGCCCAACTCGCCCAGCAATGTTGAAACTTACGCTCATCAGGTAGCTACGCAGTATGCCCCGATATGTTCCAACAAGATATATATGAAAATGAATATCTGAGTTTTGACTCCAAAAATGTTGCACAATCTACCAGAGACAATGCTACAACTATTTTTGGAAACTTATTGAATTTAGCGATCCATAGACTAGCGATCCGTGACTGCTATGGTTGTCAACATGACAGACCATCTCAACGCGAACATCAGTGCATGGGTATTGCTTATTTCTTAAGACCTATCGACAATGTAGAATTACATTGCTTAAACACCTTAGAATGTGGACCTAACATCGACTTCTTTTGGGCATTGTCTACAGATCCGTATTTATATTGGAATTTATATGAGTTGTACAAAGTCTGTAAGACTGGGCTAAACGATGTACACCATGCTGTTTATAAGATGCACGAATAATATATATATATATATATATATATATATATATATATATATATATATATATATATATATATACACCAATGCTGATGCTTTAACCAACAAAATTAATGAGCTGAAACGAATTATAAATGACTGGGAGACTTGTTCTTTAATTGTATCTGTTAATGAATATAAGCCAAAAAGATCACGATATGCCGTGAACCCCTCTGAACTACAATTGGATGGCTATGACTGTATCATGTCAAACAATGGACGGAGTATTCTCCTGTGCATTCATAATAGTCTAACATCAACACAATTAGAAGTCAAACCAGATTTTGAAGAATCTGTCTGGCCAGAGATCCTGTTAGCCAATCAAGATAAACTCATAACAGGATGCATTTATAGAAGCCCAAACAGCAGCACACAAAACGATGAAAACCTGAATAATCTCTTAACTGACATCAGTGACAGAAGCCACTCTCATATATTGATTATGGGAGATTTTAGCTTTCCAAGCATAGATTGGTCCACACGCATTGTAAATAGTATTGATACTTCAAGAGCAGACTGCTAGTTTTTGGAATGCATCAGAGCACCTATTGGTTCCAGCACAGTACACAGCACACTAGAACCAGAGGAAGAGATATGCCAAGCCTAATTGACCTTGTGTTTACGAATGAGGAAAACATGATTTGTAACATAGACATATTAAGTCCACTAGGAAAAAGTGATCACCCGATTCTTCCATTCTGCTATAACTGCTGCATTGTAAATAACCAAGCTAACCAACAGAAGCTGTATTATGACAAATGAGACTACGATAAAATGATAGGGTTGATGAATCTTGACTGGGACCAGCTTCTGGCATCAAAGGATGTACCGCAGCGATGGAATATATTTGTTGAAACACTACAGGATGCTGTCAGTGAATGTTTCCCAGTAAAACCATCACACCAGGAAAATTACACAGAAAGCAGCAACTGCCACTGGAACAAGCTATCAGGGATAAAATCAGAGACAAACACAGGAAATAGAAACAGTCCACGCGAAATAAAAGCCAGCTAACGTACCAGGAATACTGCAAAACTAGGAACCAGGTCCATAATATGACAAGGAAATCATTGAAGCAGCATGAAAGTTCAATCGACAGCCAATAAAGACAACCCCACAGCACTTTTGGAACTATGTAAAAGGTAAAACGAAAACCAAAGTGGATGTAACTAATTTGGAGATTGCTGGGAAAAATCAGTTAACAGATGCAGATGCTGGTAAGGCCCAAGTGCTACTAAACTATTTTTCATCAGTCTTCACGGTGGAGCCAGATGGTGAAATGCCACAGTTGCCAAGAAAAGAGTCTGACTCTACACTAGGCACTCTGATAATCACATCTGACATGGTGGAGAAAAAGCTCAGATCACTCAATGTCTCCAAATCACCTAGACAGGATATAATTCATGCATGGATTCTGAAGGAACTCAGTAATGTAATATGCAAGCCAATGGCTAATCTATTTCAATCATCCCTAGATACAGGAACTCTCCCAGAGGTCTGGAGTACAGCCATAGTTACAGCTATTTTTAAGAAGGTGAGTAGGAAGAGGTCTGAAATTTACAGTCCAGTTAGCCTCACCTGCATCCTGTACAAGATTATGGAGAGTGTGAAAAGAGATGCCATCACCTCAAGTCCAACAAATTATTTAGTGGCAGACAGAACGGCTTCATTATCAGAAGAGCAACCGCCCTCCAGCTACTCCATGTGCTGGACAAGTAAACACAAATCGTGGCCAGCAAGGGAATGGTGGATGTTGTCTACATGGATTTTCAGAAAGCATTCGACAAGGTCCCACACAGGTGCTTAATTAGCCAGCTTGAGAGTCACAGTGGCGAAGGAGTGGTACTAAGGTGTGTTTTCAGTTTTTTTAGCCAAACGGAAGCAACAGGTCAGGATCGATAGCTCAGTTTCTGACTGGGCTAGTGTCTCAAGAGGAATACCCCATGGAAGCGTTCTGGGCCCACAGCTGCTTGTTGTATATATAAAAGACATACCAGAAGCTGTAACATCTGACGTTTACACGTTCGCTGATGACACTAAACTATTCATAGAAATCTCCAACCAAGAAGAAGCTAAAATGCTACAAACAGACATGTATAGCATGCAAGAATGGTCAGACTGACGGCTGTTAAAATTCCACCCAGATAAATGTAAAGTGATGACTGAGGATCTCCATAAAACTAAGAGAGGAACTCGAATATGTCATGAGAATGGGCACAGAAATTATGCCTATAGAACATACCAATGAGGAAAAGGGCATCTGGGTCATTATTGACCCATCCATCTCATTTGACAAACATCTGGCTAAAAAAGTAAACAAGGCAAACAGGACCATTGGGAATGATAAGGAGAACACTTGTTTACTTAGAAGCAGAAAACTTCCTCCCACGGTATAAATGCCTACTCTGTGCCCACCTAGAGTATGTTAATGTTGTGTGGCATCCGTACAAAAAGATGCACATCGAAGCTGTTGAGAGAATCCAATGTCGGGCAATGAAACTCATTCCTTCCCTAAAAAACATGCCATACAGTAAACGTCTTGGAACACTCAAGCTGCTGACAATGGTTTACCGACGTGCCAGAGGAGACATGATCGAGGTTGATAAAATGCTGACTGGCCTCTATGACGAAACGCTGGATTGTATACTGCCTCTGCAGGAAAACCACAGAACTAGAGGCCACAGTATAAGAATCTTCCAATTACGGGCACGACTGAATGTCTGACAGAACTTCTGTTCAGTCAAAATTGGCAAACTCTGGAACAGTCTCCCAGAATCCATCATATCAGCACCAACACTCAACTCATTCAAGAACCGAATTGACAGGTTGTGGTCCTCGCAAGATGTCCTCGACAATCACGAGAGTACATTTACCGGAAGTGATAGCGCAACGATCCAGGTTACCGATGAAGAGCTGAGCATAGAGGCAGAGCCTGCGCTCCGAAATTTACCTAAGTTACCTAAGTTAGATGTGTATCAGCGTTGTTACCTAATGAATGGGCGTCGCTGAGCATTACTATTGTATGCTCGTAATTACTAGGAGATTATTTAGAAGTAGCATAACAACGGCAAACACGCTAGCCCCCACAGGAAGCGAACAATAACTAAGCTAGGTGCCAGGAAAACTGAGATAACAATTTGTTTATACTGCATAAGCTACATATTTGTAAATTGTATATTCCCCACATATGTCATTGTGAAAATGCCCCGGGTGTAAATAAATAAATGAATGAATGAATGAATGAATGAATGAATGAAAAGTATGAATGACTGAATGAATGAATGAATGAATGAATGAATGAATGAATGAATGAATGGTTTGAAAATAAAAAATAATACAGATTTTGAAAAATAATGCTATCATTCATTCGGTTTGTTTAAAGCGCCATATTCGTAGCAAAAAGTGTCTGAAAAAACCCAATTGTTTAAATCGGATCCTTTATAGGTATAAGTATCACCTGGGCTAATTTATGTAACTCTATTTCAAATTCACAAATTTAAAATATATATGTATTAATTTATACAGTATGAAGCATGTAAAGCATTGACGCCCTACCCGAATGTTAAAATGAAAGACAAAAATATCAAAATTAAGCTGAAATATTTCGAGTTACGTTCACGCAGCTATTAGCGTCTAAAAGCGTATGTTTGGGGGTGGGGGTGTTAAAAATGGTGGCGTGGACTTTGACGTGGGTGTGTTTCGGGTTGGCAGTTAGGTAGGTAGGTTAGTTGGTTTATTGGCAGCTCACACCGAGATGTATTTGGCCCATGGCTCACTCTGAGAGGTGCTTCCCTGAAGGGTTGCGTTGCTCCCCCCGAACGGTTGCTAAAAACAAACGTCAAAACTGCAAAAAGTCAAAAAAGTAAGTTGTTGCTGGGAGTGTGTTGCCTAATGTTGCCTAATGAACTGTTGTTGGCAGGTGTCGATGTTGTATGCCATGTTGAGGAGGGGGTGGGATGGGGAATTACTTTATTTCTCATGGAGGTGGGATGGGGGTGGAGGGCAGTCTGTAAAATAAAATCTCAAAACGGGAATCAGGAAAATTTCAAATAAAAAATATTATGACGAATCTGAATAATAATACTATCAACTAAGAATAAACAAATTAAAATAATGGCCTGTGATTAATTAAACAAGAAACGGGGAAAATTAAAATTAAAATCCAGTGTTTGTAAACTAAATTTTTTTTTTCGGTTGGATTTATTGGCCGCTTACACCGAGATGTATTTGAGCCATGACTCACTCTAACAGGTGCTTCCCCGAAGGGTTGCGATGCTTCCCAGAAGGGTTGCTAAAACAAGCGTTAAAACTGAAAAAAGTCGGGGAAAAGTCAGTTGTTGCTAGGAGTGTGTTGCCTAATGTTGCCTAATGAACTGTTCTTGGCAGGTGTCGATGTTGTATGCCGTGTTGAGGAGGGGGTGGGAGGGGGAATTACTTTATTTCTCATGGAGGTGGGATGGGGTGGAGGGCAGTCTGTAAAATAAAATCTCAAAACGGAAATCAGGGAAATTTAAATAAAAAAATATTATGACGAAACTGAATGATAATATTATCAACTAAGAAGAAACAAATTAAAATAATGGCCTGTGATTAAATAAACAAGAAACGTGTAGAATTAAACTTAAAATCCAGTGTTTGTAAACTAAATATCCAAATTTAACTTAGAATTATAACCTTTTGCTATTAAAAATAATAAGTTGAATGCACGTGGCGCTATTTGGGAGTTAAATGGGCTTAGTCACGTCGTCGAGTCACTAAAAATCCTTTCATACTTATGATAAAATGTTGATCCAGCGACGGGAGAGAGAAAAGCGAAGAGAGCGACAGCATCCACATCAAAAGCAAAGCACGCCAATCACAAACTCCGTGTCCAGTTTTCATGTTTCCATCACCACACACCAACGTCTTCCTCATTACATCATCAAGCGAATCGTCACCAGGTACACAGCGGAAAGAAGCAGCAAGCTAGTAGCGTCACAACTCCGCTCGACCAACGGCATCTCTCCAGGGCGGGTTGATTCATTTTTTTCTTCTGTATAGTTAGTTGGCGCTAACTGTCTATTGAGTTAGAGTCTTACTCTAAATAAGTTTGAAAAATAGAAATAACACCTTTCAATTAATTATTAATGCATTTTAGACTCGAAGCTGAACGTTACACGTTAATAGCTGAACGAACGTAACTCAAAGTTATTATACCATTTAGATGCACGTATAATATTAGTCTAAGTTGTAGGGTCGGAATTAAAATGATACCACCTCCCTCAACTGGCAGCCGTTCGGCGATCCGTGACCCCCACCACCCTCTTAATCCCTGGGGCATAGGGTTGTTAAGACAAGTGATTTACGTGGTTGGTGTATGCCTCTAGATGGAGATGAGAGCTATGCCCCCAGGGATTGAAAGGGCGATGGGGGCCACCACGGATCGCCGAACGGCTGCCAGTTGAGGGAGGTAGTATCATTTTAATTCCGACCATACTAGTAGTCAAAATGATACAACCTCCCTCAACTGGCAGCCGTTCGGCGATCCGTGGACCCCGCCACTGCCCTCTCAATCCCTGGGGCATAGGGTTGTTGAGACATGTGACTGTCGTGGATGGTGTATGCCTCTGGATGGAGATGAGACTGTGTAGGCTCAGACAAACATGTAGTCTCTGCCAGAGTCGCATCGGAATGATGGGACCACCCATAGTGTCTTCCATCTACCTTGACAACGCTCACCTGGTAGGATGCTAAAGTGATTAGCACATGCACCATGGCAGACTCTGGCATGTTCACATGTTACACAGAGAATCTGGTGCTGAGCAGGTGTCTCCAGCAGACAGCCACGTCCTACCCTCTCCCCCAATAGAGGTGGCAGGCAGACTCTATCTCTTCACGTGGGTGAAAGCGGTCGTAAATGTTTCTCCGCAAGGGGTCGACCCAAGGATTGTACTGGGGGTCATCCCGGAAGTGGGCCTACTTGGCATCCAATTTCATGGCAGTCTCAGCGCCCTGTTCCACTGCTGTAGACGCCAGCATGAGCAGTATGATGAGAATCATGGCTATACATGAAGAGTTAAATTGAACAGAGTGAACCCCTCGAGAAATATCTATGCCAGATCGAGCCCTGTTCCATTCGGATCGATAGTGATCTTCATCCCCTCAGGCGCAGGGCCTAGCTGCTTCACTCTGCTGCCGGCTAAGAAACGTCGCTCTAGGACTATATGAGTCGTTTGCGGGCTAGTGAGTCCGACTCGCTGAAGCAGTTTAACAGCACCCTTGGCTTTGGAGACATGTGACACACCATCTATCCGTAGGATGCCCTCCTGGATGTTAACAGCTTCTTCTGGTCCATCGAATGGACGACGCAGCAGGAGCTTTCCAACTGTAACCCCGATCCGGTGACCCACCACCGCCAGGGAGACACCTTCACATATGTAGGTGAGCAAGGATGATCCCCGATTGCAGAGCTTTAGAACTGTCCCATCCCTTTTCCCAACAGGAGAGGGGGGTAACCTCTATGTCAATGACTGCGAGAGACCTATATAATGACAACCATGTTTGCCAGTCACCACCAGGTCCAGCGCGGTACCACACTTCATTCTTCTCAAACATGAACTGCAGGTTTTTTGCCAGTGTCAATAGCAGTTCATCATGTGTCATCGGCGGGGCATTGCTCGAATAGGGTTTGACCAGATGAAAGCCGAGGTCATCATTTAGGGTGTTGATGTCTGCCACCTCTGTATTTGAGACCTCAATCAACGGCTCGAGGATGTACTTCCTCTTCAGGAAATCTTACCGAAACACGATCTTGTGGCCATCTATGTTGCGATGCAGGCGCTCCTTCGACACATCCTTGAGGTCTGTGAGCAGCTCCACCCCATCACCACCAATGGGGTGGAGGGAGAATGCCTTTGAGTTTGCTTCGTACTGTAGGGCGATTGACTTGCCATCGCTCTCTTCTACCCTGGCAGCATCACCTGCGTACACATCTGCCAGATCAGCAAGACCAGTCGAGTGAGCAAATATGGGTTCCATAACATGCTATTGGAGGGGTTTAAACAGGAGATATATCCATGCCGATTGTCCGACTGCTGCTCTCCGGTGGTGAGAACGTAATCTCACCCTCTCTAGAGGGGAGACGTGTGGTGCAGTACCGTGTAGAATGGGTCCTCTTCGAGGTGCCACAGCGGAGCATAACATACATACACGCTGATGTGCTACATCAACCTCCGGGCAGTGCCCACAGCAGCTCACTGGTAGAAGTCGGCCGGGACGTGATATGGAAAGCTATCAGTCCTAGCCTGTTCACACCTGTAAATCAGCTGTTTGACAGCCCCTCCATTAACATATATGCCAGCACGGATGTGATATCGGACGCCCATTTAGAGTTTACACTCTTATTACTCATTGACCTGACGACAACATGATATCACACCAGGATTATCTGACCTTTGCTGAGATGATGAACCCGATAGATGGTTGCCCAAAGGCCTTATACGTACAGATGCTCGCACAGCAACAGATATGTCAACAAGAAGGAGAGCGACTACAGCGGGAGAGCTGGTATTAACAGGCTGCCAGCAAGGCAAGGAGGCGAAGGAACTGTGAAGTTTCCCCATACTGGCAGGCCCTCCTTGAGGAGAGTAAGCGGGACGCAGGAGTCTTGACAGACGACGATGAGCCAGATGTCTTCACATACGACGATGAGCCAGATGTCTTCACATGTGATGATGAGCCAGGTGTCTTCACAGACGAGGATGAGCCAGAAGTCATACAGTGGGAAAAGGAGATGGTGCAGAAGTGTAAGACCAAGAAAGCCATCCAGCGGTGGACCGGCTATCTTGGTCATAAGGCGACGTTCCAGATGCCATGTCTCAGACAGCTACTGGCACCCGACATAGTGCTGGAGGACCACTTTCTAAGAGACGTCTGTCTCGACACTAAAAAGCTGGCACGGTTTGCCAGGCTCTCCAAAATGAACCCTTCTATGACTCATGTGCAGATTCTGCAAGTGATGCAGGTTTAATCTCCAAATATACTGTGGAAAAATCAGAGTGGCGGAAACAACCAGAACTATACCCACTCCCTGACTACTGACGAGGGTGGTACAGTACATAGATGGCTACTCCAGCAGATAGATGCCATCAGGCAGAATCTTGTCCATGAGGCAGAAAAGTACAGCAGAACATGCAGGCGATATAAGACAGCCTACAACGTCCTCTCGCATACAACCACTGCTGTGGGTGTGATTGGAGCCAGTGCTGGTGTGGCAGCTCTGGCCACTCTCGCTACAGGGGTTGGTGCCATCGTCGCCATCCCGCTGGGTGGCGTGACACTAGCTACCACTGTCTTGGCCACTGGCTTGGTGGTGGGGCAGCGGCAGATCTCAAGGAGTCTGGAGAAGTATGCTAAGTACGTGATACTGGCACAGAATATGCTACGGACTATCGACGAGTCTGTCAGCAAAGCTCTCGAGGATGGACAGGTCACCGATGAAGAGTACCACCATATATTGAAGGTCCAAGCCCTGTACCGCACAGAGAAACCTAAAGTGCGACAGCAATACCTCAAAGGCTCCAGCGGGCGGGTTGATATGGAGGAGCTAAAAAAACGAGATGTTACGGCGAGGTCGCCTCACTGGTCTCTGGAGTCGAGACGACTACAAATAGTGTGCTGCCTGTACGGTAGCTTTAAGAACACCAGTATAGATGGCCTTCCCACTGAACCTCATGACAGTCATCCCCTCCTGGGTACACCCTTGATTGGCCTGAGAGGTCTGTTATCTGATATACCAGAGCTAACACCGTTCTCCATCACAGTGGATGGATGGTCCCGAACCAGCTTCTCCGTCAACCCACGACTGCTGACCAACCGCCCCATCACCATCAAGGATGCAAAGCAAGCTCATACTTGGATGGCCGCTCCAAGCCTCTCATATTGGAATCAGCAGCTGAACTTTGCCATGTAGTGTGCCACAGCAGGATGTGGAGTAAGTTCCACCCTGCCTCACTCCTATTCTGGTACTCCTGAAGCTGTACTCATCGCCAGCTGTCTCAGATTCCACGTGTACTTCATGGTGCGACGAATCTTCCATGAGCTGGGTGCAAGCCTCCCTGATACAAACGACTTTGAGCCTCAGCTCAACAGTCATAGTGTCTCAGCGGCCAGCAGACTACAGAGAGTGTTCAGCATGCACCCAGACTATCGGTGGCATGGTGGTGACAACAGCGGTCTAGGGGTTATGTACGGTGACCCAAGACGTGACCACTCATGATTCCCCTATCGAACACCCTGACGAGTAGGCCGTTGGAAGACTGCAACATTCTCGTTCGATCCAGACTCCGAACCTGGAGTGCTGGTGCAAAATAAGCACATCACTGGTTTGTGGCAGGACTATACGGATGTGTGGAAGTACTTTGTCCCACACACCACCTCAGGCCTCACACCAGTAGGGATCATTCGGATCAATCTGTCCCTGGAAGCACTGTGCTACTGCCTTCTTACAGCACAGACCAAGCTGCGTCATTCCTTAGATGGTGTCAGCGGAGCAGAGGTCCAGGCCATGTTCATCAGTCCCGTTGAGGATATGATCATCGTGGCAGACCCCAGTAGTCTTATTGCTAAATTCCTGCAAGGGTTGCAGAAGGCCCGTCGCAAACTTGACTGCTATTTCATCACAGTTATGTTTGATTCTGAGCAACAAGATCGTGAACATCGAGGACCTCCAAGTCAGGGGCTATAATACATGATAGTCGAGGGGAGTTCCCCCGGTGTCCACTTCGGCTTCAACACTGATATCAATGCACCTATGCATAGTACGGGAATGGCAGCACATACAGTCGTTCCGACCCTGACACTGCAGCGGTGACCCTGACACTGCAGCCAGTCGACACGACACCGCTTCCCGTGGCAGCTCTACCGCAAATCAGCTATAAGACTATCCGGAGTCTACAGTAGCAGTGGGGACCACGGTGAGGCACTGAACCAGCTTGGCATGCCCTACAGCCCCTATACACGCTGCCAACATGCACATCCAATAGCTGGATGGCTCCGCAGTGCATCCTTTTTCCAGCTTGTAGTATCACAGTGCCTTGTTCAGCTCTGAGACAGATGAGGCCATGGTGGTCAGCAACTGTTGGAACACATCTGACAGATACGCCCGATCCTTGTAGAAACCTTTAGCTCGCAGGAGCTGCTCGACGATTCTCCCACCCATGATAAGGTATTCGAGGAAGCAGCTCTCTCCCTTACCAAATCCTAGAAAGATCTTCACAGCTGTCAGCTCCTCTGTCAGCTCAGCACTGGAGAGCTGAGCGAGCTCATCTGGTGTCTTCTTCTTGTAGTCCTTCAACTCACTCCGGAAGACATCATAGTACTTCTCGCATAGCGTGAGCCCGGACATGTTTAAGATGTCTCAATAGAGAGATGGATATTCCTGAGTATCAACCCAGACACCTGTCAGATGCAGACTAGAAAGATCTTATTAGTGCTCTCGACAGGGGATGCAGACGTTTAACCGCGTTGTATACTCAGTACTTAAACAATGACGTCAACGGTACAGATCATGAAGCAACTGCCCTAGAGCCAGGAGAGTCTTCAGAAGGTGGAGAACATGCTGCGAACCAAGACACAGAAGTTACTGACCAAAACAAAACTTCTGGCATTCCATATCGACAATAACGTGGCGGCGAATGTGGCTGAGGTGAAGATGACAGGTGGAAATTTGTTCTTACTGCCGCCACTGCGGCTGTCCTCGCTCCAGTGGTAAGTGGGGTGGCTGAGCCGTGTCTCGGAATAACTCACCCCATCCCAAATATCGCCATCAGTCGTGCCACCTACACTGCCGCCGCCAAGATCATGGGTGAATGTGTTACACTAATGGAAGCCGTGGTTCTAGGGCTAGCAACGAGTGCAATGGCTGAGATCATCGTCGCCTAGGTTTAAATCCTCTGAATAGTGAGAGATGGATCACGAGACCCCTGCAGCATATGAGGCATGGCGTGCTGGAGGGCGGTGTGTAGCCCATAGTCGAGCACTCGGACTGAGGATTGTCAATGCTGGGGAATGGTGGACTGCCCACAAGGCATGCCCCTGCAGAGAGGGCCAGTACCCTGAGCACTGCTACCTATTCCCTTGGCCAACTGCGTCGTCCTCCTATGCCCAACTATTCACTGGGGGTATGACTAGTAGGTTTAAGCTGTCTGTACATAGCACTATGACTCTGTCACTCACAGACCTAGAAAGCAAATAGCTAGGCGATCTTGCTCACTTGGGCGAGGCACACTTCGGTTCAGAGGACACTGTTGCCCCTATCTCCTTCCTAGACTTCGATGAGAAGGGAGACCCGCGGGAGATCCGAGGTATCATCCCAGCCTGAGATCTCATCGGGAACACTGATATGGTAGGACAATCGGCCATTAACAAGGCCAAGACTGTATACAAGGCGATGGGAATCAATGAGATGGCGACGATGCGAGGTATGCTCAGAGTCGATGAGGATGGAGCCATCAAGGTTATGGCTGAGTCCTTTTGCACAGGACCTGGTTAAGCATCTCCTGAAATCGCGGAGCTCATTCCAACAGGATGGCGCGAATGTGAAGATAGGCACCAGTGGCCTGAGTAATATCACCATTGATGGCAAAAAAGGTGCTACCGCCATCCTATAGCTACCAGAGGTGAAGAAGTCAGGGTTCTTTGGTTTGCCGTTTAAGACCACAGGATAGGCATGGCCTCCCGTGCATGTATCATACAGATACTGGATGTACTAGACACTGTGGGTGCTGACACAGGCCCTCTACGCTATCTTCTCAGCTGCTGCTGGGATTTCATGCTTGATGCCTCCATCGCATCCTTCATATCTCCTGAAGGTGCACGATTCCCCGCTCTGCATGCGAAAGAGCTGGTGCAGGAAGTGCTGCCATTTAGTCTCTCAGATATAGACGAGGATACCGCTGACCAAGTGCTAACCATCCTCCGCACGCATGTCTGTACCATTCGACAGTAGGCCGGCCGATGCTGACCAGGTGATGCTGATCATTGCCCCGTCAGGACATGGGAAAAACATCTTGCTGCATGCTCTCCTGGCCGAACATCTACACTCTCAATACACCCTTCTGGTATCTGACTCCCTTGCTGAGGTGGTTGACAGTAATGATCAATGGTACAATGGCACAATCACCAAGACGCCGACCCTGCAAGCACTGATGGGGAAGCTGCTGGCAGCCCGACTGACAGAACCACTTGTTCTAGTTATCGATGACCCTGCAATGGATCAGAAGACAGCCACCTAGCTCAGCAACATCGCCAGGTGCATCCGGCACACAAAGATAACTGTCTTCATCCTCTTTCAGAAATACACCTGCGAGATCACACCAGACATCCGCCACAATGTTCGGTTGCTATACTTTAGCTCCAAGTGTGGACGTGCCCTGCTCGAGTCCATACGACAGCCTACCCCTCAAGGAGACCAAAGGGGACTTTATCGCAGGTGTGAGAGGGCAGCTGATCTGTACCGCTACATCTTCAGCAACAAGGAGACAGGTGAGCTGTCACTCTTCAAGCCATCTCTGGAAAACGTGCAGACCTTCACCTACAAGCTGAATCCAGCTAGGAAACTAGCATGCTATACGTGTCATCGCTGACAGACTGTCGCAGCTGCCGCCACTTTATTTATTCATCAGAAGGCTGAGGAACTTCGTCCGAGGTCTCCGCTACTTTGTCAGATGCTTGAGGACCCTCGTCAGAAGCTTGAGGAACTTCGTCAGAAGCTTGAGGAACTTCGTCAGTTTCGTCAGAAGCCTGTTTCTGAAACTCTTTCCACTGAGGGTAAGGTTCTAGGGCTCTCTTCTTCTGGAACCTTTCATGGAAGACCCACTTTGTCCATGCGCGATGAGCATCTGAGTTGCGAGCGGATTTGATGAGGTAGTCCTGGTAGTTATCTGGGAATTTCAGAAATGCTGGTAGATTACTGTCCAATCTCCTGCGCCCTCTTTCGTTGAAGATATGTGCTCAACAGCCTCCTTGCAGCCAACAGTGAATGCCTCCTGAGTTCCTTGTGCATGACCAGTGTCATGGCTCTCCGCTACAGCAGCACTGACCTCCTCCCTGAAGTAGTTATTTGCTCCAGACTTGAGGCTATCCAGTATATCTCGTTCTTCCTGGCTATAGAGGCTAAATATGGCAGCCCACTTCCCGACCGTTAATAGATCTTTGGGTTCGACTCACGCCCTTTGGAGAGCTAGAACTACAGGACTGTTGGGTTGGGCCACAGGTAGGTTGAGTGCCCTGACCTGGGTGCTGTCAAACTTCTGGTAGAGTATCCGAGTCAGGGGTTCTTTTGTACTACGAGCTGGCGCTCCTTCATCTATGGCGGCCAGTATCTCCGCATCAGACGGAGGTGTGACATTGGCTCGCTCGTGGATAATGTTGATGTCACGAAGCAGTCCTTGGACACTGTTAGAGTGGGACAGTGCACACAGTGGCAGTCATTCTGACTGTCATGCCAACTTGGGCTGCTGCCTATAGACAATCTGCTGGAGAACTTTACCGAACATGTCAGCCGTTTAAAACCTCTATATACCCAGACCGTAAACAGGCTGCAGTATGTGTAACATCCAGATGGGGCCATTGAACCCATGACATCGTACCGCACTGATCCTCGAAGGACCGCCTGATGTTCCTTCGACCCAGTATACGTGATGAGAACCCGTTGTCCGCTGCTGGGAAGTACATCGACTTTGCAATCTCAGCACAGATCCACGAGATCAAGAGCATGACATTCGAGTTCAAGCTTCACAGCACAACAGAACAGATGGTAGAGCTCCCGCAAGTTCTGAACAGGTGGGAGATCGGGCAGAGCAACAGCACCGTGGACACCACCTATGTGAACGATGAGTACTGAGTCCTAGGTCCGCTGGCTCGTGGACCAACCTATGTGAAGGGAAAGGGATACTAAGCTGTGGGGTACAATGAGGGCTTCACGGAATTCGGACTTTAGGCAGGTGTCGAGATGCCCATGGCAGTTCCACTCTTAACCTTCCTGGAGAACACACACGTGAATCTGCCTGCCATGCAGGCTAGGCTGTTCCTCCGGGTGTACACTGAGCATCTCGCAGATGTGATGATGAATGCCCCAAGACTTCATGTCTGGCAGGACGAGAATGACCCGGAGCTGAAGCAAACGGATTCCAAACAGCGGATCGTGCATGTGGAGCGAGAACACAAGCAGGTCAAAGCCACAGCTAACCAATGGGTAGAGCTGACATTGCAACGTGGTGTATCGGACTGTGTCACTGTTGTGGTTCTGGTTCAGAAAGGAGGAATCATCCAGCAGGTGGATAAGCTAGACGACTTCAAGCTTGTGGTTGCTGGGACGAATGCTCTTGTTGAGGTACGTGATGCGGCTGATTGTCAACTCTACAGACAGAGAACTAAGTCATATGCGCTTCTGCGACCAACCAGTGGAAGCGACGACCTCGATTTGGCACTCGAGGGCCATAACCACCTCGGGGGCACGGACATCCCACCTACTCATGGCAACCGGCTCAGCTTCAACATCGGAAATCTCATAGCTGGGACTCGCCCATTAGGTGTGACGGTACTTTACTTTGGCTATGCTAAGGGATGCATGACAAACACTTCAGATATTCAGCTAGAGCATGCGTAGAGCATGACTCCTGTCGTCACAGCTGCAGCTACTACCACTACCATAAGCTCTGCTGTCTTCTGACCTGTCGATGCTTCATAGTCGAGTGTTGGCTCAGATATCTTTACAGCCTCATAGTACTCATTGAGAATCTCATCTGCCTCCTTTTGTCGTCAGCGTGCCTCCCTCTGGCGCATATTCCCGAGTGCTTTTCTGTAGTCAAACTTCTCCTTAGACAGCTTCGCCATCATCTGGTTATGATGCTTACGCTCGACCTCTGCCACCTTCTTGTCGGCGAAGCTGAGTCCCCAGTTCGCTAAGGCAAACACACCCGCATTCCAGATTGTGGATGCATGCTATATACTACAGTTTAAAGCTACTATATAGCGGTCCCCCACCGACGGATCACCAGAGCGATGTATGTACCAGAGGATTGTGAAGATCCAGTCGAGGATATAGATGACGAGGACAATGAGGAGGACTATTATTGAGGAGGATTATAATGCAGACTATGATGTCGTTGGTGAGTATGATGATATAGAGCCTGAATCCTGCAAGCTAGTACACAGAGCGAAAGGAATCTATCACACTTACATAAAAGGTTCTATCGGTTCGCTGGCAGCAGTTGAGGCTCTGATCGCTCTGTTCACATTGAAAGCTGGCGAGATGGTCCGCACGATCACCAACAATGCTCTCCATGGTGTGGAGAAGATTTCTGAAGCCATACCAGCCATCACCTCAGGTGTAGGTACATTCTTCGGAGTCGCAGGCCCTTGGCTACCATACGTTGCCATAGCACCCGTGGACATCTGGGCCACCGAACATTTAAGCCAAACTATATAAGGATGGCGTCTCTGTACGACCTGGTCAAGTCCCTTAACTGGCAAGCCTTTGTCGATAAACTACCATACAGCAAGGATCCAGCAGAGATTAGATGCCAGTGTACGGAGGTGTTTGAGGAGGTCTTCAGTGATGGGCAAGTGAATGACCGGCGTCTGTTCGTCGGTTTAGAGTTTACCCATGCCATGCGTGACAGGACGGGAGTGGACGTCAGTGATTACATCCGGGAGTTTATCAACCGTCTTTCTTGAGGAACTCTACTATCCGCCTGGTGGATATTACCGTGAGCCCCCTCAACTACTCGTGGATGCACGTCGCAAGGGCCACAACATCACATTGGAGACAGTTAGCCAGTGGCGCAGCCGCTAGGCGATATGGCAGATATACAGACCTCGTCCACGGCAAATCAGGCATGCCCATTTCGATGAAACTGTCCTGAACAGAGTTCATCAGGCAGATGTTCTATTCCTTCCCCACGACTCGGTTGGTCGTAAGACCTACAAGTATGCCCTCACCATCGTCGATGTCGCCAGCAGGTACAATGCTGCAGTACCGCTCACAGACAAATCAGCTCGCCAGGTGGCCCAGGCATTCCAGGGTGTCTACGAGGCTTCGGAAAATCCCCTCCAGTGGCCGGAATTGTTGCAGGTGGACGAGGGTAAGGAGTTCAGAGGTGAGACTGCAGCCCTCATGTGGAAACATGGTGTGGTAGTTAGGCGAGGCGAGGTAGAGCATCACCGTGCCCAGGCTATCGTTGAGCGGTGGAATCGGATACTGGCAGAGAGACTGTTCCCACACGAAGTGAACGTTCTAGAGTATGAGTGAGAGGGCTGCCTGCTGTGGTGGAGAGATCCAATGCCGAGGTTACTAGGCTAATTGGGAAGAAGCCGGTAGAGGCCATCAGACACTCTGATGTTGCCAGTCACAGCTCTAGAGGAGCGAACAAGGGGGAGGAGTGCCTACCACCTGATGCTCTGGTTCGGTACCTTTATGAGCCTGGTGAGCTGGAAGGTGGTCGACGGCGTGCAACAGATCCTAACTGGTCGATGGATGTTCACAGGCTTGACAGGTATGTGGAGGCGGAGGGGGGAGTTTACACTGTACTACCTGGCACGCTAGCACGGAGTGCCTAGGGCGACCATTTGTCATAGAAGAGCTTCAGGTTGGAGCCTGCTATAATGATATACGCAGAATCTGTGCCCATCTGCAGGTACTCAAAGCTGTCACGAGCTACGTAGCGATCAAGGAAGTCGTAGTAGAACTCCAGCATTCGCAGCTTCGCGAGCTCATAAACGGCTATTCCCACCTGGAAGGGCCTTCGAATAGTGATTCTCGGCTTGTGACTCTGGCGATCGTATGACTCACCGATCTCCTCGATATCTTTGAACCTTGCACTATGCAGAGCCTTCTCTACCACGTGTTCATCCTTCATGAAGCTGGTGTTTCTATGCCAATCTAGGGCCTCGATGAGCTTCCCATAGGCACTGTTGCCAAGGAGTTTGAAGAGATCTGCTAAGAGCACTTTGCTCTTATCTACATCTCCCGAGCGTAACATTCTTCATGAACCACTCGAATGGGAGCTTGGCCTCATAGTCTATGGTGCGGTATACAGCAGTGATCTCCAGGCCATGGGTTATATACCACTTGAGTGTCGGTGCGTACAGCAGCCGCTTCTTGACAGAGATGGCGCTGACCAGCTTCTGGGTGGTGGAACACTCCCTCCCTGTTCGCCCTAGTTATGCCAGCATCTCAGAAGAGATTGCCTCTACCGGGATCTCGTGGTTATAGAAGAGAGGAGGCATTTTCTCGCACTTTGCCTACAGAGCCATGGAGACCTCTATATCCACCTCAGCAAACCCAAACCAGCTGTCTGCTAGGAAAGCCTCCTTAAAGCTAGCTACACCACTGGCACCTGGCCAATGGCACACTGTCTCCTTACCACATGACATCTCTTTGGCCATCGTTGACAGGTACAGAGCATTTGCATCGTAGCCGAGTAGACATTGGCAGACACACTCACTCTGGCGGATTCGAGTCACACAGGCCTCGTGGTATCTGGTGAACATGATGCTGGGACCTCCAACAACAGCACCCTTCAGCATCTCGCAGGCTTCCTTGCCCGATGAATAGAGGCTAACATCTGGCATGTTCCACGTAGGAGGTACTGCAGTGACACACCTGGTAGAGACACCATGTCTTTGATGATGTCTATTTCTCATTCTGTGTAGAACTCCTGCATCCGCTCTAGGGCTTCGATGAATGGACTGAAGTCCAGGTTGTTGTAGTATTGCAGCCAGTCAGCGAATGTCGACATTCCCTGCTCGGTGAATGTCTGGTTACACTGTTCCCACTCTGATCGCATCAGAGCCACCATTGAGCTTAGATGTCCATGCTGAGTAGTCAGGAAGCCCTGGATAGTTAAGCTTCTCATGTGTGTCAAACCATTCATACAGGAACCAGCTCTTCTGCTGTGTACACCCTTAAGCTTTGACCCATACCTCGTATGAGACTCCTGATCCGAGGTAGTTCAGCACATCGAGAAACTGTAGCTCAGATGTTATGAGGAACACGGACTGACTAGCCTTCGTGGTGACTTTCACTGTACCTATACTGTCAGTCAGCTCATCGACAAAGTACTTCTTGATGAGGTTCAGGTCATACCCCCCAGAGTTGAACCCCAGTACGGGCACTTGGTCACACCACTCGTTGATCAGTCGCTGCTGTCACTTAGGGAGCTTGTCCAGATCTGTCGGTATGTACTGTGCTCTAAACCTTGTCCGGAGTAGATATGCTCGCCATTGGATCACCAGCATGAACTCTCTGATCAGTTCTTTGGGGTCAGGATTGCAGAGGTGTGTGGGCTCACTCCTGGCCCCATCTAAGGCACAGCCAACTGACACAGAGATAGGTATCTGAGTACTCTCGATTGTGAGAGTCTCCGTAGGATGAGTCTTGATACCATCTAGTAGTGCTTCGAAGTCGTAAACTATGAAGTGTGGGTATGGGACAGTCCGAACTCGTTTAGGGATGCTTGTACAGCGTTTTATACAGCACTCCCACTGTCACACAAGCGTGCATCCAGATGCTCTCAGCTTCTCCTCTCTCGGGACTGTTGTGATATCTTTATTCGGCATCCTCACCTCGCTGGTGTTGTGGACACCCATGCCAGTAACAGCCATGGAACTGGTAAACGGTGTTGGTGGTCAGATCATAACCATCTACGGGAGCGCCCTCGATCCAATGCTCGCCAGCATGCCCACACTCTACATGGTGTATGTGTACACCTCTATTTCTCGACTCATACTCGATCCAATGAGTAGCCGCTGAACTGGATGGTTGGGGGTGGATAGAAGGCTTTCTCAGACGCAGACTGTGGCACCTCAACCTTCTTGCCAGGACACATGATTGTTGTTATGCCGCCTGTACTGTGATCAGCGTGGCATTGAAGATTGCATGCCTGTGTAAACCTCTGCTGACAGTGACTGCAGACTAGTATATGTGCCAGTTTGTAGATGTTCTTGATGTAGAAGATGTGGTGGTCCCACACTCCGATGGTCATGGTGTCACGGTAGTGAGCCGCTTGCCTGATCAAGTGCCAGGTGCCCTCTTCGGTTGGTTCATCCATGCAAATTCCAATCTTGGCAAAGAACTCTACCTTGTCCAGCTGATCCAGCGAGGTCTTGCAGACATCATGTACTGTCACTGTCTTGCTGTAGAACTGTGTGGCAAGCTCTCATGCAGGAGCTGTACTTATATCAGCTCTTGCTCCTCGGTGGACTGCTAGACATCTCCAGAGACACATGTTGTCCCTGTAGTTGGTGAGGGCAGTCATACTCTTCTTCTGTCGTAGCTAGTCTGGAAGGGGGCCTGTCCCAAGCAGAGGTTGGTGGTCGATGACAGCCCTGACCTCAACGTTGATTGATCGAATGAAAGCCCACTTGGTGTTGGATCGATCGATATTGTCTGTGTTGAGGCGGGCTTGCTCTCTTGCTGCCACTCAGTCCTGAGCTGCTCCTATTGTTTTCAGACATGGGCTCCCTGGAGCATTCTTGTGGAAGAGCATCACACTACCATCTTCTATGTGACGGATGCGATAGGTATGGGTGTCGCAGAGGTAGAAGGCATTCTGGACAGTTTCCTGGATCTTTTGCATGATCTGGCCTGTGAGGTCTCCTTCTAGACCTCAGAAGAATGTCCAGCATACTTAGTGATCCTGCGTAGGGGAGGTAAGCGCTCCAGTGGATGGTCCACCATCCACCTCGCTACCATCTTGCCTCGCAAGCTAGCACTCACCTCCTCGTTCAACTGACAAAGCTTATGGATCCACTGCACTTTCTTGTGGGGATTCAAAGGATCATCCTTGGTAAGCGCTGGAAACCTTCCCATCTTCATTGCTCGGGAGAGTCACTTCTGCGACTCCTCAGCACGGGCCTGTCCGATCATCTGGAGCAGGTTGGCTTTCTCGGCCTTAGAGGCTATTCTAAGGCCAAATTGCTTTGCAACATAGTGAAGCTATGCAACAGTAATCATGGTGTATATCACTGTGGATGCCTGTCTCTAAATGGGCGTTCAGACCATATTATGTGTGGTTGATCACAAGGTGATCAGTACCTGGAACCTGTGAGTGGTCTGTCGTGTCGATGTGATAGTGGATACTTATCTCTAAATGGGCGTTCATACCCTATTATGTGTGGTTGATCACAATGCAATCAGTACCTGGAAAACCCTGTGGGTTGTCCATTGTGTCGATGTGATACCGACGTAGACTATATGTTTGTGTGAGACATGGTCGATGTTCAGGAGAGCTGATGTGATACGTGGGAGTAGTGCGCACATTGAGAAGTTGGTGGGCGAGGGATCACTGCATTTCATGTTCCCACTCTTGTCCCAACTCGATAGCAGCATCCACATCAAAACTGCAAACCGTTTCTAAATAATTCATATACTTGAAGAGTTTGTCCATCGCTATCACAGTCATCGGATAATGTCTGTGACATGTAAGGCATGTTAGTAGAACTGATGAGCGGAATGTTGGGATCCCTGAGCTTCTCAATTTCTCTAGATTTCGAATTGCATAGTTGGCCATATCACGCAATGGCCCGGGTACTTTTTCTCGTCGCGCCGCACAGCCTACATCATGCATGCATGACCATAGTTCTTCAGGCCAGCCAATTGTGTGTAATATTGTTTGTAGATGAGCGTTTTTGAATATTTGAGTGTTTACATGTAATGTATGGTTGTGCGTTCACATGTGGTATACCATTATGGATGTTGTGTCTAATTGGGTGTTAAAACATAGAAGGTGGGCTAAATAAACTACTATTCTTGACTTTGGCCCAGTAAACCGCTTCTAAATAATTCATATACTTGAAGAGCTTGTCCATCGCTATCACAGTCATCGGGTGGGCTAAATAAACTACAAATCTTGACTTTGTCCCAGTCGAGGGTCTGTGGTCTGCAATCATGAGTTTTATGTGACTGTATGAGTTGGTCTTGATATGATGTCATACTTATCGGGTAATGGGTAAAGAGTAATTGTAGACATGTTTACCATTTGCTAATAACACATAACGAGATTTGAACCTGTGATTTTAAAGTTTACCATTTGCTAATAACACATAACGAGATTTGAACCTGTGAGTTTAAAAGTGTATAATACAATGCAATAACTATCTCGGCCATGTATGCAATAGCTGATAAGTTATGTGTTCACACGTTGCTGTGTTGCTGTGCTATCAGGCTCGACTCACTCTAGATCTTGACATGACATCGAGATAACACAGTAACAGCGATTTCACAACTCATGCTCGGAGATAAAGAGTACTAAGCGTCGAGATTTTAATGGTGTTGCGGTGGATCTATCAATAGAGCTGAGAGTTGTTGAATTGCTGTTGAAGTGTTCCCAGGCTGCAGACTGGGGTTCAACTCCGCTCAAAGTAATATGACCAGGTTAGGTAAAAACCCACCGCGACACCTCCCAGTGCGGGGTCAACGCACCACAGATGCACACACACACACCAGCCAGCTGGAATAGCAACAGGGTAGGGTAAGAGATAGGTGGGGTAGGAGATAGGCGGGATAAGTACATAGGTAGGATAGGTAGGATAGGTACATAGGTAGGATAGGTACAAAAGTGTCCCACAGATAGAACAACTGCCTCAGGATACCGTTCAGAGTAGAGAAAGAGAGGCTGTCCCGTCTCCATCTAGAGGCATACACCATCCACGAAAATCACATGTCTCAACAGCCCTATGCCCCATGGATTTAGAGGGTGGTGGGGGCCACCACGGATCGCCGAACGGCTGCCAGTTGAGGGAGGTGGTATCATTTTGACTAGTAGTAGGGTCGGAATTAAAATGATACTACCTCCCTCAACTGGCAGCCGTTCAGCGATCCGTGGTGGCCCCCACCGCCCTCTCAATCCCTGGGGGCATAGCTCCCATCTTCATCTAGAGGCATACACCAACCACGAAAATCACATGTCTCAACAACCCTATGCCCCAGGGATTGAGAGGGTGGTGGAGGCCACCACGGATCCCCGAACGGCTGTCAGTTGAGGGAGGTGGTATCATTTTAATTCCGACCCTACTACTGTTTACGTTAAAAGTTTAGAATTTAAAAATAATTACAGTGCGACCTCGGAAAAGGCTAGTTAGCTCCCTTGACATAATGTGCTATATCGCGAGCTCCATACAGCGTAGTTGCCTCCCTTGACATAATATGATAGATATTAAAAATATTATTCTAAACAGTTGCCATTTTGTTTTTAATCTTCAGATGATTCCTGAGATGTCGACTGAGTATGTAAATGGTCGGCAGATGAGCTGGCCGATGATGACATCACAATTGCAGTCAGCTGCTAGAGCATCTGATGTACGAGTATGATGATGACGAGGAACCTGAAGCGTGTACGTCAGATGCACAGCATATTGGTGACAATGTCAATGACAAGGACCTTACAGATCTTGATACGGTGCCGCTCTTGGGGTATTCTATATCCCCGATTGATAGAGTACCCCCGTTTGGCTATTCTGGAGGAGGTTCTAGAGGCTGTCAGACGTTGTGACATTAATTCCTCCAGCATTAGCCAGGTTCTAACCATCAAATGAGAGTTTATGGCGGCATCATTAACATGTCTGGAGGACATATTAAACTCTCACGACATCCGCCCAGATGATCTCCCAACCTGCGAACTGAACAACCTAACTAGGCTTAAAGACAAAATCAGGCATGAGTATAGACATTTTGTTTGGTTTAGATCGGGTGGGTGGGCTGGCGGGTTTACACGGGCGGTTTGAGAGGGTGAGAGGGGTTGGGGTGTGGCTGTGGACGAAAATGGGGGGGGGGTGTTGTGTGCGTGGGCAGCCGTGCAGGTGTGTGCGTGTGTGCATGTGAGTAGTTGCGGGTGGTGTGGGGTTGTGTGGGTGTACGTGGTAGTGGCGGATGGACGAAGGCGCCATGGTTTGGGGTGGGTGAGGTACGTATGGGGTATGGTTTAGGGTGGTGGACCTGGCCGAGTCATTCTCCCCCAGAATTTAGCGGGGAGAAGGACTGGGCCAATTATAAAGTTCAGTTCGAGATCATCAGGCGCGCAAACGGGTAGAACGATCAGCAAATGGGGGAATATATCACCACGAATCTATCTGGAAAAGCATTACAAGTTCTCACGAACCTCGGGACAGATTACACACCCACTTACACATAACTAGAAATCACGTTGTTAGAACGATTCGGCGACACCGCACCACAGTAGCTTATCACAACTCACAGCAACCGTGGTACGGATCAAGAACTTCTTAGAGCGGGAAAAGAACAATCGCCGCCAACTTCACCCAATCAATGAGCTGGACGGTACCAAATTCGCCACATCAGCCAACAACTGCACCACACCTACCACAACATCAGCTACAGAAACCTCAGTACAACAACAGGCACCGCAAGCAAAACATACTAACCAGAATTATGCGCCTAGAGGAAGGGGGCGTGGCTAACGAGGAGGCCACAACGTAGCCCCGGGACGCGGCATCCAGCACAACAATAACAATCGCCCAAACATGCACGATAGAATAGGTGAGATCAACAAGCAAATCTCGCACTCACCAATCTAGTTACCACACTGAGCATTAGCATCACGACCACACACAGTCAGACAGCAACCACTAGCACCACCGCACCACCACCTAACACATGTTTCGGATGTAATCAGCCAGGCCACTGGAGAGAACGGTGTCCTAACCAACCTCTGTCTACCACACCGACCACTGACCACAGAACACAACAGCTCGATAAGCCATCAAACTCCTAAGGGCAGCGATTGAAGAGTCACCTTGGTGCCGGTTCTTAAAACCTGACTCAACTGCGGCTTCCATAGAACAAGGTCCGGTGGCCAACTATCATCATCAAGCATCAGCATACACCCACACACCATTGCACCCGGCTTCATATATGTCGGTACCTACGATGACTCCCACATCAGCAGCACTACCATCCCCCTCTTGCAGACAAAGTAATCCCACAATATCCACATCTAACCGACCTTCTTTCCTTTGTAAAACGGCAGTGGTAGGTTGTAGCGCCTCCGCCGAAACAACGTTTTTGCAAGCGGTGTCCCTTGGTGGTATGCAATACATCACCCTGCACATCATCATCACCCGCATCCAGACAGCAATGGTACGGGAGAAACTATTCAATCCACATCATGGATCCGTAAACGCAGACGCTGCCATCTATATGAAAGAATTCCACGACGTCACTGTTTCTTCTGTGCATCAACAAAACATCCAATGATGCACTGCAAGAAGTGGCTCACTCAGGTCGAGCTTATCCGTAATCACGAGAATTCCATCAGTACCGCTGTCTACACGAACATCGCACATACAGAAACAGCGACAATTCCACCACCACTGCTACCCCCAGCTCCGCCATCACCAATGCACTCACAGCAGCGGCGACAATGGACTGGCCCTTTTCTCACTCAGCCATCAGCAACACTCCGGGAAGCCATCCAGAAACAAACTGAATACATACAGAATGATTCCGCTCCGCAACCACTCTCACAAATGGCATCATTGGAAATGCTTCTGCAGGGGCACAGAAAGGTCATCTACAAATGTACCTTCTCTTTAGCGGTATTTCCAACAGTGCCACCGTTGACACTGGATCTTCCATCACCGTTTTTAACAAGCGCTTGTATGAGAGCATCTCACCTCATAAGAAGCCACCACTTAGGCCTACAAACATATTTTCACAGACAGCTACGGGAGCCAATGTTCCCGTGGCTGGAGTAGCTAATCTTATCATACAAATAGAGGAGATGCAATTCATACAGCGAGTTGTCATCGCCTCTATTCAAAACGATGCCCTTCTTGGCTCTGATTTTCTTAGTGCCAGCAAAGCCATTATACACTGCAAGCAGCAAGAACTCGACATACATGGTCAATGGATAGCCCTTGGACCGGAATCATCGTTATTCGATACGTGTGCGTTAATACTTTCAAGTACAGCCACAGTTGAGCTGGGACAAGAACAAATCCTATGGGCCACCGCACCACAGTTAGGAGACAACACACACCACCATGCTGGAACCCGACCCTGATTACATGATAGCCTCACAATGTGCAAGTCCATGTATGATCGTGGACACCGCCAATAAAGAACACATACCCTTTAGGGTATCCAATGGCACAGCAGACCCAATAACTATTGAACCAGGAGTCTGTTGTGTCCACTTGGTGGATGTGATTTCTCTGGAAAGACCAACACACACCACCACACCCACGGAAATTACTGATGATTTACCGGAACATTTACATGAATTGTACATGCTGCAGCAGGTTTAATGCAGTCACAAAAACAACAAGTATGGACTCTACTTTATAAATATCGTGATAGTCCCAGAATCCCCACGGGTCAGCCCCGTAGTACTAGCAGGCAAAAAGGACGGATCCTTGCGGTTTTGTATTGACTACCGCCGCCTTAATGATCTCAGCATTAAAGATGCATATCCATTACCCAGAATAGATCAGGCTTTGGATTCCTTGTCCTGAGCCAAGTGGTTTTGTACTCTTGCTTTAGCTAGTAGTTACTGGCAAGTGGTCATGGATAAAGCTGACATGGAAACGACCGCATTCATATGTAAGGATGGTCTTTTCCAATTCCACAAGGTGCCCTACGGCTTGTGTAACGCTCCTGGAACTTTCGAGCATCTCATTGAGCAGGTATTAACTACCCTGCAATGGGAAATCTGTCTGTGTTACATCGACAATGCCATTGTCTTTGGTCCAACATTTGAGCAAATACCAACCAACTTAGACACCATGCTTTCAAGATTCCGCGCAGCAAACTTAAAGCTCAAACCAAAGAAATGTCATCTCTTCAGACAGAGTGTTGAGTTCCTGGGACACGTCATATCCGGTGATGGAGTGGCTACTCAGCCATCAAAAGAAAGGCAATAGCAGAGTGACCAATGCCCTCTTCAATCACAGGGACTCAGAGTTTTCTCAGCCTTTGCCAGTACTACCGCCAACACATCCATCATTTCAGTGAGATTGCTTCACTGTTTTACAAGATCACCGAAAAAGATCAACAATTCGAGTGGACGAGTGAGTGTTCAGGGCATTGAAGGAACTCTTGACGACCGCCACGATTCTCGCTCATCCTAATCCAAACCTCGATTTCATCTTGGACACTGCCTCGTCAGCGTATGCCATTGGCGCAGTTCTATCTCAGGTCACAGAGGATGGAACAAAGCAGGTATTGGGTTATGGTTCGCATACATTAAATAAAACAGAAAAAAGATACACAACCACGAAACGAGAACTACTTGCGGTTGTACATTTCGTCACGTATTATAAACACTTTCTGTATGGCTGCCTATTTACTCTCCGTACAGACCCTGCCTCACTACGCTGGATCAGAAACCTTAAAAATCTGGAAGGCCAGTTAGCGAGATGGCAGTAATCCCTGTAGGCCTATAACGTTAATGTTGTTCACCGTCCTGACAAATTGCATGTAAATGCCTATGCCCTCAGCAGAATCGGGCGGGGAGATGAACACGAAGAGGGCACAACCGTGACACAATCTACACAGCCATCTCTGGAGTTCCCCGAATTGCGGTGCGCAGAGTGGAACCCAGAGAAAGTCACACACGAACAAGCAACAGATGCGTGAACATGACATATTTATGCGTGGATGCAGGAAGGGGTACACCCTCTCCGGGAATCTGTTACACCACTATCCGCAATGGCCAAATACTACTACCAGCGGTTTGAAGAATGTCACATCAACAACAACGTTCTCTACTTCAACAACCGTGGATGAAGGGTGAAGGCATGGCTTGCCAAATGTATCCCATGCCAAAGACGCGCTGTTGGCCAGCACCACTCCGCACCCTTACAAATTAAGATTGTTGGTGCACTGTGGCAGCGAGTGGCTATTCATATGCTCTGGCCCTTGAATACGATGGATGATTGAAATAAGTCCATCCTCGTAATACAAGATTACTTTACGAAGTGGGTGGAAGCATTTACTTTTCCGGACCAAGAGGCATCCACAGTAGCGGAGGTCCTGGCAGGCAATGTATTCTGCCATTTTGGTATGTCCTATGAGCTACACTCCGGTCAAGGAAGTAATTTTGAGAGCCGGCTCATATCAGAGCTCTGCAAATTGTTTCATATCATCAAGATGAGAACAACACCCTATCATCCGCGAAGCGACGGTATGGTTGAACGCTTTAACCGTACCCTGGCAGAAATGTTGATGAAGGAAACATGCCTTGATTGTAGAGATTGGGATTTATGACTCCCATATGTACCCATGGCTTACCGCACTTTAGTACCTTCCAGCATGGGTTACACCCCTGCTCGGTTAATGTTAGGCCGTGAATTAGCCTTGCCCCTGGATCTGGCTATGCCCCAGATACCAAGAGAGAAAAATTCACCTCTCTACGTTGAACTCTTGCGGCAGCGGATAGAACAGGCCCATGAGTTAGTGAGAGCAACTTTATCCACTGCACACCAGCGACAAAAGACATGGCATGACCGGAGAGTGCATGGAGATCCGTATGAAACAGGAAGGATGGTATGGGTACACAATTCGTGATGATCTGCAAACCTGCCAAGTAAACTGAGGTACTAGTTACTATGTGGTAGTAGGTAAGACGTCGGACGTGACCTACTGTATCCATGCTTCGGATGGCCTGATCTCAGTCATCCACTTCGATCAGCTTGAACCATGTGTCAGCGACGACCCAGCATCAGAGCTCGGACTGGGCATTCCCCGTGACACTGGTACCCAGACAGAAGTTTATACAGAAACTAGTATTCCCACAGTTAACGCAGAGCACCGCGGTGCCAGTTCAGCCCGTCTTCTACCCAGCCAGGAGTCCAGCGAACGAATGGCTAATGCTGAGGACGATGACAAGATATGTACTCGCCCTCTCCCTCCTCATCATGGGTCTACTCGATCTTGGAAGTCGTATTTGAAGAATTTCTCTTTTGCATTGTCAGATGGAAAAACCGTTCCACCGAACTCTTCCCACTCCCACCCACTTCCTGCTATGCCCCCCCCCCCTATAGAGTTACCACAAGTGGAAGGTGAGGCTGACCCAAGCCCTGCTTTCTGTGGGGTGGAACATGTAATGATTAGCATGGAAGTGAAAAGGCCGGATGAGGCCTTGACATGTCTAGAATCGCAGAACTGTACAACTAGGTGTACCCGACCATGCCCTGAAATCACCGGACCACTCTGCAACCAAGCCGCACCATTGACCATGATGGCACCAACATCCCAGCTCCAACTGGCGTCCCTCATCTATGCACCAAGTTCGGACATCACCAACCCAGTCCATTTCACATGCCACTCGTCGCCTGTTGACCGTCAATCTTCAGATATGAGAGAGACTGATACAGAGGAGGTGGCATCGCGAACCATACCGACCAACAATAACCCCCACGGTGGGAATGGAAGCAGCCTGTTCAGCAGACACTCGGCTCGAATTTTCCCGGTACCTAAAAACTACGACAAGGCACCAACCATCATGTAACGGGAGATGACCACATCCTCTCGCTCAAGGGCACCCCTCACCACAAATGCCCACCAAACCCCCGTGAGCAGTCAGGACATCACACTGCAGGCAGAACGTCAGTCACATACAGAACACAATTGCCTTCAGGGCTGGATATGTTAATTCATCATTGCGCACACCTACTCGGCTATACCCAGTATAATGGAGACAGTCATCATCGGCAACAACATCGCTTAGCTAACGGTTTTAATTAAGAACAGTTAGAGACATAAAAATTCCCGCACCAAATCCATCCGCACAGATGCAGGAGAATTATTATCTCCCGCAACCCCGACTCTCCGCAATAACAACAGACTCAGCATTCACCAGTGTGGAAAACTGGAGTACCCCCACGTCACATAGCATTAGCATCACACAGCAGCCCAGATTTCCCTACAACAATACACTATCGTCATGAACACCAGCCAACATTTTCCCCGCACACACCTTCTTATCCGGTTATGGGAGAACTGATCATGCGGATAGAAGGATGCCACATTCTCACCACAGCACAAGAATCATCCACAAATAACCAGCCACGCGTATCAATCAAATTCACCAACATGTCAGAAACACAGACACTAAGCTTGACTGTATTCACAATCTCCATACGATGGCACTGTCTTTATAAAACTGTGTTCACCCATACTTCCGAGGTGTAGTGTAATTATATTAATATGTCTGGCCAAGGTAGGGATGAGGCTAGTCCTACCCATAGAGGAGGATGCTTGGCAGCCCAACCACTCGGGAAACACAGCAATCTTGACGGGATCAGTAACTGTGATTCACCGTAAGAATAGAACTGTTTAAACCACACCATAAATTACGTACAGCTTTATTGTCGCATTTTTTATTAAGACCACATCTGTTCTACCGTGTATGCAAATCATTAGCGCACGGGCCGGTGAAGCAGCATCAAAATCTTGACAGTATAGTTATAAGGAGAATTTCAAAAATTATCTTACCTGCGTTCCAGCCTATAATCGACACAGGCTGAGAACTACCTATTTATAGACAACCAAGTCGCATGTATAAGAACTCACGCAATATATGGATGCTATTCCAGAAAAGACCAACAGTAGAATATATATTTTCATTTCCCGCATCAACAATGAATATACATCAGCAGAATCACTCGGCCATTAACATAAACAATATCTCAGTTTCCGATCAACCACGTGTTTTCCAGAACCACGTGACTTTCACTTCTATTTCCAGTAAATTGGATCAAACGCTTTAAACAAATGAGCCGCCTAAATACGCGACTACCACAGCGTGATAGAGGAGCTGAGAGGGATGAGTTGGGGCAATTGCCGCTGACGTCGCCACGCTCTCAGACACCCTATTGGGCGCTCCAGCCTAAAATTAGAAGAGGCGAGTTTATAAGCATCCAATCTGAAAAACTGCCTCACCGTAATTAAAAGGTGAGCTTCCATGCGAATAAGTAGTTCCTAGTTTTTGTGTTGATCGGAAACTTATATTTTCGCAGAATGGAGACGAAGTTGATCGGCCATTCTCCTTATAATTAAAAATACTCCCTGTATACGGGAGGAATAATTTATGTGACAGCAGGAATTAATAATTCAAAACTTTCCATGTAGGGCGTGACCAAATCACCCAGAAACTTACGGGTATGGTCATCCGCCCTCCTGTGACGTCACTAAATCATATAAAAAGGAGAATGCGCACTGAAACTTCGTCTTCCCGTTAAAATTCGACCCCAGGGAAAAACACAGCACTAGGCTATTTTCGTGTCGTAAACCAACTCTGCTCATTTAATTATTATTATTTCTTTTATTACAGTATTAGGCCTGGAAAGTTTAATGAAGAGTTAAGTCAATTAGCTTAGGGTAGGTTACCCGAAGTACCGTTATTATGCGGGAATAACATGTCTCTTGAAGAGGACTCGGCTCTATCAGTAATATTAGAAGAGTCGACATCACCAGCACCCATGAAGATGGTTTCCTGTACCGCGCTTCTATCAGATGAACAACAATGCAAGCGTACCTTCATGCGGAATTCTGATCTGATGCTTCACATCAACAGAGACCATTTATTACAACATGCTTTTTGTACGAACCGTCGGTACCTGCTCACCGCAACACGCTACGGAGTGACGCACACGTTGAAATATAAGAAAGTGACATTAGGACCGGGAGAAGAAAGCGAAGATATGGAAGTGTTGGCCACTCGGTTCGATACCAGACTTCCTGTGGTTGTGCTCCCAATAGACAAAATGGCCAGGACCAAGAACCCTATGCAGCATCAAGCAGTTAGTACCTATCACCACTCCATCACCACCGCGACAGTACCCACCACACGTCACGTGTTCAGCCACCTAGCAGCAATCGCCACATCATCACCAGCAGCAGCTTTATCCCGTCTGACATCCAGTACGAGGAAGATGCATGCATCACCCGCATGATCCAGTCTGGCAGCACCCGCAGTTCCTAGTCACCAGTCACACCGCAAGTCACCAGCCACCGCATCCGTAGCATCATCAACAGGCACCTTCGGCCGACCAATACCCATGATCACGTCGCCACCAGATTGTAGATTATCCGTGATCACCATCTCCGGATGACGTAGTCATTGACGAGGAAAACCGATGCACACTGCCAACAGCCACCAGCAGCACCGCAGTCCTCATTCCAATGTCACCACCCCACTCCAGACTCAGGGATCCAGCCATCCGTAAAACAACCACTCCAGGTCGCCTGTATTTGGAGAAGAAACGCATAGCCCATTTACAGGAGATACTGCCTGGTCCACACACCACAGCCAGCTGGTTGCTCAAGGCCGCAAAAATCAGGAAGCAATCATATCAATCAGTTGCCGCAGCCGCATCTCTTCCGCAACCTGCCATCTGCATGACCACCTTGGAAACATCAGTGATGGCAACACCAGCCCTGCACCAACAGCATCAACTACGGGCATCACCGTCACGACAGCCACCATCATGACGACATCACCTCCCGCAGCCTCCATTAGCGTGAACATTTGTGATACTGCCACTACCTCCCGTGCATCTATGTCAGACATTAACATTCCAGATAGGGCCACATATATTGGAGAAATTTCGGCCATTCAGGAGAACCCGCCACGTCCATCCACCACCAACCGCAGAACCCAGACCCATTGGGGCAACTTCGCAGCAGAGACATGCAGGCATTTCTGCCATGGATGCAGCAGAATTTTCCAGTAATGATGCGAGGAATAAAACATTCTTAAAAATATTATATTTATTATTTTTGAAATACTTTTGTTATTATTATATATGTTCTATCAATTGAAACCCAGTCCCCAGGATAACTACGGTTATCCTACTCAGCTGCGCAATATCCTCGCCAAGCTGTGTCTCTATCAAAATGAGCACTGTGGATCCCTGCATTGTAAGAACGTCGTGTGCGATGTATAGTATACAACACACCACAGTGCAATAACGTCATAATCCTGTCAATATTATTATTATATGTCTTATTTTCTTATTATTTTTCTTCCTGCCTTAGGATTGTCTCGACGGCTTGTGGGCCAACGAGAGCTGCCCATGCGGACCCACTATAACGGGCCCCATTTTTATATATTAATCTTTATACATATTGCGCATCCCTTTACTTACCCGGGATACGCAGGTGATTAACTAACAGATATAATGCTCCAAAAACGGGTATTTCTTATATAAATTACTGTATATCGTTTTATATTATTATATTATATTTATAAAATTTAATTATGGTACGTTGGAGCTTGGGTGTTCTCTGCGGAGAAAATAATTATCCGCACCCAAAGAGAACACCCATGCAAGCTATTGTTTTCGGAATGAAGATAACTAAAATAAAAGTTAGTACACACCCAAAGATGAACAAAAAAAGAAAAGACCTGGAAAAATAATTATGGGTCAAAAATTGAAACGAAAAGTATCCCTCCCTTGTCCTCTGCAGCACCTCTATGTGCTCTGTCTCTCATAACACATACCTATTGCGTCCTCTCAGGCCACGCGGCTACCCAGGAAGTCTATAGTTCCCACCTAGCGTGCGTCCGTATGGGGATCCGAAATGTGTGATTGTTTGCCATGGATGTCAAACTAGGAGGGGGTGGTGTAGCACGATCGACCGGTTAGGTACTGGCCGTACCAGCTAAGCTTGGTACGGGCCACCCATCCTGGATTCGTTCCTATAAGCGCGCCACCCCCTGGGTAGAGCAATACGCGTGTACTAGCCTATACGAGAGGAATTTCGTCATGAAAATGGTGTTCCTCGGAGGATGACTCACCGGATCTGCCAACCACGCCGAAAATGGACTTCAACCACCGCACTGCATGTTGTGTGTGTTCTTATAACGTTTTGACCGCAGCCAATTAAACTTTGCCGGGTTCGCCACAAGAGCTATTTGACGCACCCAGCACCATTAAGCTTTAATATGTACTTGCATTAATTATAATTTTATAAGTAACCCTCCTTGTTAACGGGCTGTGATTAACTTTCTTAACCTACCGTAGTTGGACGGGAACTTTTCGTCATTACAGCATCTATTATGTATGACTTACAAACTATTTGGTAGACATTGCTTACTACTGTGTTTCACTGTCCTGTGTTCGTACCATTTCCAACTTGGAGTCAGCATGCAGGAACCCTCTTTGCGGACATCTACATGCGGAGATGTATCCAGCTTTAGAAAACGTGTAGAGGGGAAGGAGGCGGTAGGTAGTGGGTACCGTATCTTAGAGTTCATCGAGATATTGCACAACGAGGAGTGTACTGATACAACTTTCAAGGGATGCATCGATAACTTTGTGAAAATTAAACAAGCAGCATCTGGGTATCCCTAGGATGCGGTCACCAATGTGTAGAAAGATGCGTAAGTTCTGAAATATTTTGAATGAGAAGGGATTAAATTAGATACATCTGTGATTGTCCAGAACCCTGGCAAAACAGGTGCTGAATTTTTTGTGGGGTTATTTCGTGCTCAACCCCTACGCTATGCATGAGTACGTCAATTTGTATATATCTGTGTATGTAACAACATCACTCTGTTTATGCGCTATCGCGAGTTGAACCAATTCGTGCCGGCGGATAATCGCACCAATGTTGTGTGATCACTGCGTTTGTCGTGAGTCATGTCAGGGTTCATTTGCTCCAAATTCTAGTAGCTGTATGCTCGAGTTGCATTTATCATGAAACAGATTCTATCGTGTATGTTAAAAAACATGATAAACATTGCCTAATCACTGTCACCATGACAGACTCGGTTATTTCATGGACGAAGTTCCTTCCCACAATAGTGAAATAACCGAGTTTGTCAGTACTGGCCCGAAGAGTTACCCGTACAGACAGCTAGATGGACAGATGGGGGATATCAAGCATGTCTGCAAAATTAAGGCCTTAAATTTAAATTACAGGAATAAGAAGTTGGGATTTGATACTCCGTTAGTCACGGTCAACGATGATAATCTCGAAATGTTGACTCAGTATCCTAACACTATCATTAGAAATAAGAAACATAGACATTTTGGTAAGGATACAGACAAACGTTTCAGATTTACTTACAAAAAACAGATACTTTTTTATGACAATCATACTAAACCGTATGACTTTCAGGGTATCCCTAGGATCTAATTTTACAATAGGGGACTGGGTGGAAAGTTGAGGGGTGCTTTCGGATTGGGGTAGGTTGTGGGTATCGAGCATAACCTGGGGGTATGTGGGTTTGAGTGTGAGCAAATGGGAAAAATGAGTGGGTTGGGGAAATGGTTGGGTTGGGCGTGGTTGAGCTATCACTTTTGTACGGTATATAATATGCTAACCCGTGACGTAGAAGATTACTAGTATACCCTTCAGCGAGGGGGAGTAAGTAATCTTCTCCTTTATTATTATCAGTTAGAAATGTGTGGAGGGCGATACAAAGTTATAGGGTGGGTTGGTGGATGGCTGAGATGCCCCTCTTATATGGCGTATAATACGGTAACCCGTAACATAGAAGATTACTAGCATACCCTTCATCGAAGGAAAGTAAGAAATCTTCTGCTTTATTATTATCGGCTAGAAATGTCAATACATAGTTATAGGCTGATACGGTGGGGGAGGGGCTTTTAAAACATGATTTAACCGTATTTAAAATATACCCTGCACACACTCACACACGTTGAAAATTAATATCTCCAAACCCTGGCTCTGTAAAGATGCCTGCCCTATCTTTACACCCAGCTGTTTAGGGGTTCAGTATCACTTAGATCGTTTTTCAATTTATTTAAATAGTAGCTCTAAATCAGTTTTGTGTAATACCTCAGTTGCATCATTCTCTAGGTATATAGCGTACGCTCGAAAACATTTGTACATTTTATATTTTAATTAAATTATTGTTTGTATTTGTTTTACTTATAAGTCGGTTGTATACTTACTGAAACTTTATTTTATTAAAAAATTGTGAAATGTGGAATGACTCGTATTGCTTTAATTGAAAAACCCCTGAAAGAACCATTGCCTATAACCCGTCCAAAAACTGAGTTAACTTGGACTGCATGCCGCTCGAGGCCCGCTAAAATGTAATAGGTTGTTATTTCCCTAACACGATTGAAAATTCATTCGCTGAACTTTGTATGACTATGACGATCGTTACACGCGGTCAGAGTTGTTTTAAGGCTCGACTAGTTAATTTTAATCTGTTGGAGCATTAACTAACCGATTGTCCTTACGCGGTACATCGACTATTGTACATTGTCATGGTTAAAAATGCTGAGGTTCGGAAGTTTAATGATCAATCCATTAGACTGACAGTGTCGTCTTTCACAATTTTCCGTACGTGATAGATTGACCATTTTGAATTAATCTCCCATGATTGAATGAGTTCCCTGAGTCAGAAAAAAGACGAGTCCAGACATGCAACCTATCAATAATCATTGCGCTATGCATTAACCATTATGCTAATTACCCGTAAGCTAACCTCATCGGATGCCAGGAGACACGTGATTTAACGCGGTGGCGGGTCTTGGTGATTGAATAAGTTCCGAGGAAAAGACGACGCCAGACATGCACCCTGTCAATCATCCTTATGCAATGCATTAACACGTGCGTGTTTGGCATGGCTCCAAGAGATCGCCGCTTAATTACACTCATTAACCCTTGTCAATCAGCATTGTGCTAATTACCCTTAAGCTCAACTCATTGTACATGCCAGGAGTTACGTGATTTAACGAGGGGCGGGGCTTCGCGATTGAATGATATCCCAGGAAAAGACGAGCCAGGCATATAGCCTGTCAATCATCCTTAATTACCCTCATTAACGCTTGTCAATCATTACGCTAGTTATCCTTATGCTCACATCATTGGATGACAGGTGTCACGTGATTTAACGAATGGTGTTCAGGGGTGCGGGTGGGTGGGTGGTGGGGGTGGAGGGGGATGGGGGGGGCCTTAGGGACATCCTCTAAATCTAACATTCAATCATTAGAATGGCGGAGATAGGGAGACGGATTTTCACACCTTTTCAAAAGATGATGGAGATCAAAGGAAAAGAAAGGTGTCAAAATCAATAATCATGACGTCATTGACACCTAATTAGCATAAAAAACGAAAAAAGGTCTGAAAATCCGCCCCCCTATCGTCGCCTAGTGGTACATTCTAAAAAATAGTCTTCTTTTAGCCTGAAAATAGACAGTCCTCAAGACAACTGCACAGAAAGTGTGTATTGGCCGGTTTTACAGTTATAAACAACATGTTGACACAGGAGGGTTAAACAGAGGTTAGCATAGATATATGTATAGTTTGTTGGTGCATATGTCTTTTAAAGTTTCCATTGGGCTCATACTAACTTAGACATGCCTCTCCTCGCAACAACTAACATTTGCCAAATATCATTTCTAATTGCGCTACTCATAAAGCCATACACAAACGGATTTATTACGTTGTTTAATCCACAGATAATATTCACCGCTGCATAGATAGCAAAGTGATGCCTAGGATATGGCACGCCGAGCAAACAATGTAGGTTTGTGTGAAGAAACATAGGAAAATAAGTGGCAAAGAAAAGTATGATAACTGTAATAATAGCTTTGATATTTGTGTTCTGTCGCCGTTCATCTTGTGACGTGGGCTTGGTGTCAACGGTATTGATCCGCACGTGCTTAGCGAAATGGAATGATGTCACTATAATTAATGGAAGAATGAATCCAATGTAATCCAAAAGAAGATCTTTCAAGTTTTTATCACCGTGTTCTAATCCGGTGTTTGATTGGAATGGCGAGTTCTTTATCAAAGAACAGAAAGGGACTTCCCGCGGTCAGGCCAATTATCCATATCATTAAACACATTCTTGACACAAATTTTGTACTTACCTCTACTTTTGCTTTTAGTGGATAAACAAGCATATAGTAACGAAGAATAGCAAATCCTGCTAAATGATAAACAGATATATAATATACCATTCGCATGGTGTACATCGTAAGCTTACAAATTACCCCAGTATGTGGATAAGCCAATATCTGGAAGCAACATTGTCGTCCACATGATACCGTTCAGACAGGTGCACCAATCTCCTAACGCGAGACTAAAGATAATTAGAAATGTTGGTGATTGGATCTTCCCTAAATGCATTAGACCACATAACAATAATGTGTTGGCAACAGATCCGAGCACAAATAGAGTTAATGAAACAGCTTTTAGAGCGGTAAGTGGAAAACTGTCAAAATAAGCAAGATACAGGATCCAGGCGCTATACATGTTCCCATTGGTTGTTAGGTATTCATACACGGAACTCAAGGTAATTGACATATTATATTCCCTCATCATTTTGGATAGTTCCTTTTGTTGGACTCACAAATTGTTAAGCTGATATAAGCAACATGAGTACCATTACTGCTTTTGCCTGTCAAGCGCAAACGTACTACAGTCACTTCGGATGTTAAAAGGATAGCCAGCGTCACTGGCACTTCTACCGTTCTTCAGGCTTAGCAGAGGTTCTGTCATCTATCAAGAGATTTGCGTTCACGCAAACCTGTCTCTTGTGACCACAATATGCCATATGTAAATATTAGTCCTGTAAAATCACAAAACCAAAATCCTTTGCGATTAACCGTTTCAAATCACAAGACGAAAATCCTTTACGATTTAATGAATATCCTGGTGAGTATGACAGCACAGCTTTCCTCTATAACAGTTTTAAAACTGAGTTCCTTGGGCGCTACTACTACTACTACTACTACTACTACTACTACTACTACTACTACTACTACTACTACTACCACTACTACTACTACTACTACTACTACTACTACTACTACTACTACTACTACTACTACAACCACTGCTACTGCTGCTGCCACAACTACAAGAAAATTGAAAAAGTTACAAATTGCATTCCAGATAATGAATTAGCTATATCCTAGTGCCAGTGCGTCGTCAATGACAGGGTTCATAGAACTAATGCTTGACAATAATAAAAACTACTACTACTGCTACTACTACTACTACTACTACTACTACTACTACTACTACTACTACTACTAATACACCATAGAATGTGAGTAGGTTACTGTGTGGAGATGTATATATGTGATACGCTCCATTATCTGATAGATGTAACCAGAGCAATAATTGTACACGTGCGATCTCAAAAGAACCAGTATAATTGTTTAAACACTTACTTACAAACCAGAAAATCGATTGTAGGCTATACTCACAAGGCCCATGGGTTTGTGAATCAACACACAACACACAATGGTAAAAGGGCAATATGACTTGAGTTAATGGCTGAATCCTGTTTTAGCTATGGCCCGCCCATCTCTAGCTCAGCTACACCCACGCTTTGCACGTGTTGGGATCAATCGATCACTGCACTCACTGAATCTCACTTTCCAGAAAACTATACAGGACGTTGTTGAATAGTTTTAAACTAATCTGATATAACGGCAACGGCGCCCAATAAAATTAGTTTCAAAATATTCAACAGTGTGTTTATTAAATAGTGAAGACATACAATTTGTACAACTTGGGACTATTGAGCCTTTGTGACTAACGTACTCAAGACATTCATACCGTAATTGATTATGATGTCAGCCTACCTTTGACGTAGATGATTATGGCGTCATATGATTGATCGATCGACTGTATTCGTTTTTTATGGTAACATGCTTCATGCCTAATGTGCAGTAACCCTCAATAGAGTGAACCATAACGAGATATGCTAGCTAGCATTTCAAGCTATAATTGCCCATTTCTAGTTCAGCTAGCTAGCATTTCAAGCTATGCATGCCTATTTCTAGCTAAGCTAGCTAGCATTTAAAGCTATGCCTGCCCATTTCTAGCTAAGCTATAGCTTGTATTTCAAGCTATACCTGCCCATTTCTAGCTAAGCTAGCTAGGATTTGAAGCTATGCCTGTCTAGGCTAAGCTAGCATGCCAAGCAATGCCCGCCCATTTCTTATTAGGCTAGATAGTATTTCATTCAACCTATGCTTGCTACTTTCTAGCTAGGTTAGCTAACATTTCAAGCTATGCTTGCTACTTTCTAGCTAAGCTACTCTCATTTTGTGCATGTGCATTTGGATCAATTTTAACCCTTTCAAGCCTGAATTACTTTGTCAATATCACGCGGGCGCTGTTGCTGCCATACGCCAGCCGGTTAAATTAATTTCAAAGTATTCAACAGCTTACCTGTATAGTTTTCTGGAAATTGATAGTCAGGTTCAGAGATTGATCGATTCCAACAAGAGTGAGGTGTCTGAGTAGTGTAGCCTCTGGGCATGCGCACTGGTCCACCGGATGCTCCCTTTCCACGGTACCACCAGTGCACGGTGCATTGGGATGGGGCTGCTGGTTAGATGCGGATCTCGTGGTTGCGGATCCAGTTGTTTGTTCATAAGCGAGCTTCTCTGCACTCCACTCTGTGCACCGCAGTGAATATGGGAACTGGCTGTGTTGTATGTGTCATGGTGATGGCCACTTCTTGTTCATCCTCAAGCCCGATTCTGCTCAAGGCATCAGCATTTCCATGCAGCTTGCCGGGTCTATGAACAGCATTGAAGTTATAGGCCTGCAGGGATTCCTGCCACCGCGCTACCTGTCCCTCCGGATTTTTTTAGCTTTCTGAGCCAGCATAGTGAGGTGTGTTCTGTACGTAGTGTAAATGGGCGTCCATACAGAACACATTTGTAGTACTTAACAAAGTACAGTGCGGTAAACAACTCTCGCTTAGTTGTTGCGTAACGTTTCTCCATGTTATTTAGAGTGTGCGAACCATAAACCAGAACCTGCTCCATTCCATCTTCTTTGACCTGTGATAGAACAGCACCAATTGCATAAGCAGACACGTCAGCGTCTAAGATGAAATCGAGGTTAGGGTTAGGATGAGCAAGAATATGTGCGATTGTTAACAGGTCCTTCAACGCCCTGAATGAAACCTTACACCCACTCGTCCACTCAAAGGGTCGATCCTTTTCAGTGATCTAGAACAGGAGAGATGCAATCTCGCTGAAGTCTGAAGTAACGGATGTAAAGGCGATAATACTGGCAGAGCCCGAGGAAACTCCGAGTGTCAGTCACGAAAGTTGTTCCCGCTGTCGATGGAGTGATGCTCGAGGTGAGTTTCTCCCAGGTCCATGTCTCCTGTGGAAATACTCTCCCGGTATTTAAATATGATCCATCGTACATCACGTTTGTGAGATTGCATCATCCTACTGTGGCACACAAATATCGGTCATGCAGATGTTCTGGTATATTATCATCAGAAGCTGCTGTTGCTGTAGTTGTAGTGGAAGCTGTTTCCAGGGAAATCATGTCCATCAAATGGCCACAGCGAATGGAGGGGACAAGCGTTATATGATTGACACTTCCATTGAATACCCTGAATTATATACGATTTTTGTTGGGGGTTTCCACTATCATCCGTGGACTCACGCTTCGGAGGGGATCATGTATTCAGGGTGGCTCCTAACTGTGGTGTTGTGGCCTATATAATTTCCTCCTGTCCCGGCTCAACTGTTGCTGTCGAGGCACATGTGTCGTACAGTGATGATTTCAGTCCAAAGGGGGTGCGATGGCCGTGTATATCTAGTTCCTGCGATATAGAATGAATGTCAACTTCACTGGCACTGAGAAAATCAGAACCTATTATGGCATCGTTTTGGATAGCTGCGATGACAACTCGCTGAATGAATTGCATCTCCTCTATCTGTTTCACGATGTTTACAACACCAGCCACCAGAACGTCAGTTGCTGAAGACTGTTTGCAAAAATATGTTAGAGGACCTAAGTGGTGGTCTCTGATGAGGTGGGATGCTCTCATAGAGACGCCTGTTAAAACGGTGATGGAGGCTCCAGTGTCTACGGTGGCACTGGTAGATATTCCAACGAAAAAGCAGGCACGCTTATAAATGACTTTGCAGTGTGCTTGGAGAGTCTCCAATAGTGTTGTGTGTAGTCTCTTTTGCTGCGGTAGGTCCCCGTATGAAGGCGGCCTGTTTCTCTGTAGCTTTCGTGAGTACAATGGGTGGCTGAGTGAGGAAGGGACAAGCCCGTCGTCGTTGCTGCTGATATTGCTTAGGCAACGACAGAGCTGGGGGTAGCAGTGGTGCTATGTTTGAAGCTGGTGGTGTATACTGTGAATTGTTGTACACAGTAGTTTGGATATGACTGAAATGGTGCGGACATTTTGCCACCTGAGCCAGCCATTTTGGGCAACATATCAGGGGATGTTTGGGTGAAGCACAAAAGAAACAACGTCGCCATGTCAACTGTTTGTTGTGGTTCCTTTTGCATACCCATGATGCGGAGCGCTGCTTTCCGTCAATGACACCGATGTTCATGTAGTGCTTGATGATAATGAGGTAGTTTTTGTGGTTGTAATTGATGTATTCACCTGACGTTGTTGTTGATGGACCATAGTTGAGCCGGGTTTCAGGAGGGGGCACTGAACTGACACTCTAATCAGTGCCCATTATAGTTTAATGGATGCTCTGACTGCAGTGTTCCTCAATCAGTTGCCGGTGTAGTGGAGGGGGGATGGTTTGGACACCGCTCCTTCCAATGACCTATCTGACCACATCCAAAACAGAAGTTGGGTGGCTGTGTCTGTGGAGGGTTGCTGCTTGGTGGTGGTCGTGTAGTCTGCTGTGTTGTAACAGCAGTGCTCAGTGTGGTGACTAGATTGGTGCGTGCGGATATCTGTTTTGTGATCTCTTCTAATCTGTCATGTGTTGTCTGTCTATTGCTATTGTTGTGCTGGTTTCCGCATCCTGGGGCGTTGTTGTTGCCTCCGCGATTGGACTGGCCACGCCCTCTTCCTCTAGGCGCATGACCGCCTCTGGGGGTGGGGGGGGGGGGGTGGGGGTCGTGTGCTCTTGTTGCGGTGCGGTGCTGGTGTCTGTAGCAGTGTCTGTGTGTGAGTTGTCAGTTGCAATCATGAACAGTGCGGTGGCCCATATAATTTCCTCCTGTCCCGGCTCAACTGTTGCTGTCGAGGCTAAAATCATGTGGTGACTAGATTGGTGAGTGTGGGGATCTGTTTTGTGATCTCTTCTAATCTGTCGTGTGTTGCCTGTCTATTGCTGTTGTTGTGCTGGTTTCTGCATCCTGGGGCGTGGCCTCCGGGATGGGACTGGCCATGCTCTCTTCCTCTAGGCGCATGATCCCCTTTGTTTTGGGGTGTGGGCTGGTGGTGTGTTCTTGTTGTGGCGCGGTGCTTGTGTCTGTAGCGTTGGCTGTGTGTCAGTTGTCAGTTGCAATCAGGATTTTGCCATCATTTAACTCATTGATAGGGTGTAGTTGGTGGCGAGCGTTCTCTCTCTCTCTCTCTCTCTCTCTCTCCCTCTCTCTCTCTATCTCTCTCTCTCTCTCTCTCTCTCTCTCTCTCTCTCTCTCTCTCAAGGATGTTCTCAATCTGAACTGCTGTTGTGGTAAGTGTTTGTAGATTTCCGTGCTCCATAAGGAATAGTTTTTCCTTAAGGGCCGGTTCTCCACTTAACGTATCAATGAATATGCCTAAACGAAGGTGCGTCACTCCCTTATGATTCGTGCTGGGGTACGCTCTTGTGACGAGACATTGGATGCAACTTGCTAATTCTGGGTGGGTTTCTTCCACGCGTCTCCTCAGGTTCTATGACTGAAGACGACTGGTCTCTCCCAAATGGCATGTCTCCGAATCTCTCTGACAAGCCACTTTCCAATTCGGTGTATGTAAGAGTGAGAGCTGACCCCATATCTGTCAGTACCTGCAGGGCTTTCCTTGGCAGTTTGGCGGCCAGATACTCTCCCATTGGTGATCCGTCCATCTGTTTGTGCAGCTTATAATTTCAAATTGGCACTTATAGTTGGCCCAGTCACCCGTCCCACATAATGCAGGTGGGAGGATAACTCGGCCGGTGCCATGATAAGGGACGATGGCCGCAAATCAATGTGTGGGTGCAGGAGATAGTGGAGTGAATGCAGATGTAGGTCGATGTCTGTTGAGGCGGCTCGTGGATCCTGGTTCATGTGGACTCCTGTCTGTGTGGTCCCAGATAATAAGTCGGTAAAGATGACCCTGCAGGCTTCCTAACTGGCATAGGATGATGAATTGAAGGCGGCGTGTCATGCATTCGTCGTACCGGATCCGTAGGTAGCTATGTGAGTCTTCCTCTGTATGTTGGAGGTCCGGGGAAATGACGAGGTCGCTGGGTGTGGTGTGTGTTAGTGCCGCTTCTGTGATTTGCAGGATGTAGTGTATCCGCATTCCAATACTCATACCGCGTTAATGATGTGTAGCGGGGAGACGAAGTTCCTTTTGTGGAGAAGCGGGCCACGGTACATAAGGAGCAGTCCATTGGTTACCGTAAGGTTGACACGGTGAACTCATTGGGTGTGTAGGTTGTGTAGGTTGCCCACGTGTGGGACTTCTCTGCTGATGTCCGTGGTGCGGCAAAGCTGTAGAGTGCCTAGGGCGGAGTCAGACAGTGTGATATAAGATGTACGCACCTGGGGGGCATCACGGAAAGACTCCTCACTGATCGGCGAGCACTCTTGTTGTTGTGATAATGGCGTTTCCACCAATTTGGAATAATTTAGTGCAACACTGGTGAGTGCTTGGGCCACCCTTCCGTCGTAATACTCCACCTCTGAGTCAGGGCAGTACTGTTCGTTGTAGAAGGGAGACCGGAACATGTGAGAACTGAGTGTGGGCGTGGGTTCACTTTGTGCTCGGACCCTACATCGGGCACTACTTGTAGACTCTGGGCATGTGCGTTGGTCCACTGGATGTTCCTGTTCCATGGTAACGCCGATGCGCAGTGTATTGTGATAGGGATGCTGGTTAGATGCGGATCTCAAAGTTGCGGATCCAGGGTTGCGCATTGCTGGGTTGTACAAAGACTGACTTCTAGAGCTGGTGGATAGTTCACATTCCTGTGGGGCCATGCGACCATCGCCGAGAAAGTTGAACCTCATGGTCTCATCCTCGCTGTTGGTGTCACTGTTGTGACTATCCAACAGCTCAATTTATGGCTGGAACGTAATTAAATAATACAATAATTAATATATGCAGCTGTCAAACAATTGTACTTGTTTGTTGCTACCTGGGATATGTCTAGTACATGGGGCCAAGTTGACGACTCATCATCATGGTTCTCGCCAGAGGTACATCACAGAGTAAGATCCGCGAGTCATCCGCAAGTTTAATATAAACCAAATTAACACTCTACAAACACTTTTTGTTGCGAGAGGAAAGTGCCTCGCGCGGGTCTCCGTCACAGGAAAATGCCTACAACGCTGAAACGGAGGAAGAGAGATGGCTAAAATGGACCACTCTCTTGTTAAAACCATATTATGTAAAAGAGTCAACCAAGTGAAATTATATGTTTAAAGTGATGCGCTCTGTTTTACGTGCAGATGTGGTGGATGATTTCCGCAGAATTCAACACCGTCACCGTATGTAAGTTCCAAGATTGTGTATTAGTAGCTGCCACATTATTTTTGCGGTCCTTCTGCTAGTTTCTACCCTATCATTTAGTTTTTTAGTCCAGATCTAGGTTTAGCCACAGATGGTACTGTAAGCTAACAGTTTTTAACAAATAAATCTGACGGACGATAATGTTCGGTGACCGTGAGGTCACCATACGAAACATCACCCTCAGTAGACGGCATGTGAAACTACCATGAGCTGAAAGCCCCAGAATCATATACTGATCCTGTTACCGTCGCGACATGACCACATTTAACAGCACAAGTCACGGTACATCAGCATTGAAAAGCACATATAAGTTTTAGGGTTGGGACAAAGATGTAGCTATCCAACTATAGCGAGCTTCCCGTGAGTGCGTGGTGGGTTCTAAGACTGCATCCAGTCACTTGTGGAGTTAGATGGAGAGCTGAATCCTGTCCGTCACCAGTGTGCCGGGACAGATCATTTGAGATCCGCACCTGGGGAGCTAACATTTACCTGATGTTAGGGTTATGTAAAATCGCCCAGAGATGCACTGCTGGCCAGTAACTTTAATATATTTTCGCAGTGCTTCCTATTTTGGTGGGGTTTGCTAACGAACCGGTATCCGGAGATACAAGGGGAGGGGTGGGTGGCGGAGGTGTGGTGGGTATATGCGGTGATCGTCACTTTATTTCTAGCCGCACTGGAACCCCAGTAGTTCCAAGGTCAACTCTAAATAATGTGATGGAAGGAGGTTCAGACAATTAATAAGCCCGAAGGCTGGTGGAACATAGACAGAGACAATTACTCATAACAGAGGCCTTACGGTAGATGGTCAATTTATATAATCTAGCCGGAGTGCGGTGTTACATAGCTGCTACTCCCAGAAAAGAGACTAACACAAAATGTCTCCTACCGAGTAATCGTCCCTACTACTATAAACCTATCTTATCGAGCTAGAACAGTCCAGGTTTAGTCGACCGCATGTCATGTTCGCGTAATGAGAACATGAAGAGAGACATCAGTGAAAAATTGATGCTGTTCGGGGAACAAGGTGGTGCGGATATTGTTGCTGTATAGTATAGCCAAGTGATACTGCCGTCCAAGAGTTTCTATAAAAAAATAAACAAAACATATAACACGGATGGCTACTGCCATATCACTGACATTGAATAATACTGCAATAGGAGGTCACTCGACCCTGACGGTGCTTATGGGCACGACAATAAGAATAATATATACATAATAATAAACTATAAAAATGCGGTCTTAAGTGACCGGAAGGTACCTATTTGTCATCAGTACCTGTTACACAAAAATAATACAATAATAATATAATAATAACAGAGTACCTATTAGTCATCGGTACGGAAAAGTTCTAGAGTCACAATAGTTGTAGCATAACACAATCTGAATGCGAGATGGCACGATGCAGAAGTTGGTTGCTAGGAAAAACTGCAGGCACACTGCCGATGCGGCTCGTTCTCAGGAAAAGTGAAGAACAACGTTTGCAGAAATGGATGACTAGTGGATAGTCATGTCTACATAAATAGTTATCAATTTAAATGGTGTGTCAAAGGTTCCATACCAGTATAGAAATTGAAAGCTGCCCTGTAGTTCTTGAAGGGCTACGGATGAAGTTAATAATGCACATGCATTCTGGCAGATCACAAGACGAGATGCATCGAATAGCTCACACGATGCATCAGGCAATGTTCCTCTAACTTCGGTAAAAAATATCTAAAAGACTAACACATGATGTGCGGATTGATTACACCACTGGTTGCCTGGTAAGGCACATCTGGTGCGTTATCACAGAGCATATCACTCGCCCTACATACTGGATGACGAGCTACATCAGGGCTTACAGGCCCATCCACACGAAAGGTCCCTTTTGCGGAAGTAGTGGCTTGGGCTACCTGACTTTAAGTTCTTTATTGCCCCGGGTGATATCTTTCCGGGAGCTTACAAAAACTGGCGGTTGCAGATGTGGTGGCTTGTATTCTAGAGACGACGAGTCTCAAAACCGAATTGATCCGCAGCAGATGTTATGTATCTGCTATACAGATTGCAGTAACTCACGCTCGTCCTCTAAGACCAGGCACCTCACCACCACCTGGCTGCTGCTGAATCTAATTTTCCAGCTCCTTTTATACTAACTATGACACCACAGCTAGAGGGCCACAACCAATCAGCGAGCGCGCTTCAGAGGCGGGGAAGCGGGTCATGTGACACGCTATTGTACCCATGCACTGAGAGCGTGCATGCGCTAAGCATATGGGGTTCATTATTTTGAAAGGAATTTGCTGTCTCAATTACCCATAATTCGGTCAATTCTTGACCGATTTTAAAATAGTAAAGCGTTTTGGAATCCTCACTTCATTCCGGTTATGATACAGAACAAGACTGTCGTGTAATTTAAAGTAATTACGTGTACCAACTCGGTACAAAATAAGATGCTATTTCTCCCCAACGCTAACGCCCGTTGGCTAGCAATCTCTGAAGGCCGCGCATGCGCGCTAGGCGATCTGGCGGACTTTTTATTAACCTCTCATATACGGCTTTATACACGCGTATCGTCCCACCCAGGGGTGGGGAGGGGTGGTGTGCGCTTGGAACGTACCTGTCCCAGCGGTTCCGTACCCAGAAGCTTAGCTAGAGATGGGCGGGGCATAGCTAAAACTGGAAAGGTCCATTAAAAGATCGCCTACGAATGCTATTGGAATAAATTGTATTTTCAATTTCGTTCATTTCATTTGGTCTCATCTCGTTCATTAACCCCCACTTGCGTCAACTACGCCTCAAAGCGCTCAAATGGAAGCGTAAATCAATTAACAGCTTTAATAGTCAAGATTTCTCAGGGAAAATTAAACAAAATTACAGGCTAAGGAGAATATTTCTTTGTAAATCTACAAAAATATTTTTCTGTTGGCCTGCATATGAACATTTCTCTAGACCACTTCAGATACCGCCCATCAACTCGGTAATTATAAAGCAAATTCCAGTTTTCTTCTAGCCAGTGTCCATTTGCATGCCGATAGAAGAGTATTTTGGACAATTTATCACTGGGATGACTGGCTCGGTTACCGTAGCATTGAGTCCGTTTTTGAACAGGTTGGCGATTAAAGAGTTAAGTTGAAAAATGAAGTTAAAATCAAACGCGTGATATCGTTTTTCTGGTTCGTTTGATAAAGGATTTAATTCATACTCGACTCACAGATCTGATCAATGAATGAAGCATTAGCCACGATTACAGATCTCAGTGAAATGTCGTAGAGAGATTCAGAGTAATAATAAACAAGAGCTCCGCAAACGGTGCATAATACCCCGCCATGATGACAGACCAGTGAATGAGAGCTAACAGAAAATATTTATTTCTTCCTCAGACCTAAACCAGCCATCCTTATGCAGTGCCAAAGTGATCTGTTAAATGGTCAAGGAGGTATCGCCCGGAAATCAATTCTCAAGATGGTCACCAGACTGGTGGCCATCTTGGATTTCAGATTATCGTAAATTTTGATAAGTTTCTTCACCAGACATATTCCAACCACCCTATGAAGTGATCCGATAAATGGTAACGGAGATATTATCCAGAAACCCACTTTCAAGATGGCAGCCCGTGACTCGCGGCCATCCTGGAGTTCGGATCGTCGTCAATCTCGACCTATTTCTTCTCCAGACCTAGTCCAACCACCCTATGAAATTGCAAAGCGATCTGATAAACGGGAACAGAGTTACCATCCAAAAACAAATTTTCTAGATGGTGGCTGGTGGCTATCTTGGATTTCGGATCATTGCCAGTTTCGATAGGTTTCTTCCCCAGACCTAGTCCAACCGCTCTATGAAGTTTCAAAGCGAGCTGATAAATGGTATCAGAGTTATCATCCGGAAACCAATTTTCACGATGGCCGCCGGTGGCTGGCGGCCATCGTGGATTTCAGATCATCGTCGATCTCGAGAGATTTCTTCCTCAAAGCTAGCCCAACCACCCTATGAAGTTTCAAAGCCATTCGATAAACGGTTAAGGAGTTATCATCTGGAAACTAATTTTCAAGATGGCCACCTGTGGCTGGCGGCAATCTTGGATGTCGGATCATTCTTAATTTCGATAGGTTTCTTCCCCAGACCTAGTCCAACCACTCTATGCAGTTTCAAAGCGATCCGATAAACAATAACGGGGTTATCATCGGGAAACCAATTTTCAAGATGGCCGCCGGTGGCTGGCAGCCATATTGGATTTCGGAGCATCGCCGATTTTGATAGGTTTCTTCCCTAGCCCTAATCCAACCACCTTATGAAGTTTCAAAGCGATCCGACAAACGGTAACGGGGTTATCATCCGGAAATCAATTTTCAAGATGGCTGGCGGCCATCTTGGATTTTGGATCCCCGTCGATTTCGATAGGTTTCTTCCCCACACCTAGTCCAACCATCCTATGAAGTTTTAATGCGATCCGACAAATGGTAAAGGATTTATCATTCGGAAACCACTCTCCCGCCGGCCCGCCCGACCACCCGTACGGACAGACGGCGCCATTACATAATACACCACTAATTTTTTTGGCGGGGTATAAAAATCAAGCAACGCAATTGAAGGATCCATTTCTAGCTTAGTCCCGCCCATTTTAGCTCAACTCAGCCCCACGTTGTATGTGTGTTGGGATCATTATGTATATACTTTGAAACCGGAATTCCCAGAATCTAAACTTCAAGATAACTATGCACGTACACCGTTGAATAATTGAAACTAATTTGTCTCGGTGCGGTTGCTGTTTCCTATCAGCAACAGCACCTGGTCAAATTAGCTTCAAAATAGTAAGTAAATGTTTATTAACCGTTTAACACTCGAATTTCTTCAAGAAGATTTCAGTTTTCTCACAGGAAATGTCCATTTGCCGACCAAGAAAGGACTATTTTTGAAAATTTACCACTGAAATGATTGGCTAGGTTGTCGAGTCGGTCATTCCAGTGGTAAATTTTCAAAAGATAGTATTCTCTTGGTTTGCAAATGGACATTTCTCAAGACCACTGCAGAAGCCATTTTTGACTGTCATGAGTGTTAGTGTTAAATCCTGCCCATCGTTAGCTATAGCTAACTAGATTCCCAGTTGAACGTCACATATTTAACTAGCTAGTCAACTGTAGTCGGCCGACTACCCAAACTCGGTTCAGATGATTAGTGGGAAATTTGCGTACATTTCAAAATAGCGGACACTGATCGCATGCCACCGATAAATGCATGTAAAAGTATAAATATTTTCACTAAATAACCTGATGAAATTATGCTTTCGCTCTGTATGGCAATGTTCCCAAGCCCGTACTCCTTCCCGCTTTATGTCATATGGACGCTTTTTGACGTGTTAGCAGACACGTATAATCCATTTTCGTAGGCCATCAAAACAGACGACAGAAATGGTTAATGGAGACCCGGCTGGGCATAGCAACTGAGCATGTTTAGTAAACCAGAAAACCGACTATAGTTAGCTAGTCGAACTGGTCCGTGGATTCATCAATTCTACGCATTAGCACGAACCTGATAGCCTTTGCTTTGCTAGTGGAATACATCCCATTATGCCTGTCACAATATTTATTATGTAGTTATATAGTTTTGTTTGAATTCCACTGATTATTTCCAAAGCAATTTGAATGGATTAAACTGTTGCCTTTTTAATAAATCTTCTTTCGAAATAGTCGATATGATTTCTATGAAACAATTCTCAAACTCGTTTTATTTAGCTTTTGACGGAAATGTTGTTAGTGCGCTAGCTATATCAACGTACCAGAGGAGAATCAGATAAGCCTGACTTACACACATTAATACAATACTGCGTGCTTTGTTAGCGTCGATATTAGTCGATACCATTTAACACCCATATCAGCCAAAACGGCTCCTGAAGTGGTCATGAGAAATGCCCATTTGCAGACAAAGAGAAGACTATTTTATGAAAGTTTTCAAAAATAGTCCTGTCTTGGCCTAGAAATTGACATTTTCTATAAGAAAATTGAAAATTTCTTTTACAAATTTGAGGGTTAAAGAGTTAATACGATCTGTTACAGCGAGAAAATGAGTTCAGCTTCATAATTAATCACATTTTAGCGCGAGACTCGGGTAATCCCCAGACAAGGCTCGCACATAGATGCATTCCCTTTCATATATCCATGCCAATAGAAATAGTGAGGGCTGAAATGTCACAAAAAAGGCGGAGGCGAGATTTGCTTGCCCAAATTGAGTTAGAGATAGATATTTCATCTTTAGGGGGGGGGAGCAATGAGAAAAGTATAGGGTTAACATTTTCCGACCCCGTTAATACTCGTTTTGTGTCAAATCCAAGATGGCCGCCACCCCAAAAAGGAAAGTGGCATATCTTGGGATACCATTGTCAGATTTTGACGATTTTGGTATCTATTGGTGGGTTTTCTGGGACACTGAGTCGATTGGTGGGTTCGTTTAAATGACTGGAGGTGAATGTCACCCTCTGGAAGTCAGCATCAAGGTCAAATAACCTCAAAATTCCAAGATTTATGCTTCGTGGTCTCTAATATCGAGATTTATTTGGTTTTACTGTCAAATGTATGTTTTTACAATGTGCTGAATTAATTAGTGATGGTTTTGAAAGGTTTTAGGGGTCTGATTATCATCTCTTCCATTTTCAGATAATCTGATACATCGCCTATGTCCTTACACTCGCCATGAATGTGTAAAGCAGTAGATGCGATCATCCTCAAGGATCTCATTCCCCCAAAATATACCACATGTGGAGTTCGTGAAGTCTGTATCTCCTAATGAAGCAAAGGGGTCACATTGTCTGTCTCAGTGAGTCAAGCTATGGCTTACGCCACACAAGATCACGATGACCCGATACTTGCAGATTTACTCGACGCGTCTATGACTCTGGCAAGTGAAATTTTGAAGAGAAAAGCTTGGAGATTCATTGGTGAGCTGGGGCCATTTGAAAATCCTCCTATGCCGCAAGTCTTTCTAATACATCTGCTTTCCCGCCATCGTCGTGGAAAGGCGAAAGACAGAAGAGAAGAAAACAGTGGACATCTCGTGTCAACTACTGATTCAGAACACCCGCACAGACGGACAAGTGAATCGCAAGGCAACAACAGTAAAGGTGTTCAGACAAGAACTGAAACTCCACTGTCCATCGGTCTTCCCCTCACCATACATGCACGAATACGGGACAGATATCTCGTCACAACTCTGGCATCGTTATTTCTTGGAATTGGGTAATCAAACCTCCTCAATATTGAGAAGCACATTGAGCATGGTGTGCTCCTCCCCATTGCAAAATACACATGGTGGTATCACTGTTTGTCTTCCAGACTGGCTGAAAAAGGGGGGTCGACCTCACTTTTGCTGTGGACAATATCGACATGCTGGAGGGCACGGCGTATGGCCAGAATACTTCATGGCGTCATAGTTGTCCTTAGCCAACACAATGATGAAGATGCATTCAAGCCACTACAGGTGGAGATCCATTACCTGGAAGAACCTGTCATTATGAAAAAGCCGACCAGGTTTCAAATATTCACGTGTGTAGAAAGAAAGCTCTTGAAATCCTACAGGCACTGCAACCACACATGGGCTCCACTGACTTCGCCACACTGTATAAGCTTTGAGATTGACACACTGTATATCATCGGTTGATGTCGGACCTGAGCGACCCACTGTCATCGAACTAGACCGTGACCTCTGTGACTGTACTGTGCGGATCTAGCAATCTACCAAGAACAAAAACTGGATCCTCAAAGCTGGTGCTTTACATATATGTTTCACCGCGCTCCATGCACTGGGGAACAACTGTGGAATGCAATCGCATGGACACGGAGGCGGTCGAAATGGGTGTCGACACTGCAGCTGCTCTGCGTGGTATCTATGGGGAAAAGCCTTTAATCGTGGAGTGGAATATCACACCGTGATGTCAGTAGCCAGCGTGATGATGAAGTCTGAAGCTATACTCAGGGATTTACCTCCTGGGCCTGTGCATTTATAGTGCCAGCACCTAAAGGAGGCTTTGCACAACACAATCGTGATCCAAATATGGCCGTGATCTATGAAAATGTAGAGGCATATTATGCTCGTCACATCGAGGAAAGAGAGAACAAGGGTGCCGGTGAACTCGCTAGATTGTTCAACCAATATCTGGAGCAAGTTGAAGCACTGCTAATCATTGCTGCCTCTCGACAAGGTGACTGGCTGGCTTACCTCGCTGCACTGGACAACCAGATCAAGTATTTCTTTGCGGTTGACCTCCTCAACTATGTGCGGTTCATGCCTCTCCATCTGGCGCAAATGAATCTGCTCGAATGGACAATTCAGTGACGTGGGAGGCTCTCAGCACTGGCGCCTTTCTCGTGACCAAGTCAGTCATCCCCTTCACCTCTCTGTTCACAGACCAGCATCTTGAGCAGAAAATCAAGGACCTCAAGGGGAGTGGTGGCTTTGTTGGACTCACTCAAGACGAAGCTGCCCTCGATCGATTGGTACATACCACATCCCTTCTTGCTGGAATCGTCAAGCACGTTTTGAGCAACTTTCCATCTTCATCCAAATCCACCCACTGTCATGCACTACTAACTGTCCGGTGATGTTTCTGTGAGATCGAGCAAAAATGCCATGAAGCTTCATGATGGCATGAAGCAGCATTGCCTGGAAAATCCCTTCGATACTGCAGCTCCACTGAAAAACATTGTGTCATCGGCGCTTATCCCTGAGGCGGTGAAGCCTAACATCCTTCAGTACCCTGAGAACGGTCAGACAGCATATCGAGGCCTTCGTCACTGATAGACTTATGACCACCTCCACTCAATCCATCTGGGATCCCATGAAGAAGTCAAAACTTAAGAACTTCACGAACTGGATGCAGAAGACAAAGGTCAAATTGGGTGACAAGGTCTTCAAGCTTCGCTAGGACCACCAGTTCTTGGGGCGAAGCTGGATCATCCAAGAATCACGTTCTGAACTCGACCCCACGCTGGCAAACATGATCGACAACTGAGAGCTGTCGTCCCTCGTTCCATATATGCTGCCGACGGATCTCTCCTCCTTCCTACTGATAAAGCAAGCATCATCCACGCTGTAGAAGCCGCAAAGCCAGCGCTGCCGACTGACAGACCTGATGTGACTCATTCCGTTGCCAGTGCTCTACCATCTTCTGCACCTGCTCGAGTAACACCACTTGTGCTGATAATCGATGCCCTGGCCGTTCTCCAAAGAATGAATAAAACACCAAACTTGACTACCATCCTTCATCTCAGTTGGCCGGAAGTTGACTGGGTACGTAGAGGCGAGAATCGTCTTTGATCGATATATCGAAGGGAGTCTGAAGAAGACAAGGAGCAACAGGGCAACGGTTGCTGCTGCTGCGAGCGCTGGGCATGATATTCACGATAGGATGTCAATCAACACGATCTCCTTGAAACAACTGCTATCATGCGCATCCACGAAGCACAGTCTTTCGTGTCACCTCGGCCCGGGCATCTTCGAATGGTTTGAGGGTGGAGATGTGAAACTCATAGTGCTGTATGACACCGTTTTCAAGACCAAAAAACCAACAGAGGCCGACTGAGACACACTCACACGAGAAGGCCGATACCTTCGTCACACTACACGTCCTTCTGATCATTCAGGAGTGGACTTTCCGTGAGGTGCACATCTGGTCACCTGACACTGATGTCCTCGTCCTTCTTATGGACATGGTATCGCATGGTTATCTTAGGGTGCTGACCCAACTAAATCTCATGACTGGGAAAGAGGCAAAGTACCGAGACGTGCACGGACCGGTGCAAGCTGTTGGGATACAAAAGTGTAGAGCTCTGTTCGGCTTTCATCACCTCACGGTGGCAGATTGGGGTGGTAAGTTTGTCGGAGTCTCCAACAAGGCATGGGTGACTGCCTTCTTCTTCTCTCTCTCTCTCTCTCTCTCTCTCTATCTCTCTCTCTCTCTCTCTCGACAAAAATCGCCCCATCATTGAGACCTTTAGCCGCCTCTGAGAAGGGCCCATATCCATGCCAACAACAGATGAGAGCGAAGCCATACCAGTCCTGCCAGCCAATCTTCAATACCTGGAGACATTCGTGTTCAAGGTCTGTGCTCCAAAAAGCTCAACCCGAATCCTATCTGACCTTCGCTGGGAACTTTTCCCAGCTTAAAATCTTGAGAGCGAGGTGCTCCACTCAAGCCGTTGCACATTGATCCCTCACATACAGCGGGCTAACTATCTGGTCATGCGAGACAAGGGTTACACTTCTGCTCACCCCTCGCTCCCGAGTCTGGAGGGAAATGGCTGGTCTGAGAAAGGGATCCCTGTCAGATGCCTTGTACCCCCAGCACTGTGTGCTGTGATTGAAATGGTCAAGTGTGGGTGCAAGAGAGATTGCAAAGGGAACTGTTCCTGCACTAAAAACTGGCTAGCTATGCGGATGATGCAGCAACCAGAAGGATTATCGGATGGATGAGGAGGAGGAAGGAGAGGAGGAGGAAGATGTTTAATGAAACCTACTAAGCCTACGATTCAGTATTTCTGTCTCATATAGTACTAGAGTTGGCAGTAGTCAGTAGACTCCTGGAAAATGAATGTGCAACGTTGTATTAAAACTCAAATTCATTAAATATTTGACAATTGCATTCTATATTTTGTTAACCATACCAACCATTCGCCAACTGACTTGGCTCCGATGGTAACCCACGATGACAAAGTGATCGTAAAAACGATGCAATTGGAGATAGGTTGGCCATTCAAGGATCAGAATGATCTTCACTTTGACTCTGAGAATTTGACTTTGATGATGAAACTTTTCAAAACCATCACTAATTAATTCAGCACATTGCAAACGCATACATTTGACTAAATCTCACTATTAGAGGCAGTGAAGCTTAAATTTTAAGATCATTTGACCGTGATGCTGACCTCTAGAGCAGGATTCTGTCCTACAATCATTTCAAACACCACGCCAATCGACTCAGCGCCCCAGAAAACCCAACAATAGACACAAGAATCATCAATATTGGACTGTGAGATCCCGAGATATACCACTTTCCGTTTTCATCTGGCGGCCATCTTGGATTTGACCCGAAACGAGGGTTAATCTGGTCGAAAAATTCGAACCCTATGATTTTCTCCTCATTTCACCCATAAAGATGCGATATCCACCACTAACCCAATTTGGGTAAACAAATCTTGCCAAATTACATTTCAGCCTCCGCTAAAAGGCAGCTGGAGCTTTTTGACTGTCAGTTAGTCGGCAATGGGTGCATATAGTTCCCCAATCGAACGTACACTTAGCGAGTGACCAAGACTATTTCTTTATTTCGCTTGAGGAATTCAGTTTTAGCTATGCACCGTCCATCTTTATCTAAGCTCTACCCACCCTTTGTCCGTGCTGGGATCTATCGATCTCCGCACTCTCTGAATCTCAATTTCCAGAAAACTATACAGGCAAGCAGTTGCATATTTTGAAACTAATTTTACAGGATGCTGTTACTGCAACAGCGTACAGTCAAATTAGTTTTAACATATTCAACAAAATGTTTATTAAATACTAAAGACATACAATCCGTACACATTTACGAACTAAGTGTTTATGGCAGACTAAATCGCGTTATTCATGACGTAATTGTTTATGACGTCTGCCTACGTCTGGCATAGTTGATTAGGAAGTCATATAATTGATCCATAAACTGGATCCCTCCATTAATCCTCCGAATGTCACGATACAACAAATATCTCCATTAGGCAACGTGATTCTTGTGTAGCTTAGGCCGTGAAGTATGGCGTTATTCCTGGTTAAGTATCTAGTGAGAACACGTCTTTAGACAAACATCACCTTTATCTATATACACTCAACCTATCAATAACGCACTTTGTATGAGTCATCAAAATGTGATTGTCACATTCCTTTACTGAATGTGTAGGACAAGATTTAAACTTTGATACTTGATTACTAGCATTAAAACTTAAGATCCGATTAACGCATTTTGATACTCTATTTCTCATACTATTTACTTCCGGTAACCGGGTAACCCGAAAGGCGGATTTGCCGGATTCAGGATTAAGGCAGGACATGACAGTGCTCACTAGAGACAGGTGCTCACATTATGCAGGTCCCAGACGAAACCCTAATAAGGCAGCTTACTGGGTCGGTATTGGCACATGAATGGCCCAGTAACCTACGTTATCAGGGCAGTATGTAATATGTGGGGTCAAATGACGGCGGTTCATAAAGATGAGTAGTCTGATGATAACAGGTCATACGTAACAATGTTAGGACTGATTGTAGATTCTTTGACATACATCCTTTGGCGTGTTAACACATGTAGATTAGACTAGAATTATAAAAATAAGTAACATGTTGGCTGACGTCACAATCCTAATGACGTATCATAACTCCGTCATGAAACTCGAAAACACCATAAAATGTACGAATTGTATGTCTTTGATGAATTTACAATTTGGTAAATATTCATTTGAATATTTTGAAACTAATTTGACTGGGAGCCCCCTGTCAAATTAGTTTCAAATAATTCAACCGCTTATCCGTACAATTATCTCGAAAATGGAATTCATTGAGTTCAGGGTTAAAGTACCTAACTTGATTCCAGCACACGGACACAATGTGCGGAGCATACGTGGAAATGGGCAGGACATAGCTAGAAAAGGGCGAAACATATCTAGATATTGGCGAAGCATAGCTAGAAAAGGGCGAAACATATCTAGAAATGGGCGGAACATAGCTAGAAATGGGTGCCTCTTTTCTCTGAGTTACGTGAGAAAATGTATGACACTGTTTGGTCATGAACTGTGAGGAGCTCCATTAGCGCAATGCTTATTATAATACACTATAATCATTGGCACTAAAGCTTTGTGCTTCTATGGTTTCATCCCTAAGGCAAACTATACTACTTTGTTAAAAGTTATTGTGGGAAACGTTATTTAATACAACACCGTCGTAGTGGAGTGAAATTTGGATGAAAAGCGCATCAGCACATGTACGAATATTGCATACGTAACGCGCCACAACCGGTCCTACACCGTGTACAAATGGGCCAAATTGGGTACTGGTTCGTATATACACTTACATATACACTCATGTATGTTAGCATCTGCAGGGCGAAAATCCAGATTCACTTGATAGGTAGTCTCAGCATCAAAATAATGAATGAAAAAGAAAGCGATAATGAAGCTGCCAATGAACACCTGCAGCCAGAGACGCTAGAGGAAAATGATATATTAAACAGACCTATAACGAATGAAGAAATATCAAAAGCCATACAGCGTTTAAAAATAATAAAGCTGCTGGATCAGATAACATAATAAATCAGTATAGCAAGTCCACAGAACACATTATGATCAGCATATGTAAACACCTATTTAATAAAATACTTGATTCAGCAAACGTTCCCGACGCTTGGACTGAAGGTATTATAATACAGATTTATAAACGAAAAGGTGACACAAATGATCTCAAAAGCTACAGACCAATCACACTACTCAGCTGTTTAGCAACCATATTAATGAATTATTAGAAAATACCAATAAATTATCAGAAAATCAAGCAGGCTTTAGGAAAGGATATTCCACAACAGACTATATATTCTCACTGTCCGCACTAGTAGAACTATTCAAAAATAAAAGAAAGCGACTACTCTGCTGTTTCGTAAATTTTGAGAAAGCCTTTGACTCAATGTGGCATAATGGTCTCTGGACAAACCTACTACAGCATAAAATAAATGGTAAATTATTTAAAGTAATACAGAGCATGTATAACAGCATACAATCAATAATCAAGTTAAACAACAAATTCTTGCAAATGGGGAGTACGTCAAGGCGATAACCTCTCTCAAGTACTATTCTCCATATACTTAAATGACCTCGAAAATTTCCATAGTAACCAAACATGTAAATCCATAGAACTAGGTAATACAGAAAACGAGCTAGAAACCTTACTTAGACCATTAACACTCCTCTATGCCGACGATATAATTATGCTAGCTGAAAACGCAACTGACCTCCAGCTGATATTAAATGCATTTGAACATTATTGCAAATTGTGGAAACTAAAAGTAAATGCATACAAAACAAAGATTGTGGTCTTAGGTAGTACCAAAGGATATTGTAACAAACTTTCGTTCTATTTAAATACTAAGACATTAGAAATTGTATATAACTATAAATACCTAGGCATACATTTTTCCTACAATGGCCACCTACCTTTAGCTGAGAAAAGCTTATTTGAACAAGACCGAAAAGCTATGCTCGCTTTACATCGACGAGCTAAACAATTAGATCTACCCATTGATTGTCAAATAAAACTCTGCCACCAGATGATAGAACCGATGTAATGTAATTTCATCGAAAAAGCACATCTACAATTTCTAAGACACCTTTTAAAAATTAGACGAAGCACACCTAAATACATGACATATGGGGAACTAGGGGAACTGCCAATAAAGGTATTAATAGAAAAGCGCGTGCTCATATACTGGATAAGGCTTATCTCAGGAAAGCAAAATAAACTAACACTACAAATATATAATTAGATGTTAAAAGATTTTAATGAAAACAGAAAACCATACAAATGGCCAACACGCATTAAAATCAGTCTAGATAATACAGTGCACACGTACCTTTGGAACACACAAGCGATCCATAGCACTAAAATCATCCAAGCTGCAATTACTCGAAACATAGAGGACCCGTTTATGCAAACGTGGCTCTCCCACATGCAGTAATCGTGGACGGGTAAGATCTATAATTCTTTTAAGACAAACTGGGAAACGGAACCATACCTTAGACTTAATGATAGGAATAGAATATTGTTAGTAGTCTAGGGGGATGCTATGCGTTTCTAAATCACTCATGCGTTACAATGCTAAGTAATGCATAATTAATTTGATTGATGGGTTTTTAATTGGTTTTGACAGGTGCAATGCGTAATGAGGTCGTGCAGGTCATGTGTGCATCTGTGTGGTATTGTTTGTTGTCAGAATGATTGGTGTGTATACGTCAAGAGGTCTAGTGCAATTGTTCAGTTGTCTGAATGATTGATGTGTATCTGTCAGGTTGTGATGAGTTGATCAATACGAGAACAATGGCCGACAGCGTGCACCTAGTGTAACACTATTGGTGTAGGCTGTGCGTTATTGTTTTGGTGTCGAACAATGCCCGTTATCGTTGATGAATAATGATATCCCGTGCACCCTTGTCATATTTAACGTATTAATTAGGTGGGTGGCACACCCGCTTCATGGTTGAAGGGTAGTAAAATGTAGAGTATTTTGAAACTAAGCGGAATTGTGGCTTCCTATGCCAAATTGTCGCATTGAACAGCGCCTTTTGAAGGATATCGTTTATGTGCATGATCGATGGCACCTGCATGGACAATAGTGCACAGCGGTCACTTATGAACAATAGCGTACAGCGCATACCTATGAACAATAGCATCCAGCAGCCACCTGCATGAACAAAATGTGTTCCCATTCATTTAATATTTAGAAAATCAGAGCGTTGCATTACCCGGTAATATATAGGTACACTTATTGATGTTGTATGTATAATATTATACAGATAATAAACATGTATATATCGTATTTAAGGATATTCTTCAAATTATTTTTTAATGTTGCAGCCACAATTTTATATAGGCGGCTGCACATTTATACAGGTGGCAACATGTGTATGTACATGCCCGGACACATATTCGCGCCAAAATGCATGCATACATGTGCGGCCACATGTTTCGGATTTGCGGCCACATGGTGCGGATTTGCGACCACATATTGTGGATTTGAGATGGGGGCGTGGCGGCATCTCCCAGTCATTTAATTTTCAAAAAATCAGAGCGAAGTACAGCCTTACATGGGTAATGCGGCCACATAATGCGGATTTGTGGCCGCATGTTGCGGATTTGCAACTGCATGTTGTGGATTTGTGGTTGCATGTGGATTTGTGGCTGCAAATTGTGGATTTGTTGCCGTATGTTGTGGATTTGTGGCCACCGTACGTATAATTCTATAAAATTGTTCAAATTCAATCTCTTTTCTCACTCCAGTTTAAACATCACACAGTGGTTGGATGTGTATTTTAACTGAAGTGTGGTTAGGTAGCATTAGGCAGTCAAGGTTTCTTTGAAGAACCTTATAGCTTGAATACTTGCTAGATTTATCCTATGTGATTCAACTTTTGATAGGTCAAATGACCTGAAGCGGCATAAGATCCGATTCCATAACGATGAAGATAGCGAAAATCGAGACAGTGAAGATGAAGAAATTGCGGAGACGAAGAGTGAAGATGATGAGCAAATGGAGTCGAAGAGTGAAGCCAGTGATTACTCAGTGAAGTCTGAGAGTGAAGATGAAGGTGAAGATGAAAAAGACGCCATAGGCAATCAGGAACTATTCATCATATACCAAAATATTAAGCATGTCTTAGATGCTGAACAATCAGGTTTAGAAGATGAGGATGGTGAGGTGAACACAGACACAAATGGTGTAGGCAATGTGTCTATTTCCGTATATGCTGATGCTTTAGTTGCAAAGTGTATAGACATACCATTCCAGTGTAGAAGATTACAGAACTCTATGCTCATTAAAATAATTCATCGGGAAATTAAAGATTTTATCACCGAGGGGTACGCATACGATGAAGCAGTCTTTTCAGTTTGTCAAACAGAGAGTTTCTGATCAAGAAGTACATAAGGAACACTCTAGACGCTGATGATAATGATGATGATTCTGTCGGTGATGGATCTGATCCATAAGGAATCAGTCTACCCATCGATAAATGGATCTCCAGAACATTTCTATTTGTTTATGCTACAGAAACTATATGTTTTATCATCTGTAATATTTTCTTCAATGTAAAAATATGGATACAAATAAAACATTGGTTCTTTATGCGCGTGTTGATTTGATGATTGTAGCTATATATCCAGCTGGGCCCCCACATCTCTCAATATACAAATCGGAGTAGGTGCTGTTGATGTTGGTGGTGGCGGTGAGGTTGGTGGTTGGTGGAAGTAGTGGGTGGTGGTGGCGATGGTGGTGGATGGGTGGTGGTGGATGGTGGTGGTGGGTTAATGCTTGGTGATGGGTGTTGGTGCTTAGTGGTTGGTGGTGGCTGTTGGTGGTGGTGGTGGTGCTAGTGGCCGTTGTGGTGAAGGTGGTGGGTGGTAGTAGTGCTGTGGTGGTAGAGGGGTGGGTGTGGTGGTGGTGGTGGTGGTGGTGGTGGTGGTGGTGGTGGTGGTGGTGGTGGTGATGGTGTTGGTGGGTGGGTGGTGGTAGTAGGAGGTGGTTGTGGCCACAATATCTAGACAATTGATAGCCAGCTATATTATTTTTGTTGTGGGGGGGGGGCCTCATTGACTAGGTACTCATAATGCATTCATGCTGACATAGGCTGTGCAAACGAGCGAGACCTTTATTAAACTCTCATTGACATACCCTCTCCAACCTATATGCCATTGTTCATACACCACGCTCTCACAAATTCCGACCACAATGTCGAGACAAATGGATAGCTGTCAGAGTCAGTCATTCCAATGATAAATTTTCAAAAATAGTCTTCTATGGGTCTGATAGGGTTGGTGTAGGTGGTAGTGGTGGTGGTGGTGGCGGTGCTTAGTTGTTGGCTGTGTATGTCATGACTGGTGGTAGTGGTGGTAGTGGTTCTGATGGTGGTGCTAGTGGCGGTGGTGGCGAAGGTAGTGGGTGGTGGTGTTGATGCAGGTGGTGGTGATGGTGGTGTGTGTTTTTGGTGATGATGATGGTGGTGGTGGTGGTGGTGGTGGTGGTGGTTGATGTCGCTGGTTGGTGGTGGGTGTTTGCTAGCACAATGTCTAGACAAATGGATAGCCAGCAGAGCTAGTCATTCCAATGAGAAATCTTTGAAAATAGTCTTCTCTTGGGCTGCAAATTGACATTTCTATGAGAAAATTGAAATTCTCTTGAAGAAATTCGAGGGTTAAAGGGTTGCAGGGTTAAGCAAGTCTATAGCGCCCATGTAATGGTGTAACATGAGGTGGTCGCTTAGGGCAGGTTGGACTGAATTATATAGTAAAAAAACATGGTTATAACATATCTCTGCTGTGTTGCCCAAAAGGATATATTTATATTTGACTTGTAGTGAAAGACCATCTATGATTATGCTACTATGCTCGTAATGTGGCACATAATTGTTGAAATGTACCGTCATGAATGACCACAATGCACTTACTACTGTTAATGTATGAACACCGTGAATTAAAAATACGTTAATCTTTGGTGGTAAACAACAATAGACAGTGAGCGGGTTCACACGTTATTATCGATTTAAAAAACAACTTTACTCTCAGCGAGGACATTGTAATATCTTACCAAATATTAATTTCATGTCATTTGTTCACCAGAATGTGTTTTTATGTATGCTAGTGCACTCAAATAATCAAATGCTAACACTCGACTCCATCGCGGCAAGCTGCGCGCGCTCATGCAGTATAATTAATGTATTTTATAGTCTGTCATACGAAAGACGTATTTTATGAAAAACATTCAACAGGGATCAGTAGCGTGGTTTCCAAAAAAGGGTAATAAAACTAGGAAACGTGTACTGTGTCTGGGCATCTACATACACATGTTGCCGCATGTATAAATGTGCAGCCACCTGTATAAAATTGAGGGCGCACATTTTTTTTGAAAATTTAATAATTATATGACTGCCACTTTAAAGACCACTTGTTAAGTATGATAGATACCTAATTATTATCTATATACTATTATACATTGGTTTACCTATATATTACCCATGTAAAGCTGTACTTCGCTCTGAATTTTTTGGAATTAAATGACTGGGAGACGCCGGCTTGCCCCCATCTCAGGCTGGCCACAGATCCGCAATATGAGGCCGCAAATCCGCAACATGCACATGTGGCCACAAATCCGCAACATGCGGCTGCATGCGGATGCAAATCCGCAACATGCGGCCGCACATGTATGCATGCATTTTGGCATGCATGTGTGTCCGGGCATGTACATACACATGTTGCCACGTGTATAAATGTGCATCGCCTGTATAAAATTGCAGCTGCAACATTTTTTGAAAATGTAATAATTAAATGACTGGCTCTTTAAAGAATCTCCTTGAATACGATAGATACATGATTATTATCTATATAATATTATACATACAACATCGATAGGTTTACCTATATATTACCAGTGTAACGCAACGCTCTGATTTAAACAAAATTAAATGACTGGGAACACATTTTGTTCATGCAGGTGGCCGCTGAATGCTTTTGTTCATAAGTGGGCGCTGTACACTATTGTTCATACGTGACCACTGTGTGCTATTGTTCATGCAGGTGCCATCGATCATGCACATAAACGCTACTCTTCAAAAAGCGCTGTTCAATGCGACAATTTGGCATAGGAAGCCACAATTCCGCTTAGTTTCAAAATATTCTACTTTTCACTACCCTTCAACCACGACGGGGGGTGCGCCGCCCACCTAATTAATACGTTAAATATGACAAGGGTGCACGGGATGTCATTATTCATCAACGATGACAGGCATTGTTCGACACCAAAACAATAACGCACAGCCTACACCAATAGTGTTACACTATTCATATTGAACAACTCATCACAACCTGACAGATACACATCAATCAATTCGGACAACTGAACAATTGACCTCCTGACGTATACACACTGATCATTCTGACAACAGAGCAATACCACACAGACTCACACATGACCTACACGACCTCATTACGCAGTACACCTCTCAAAACCAATTAAAACCCATTAATCAAATTAATTATGCATTAATTAGCATTGGCACGCATGAGTGATTTAGAACAATAGTGCATAGCGTCCCCCTAGACTACTATTGTTCACCAGGCATAGGCCCAGTAACAATTCATTACCAATAGAAAAGGGAAGGTGGGAAGGAATACTAAGAGAAGAAAGGAAATGCAGTATATGTGACGAAAAACAAATTGGAGATGAGTTTCTTCACATTTTTATTTGCAGCAATTTTCATACATTACGATTAGAAACACTACCTAAATACTACCGTAAGGGACCAAATTATTTTTAATTCTTCCAGTTATTCACTAGCAATAACAAAAAACTACTATATAAGGTGTGCCGACTAATAAATGTGATTATTACGCATTTCCAACTGTGGCACAAACACGGCCAACAAACCTAACTCGTGCAGGTAAAAACCCCGAAAAAAAGTGAAATTGTGAATGCAAAAATGGTTAATATGACAAAAGCTTGCCTGAAAAGAAGCAATCACATTACTGTAGTAAATCTAGATTATCCCTTTTATTGTTAGGAGTTAATCTATAGAGATATATCAATAATATGTAAACTGTCTTGCCACTATGTAAATTGTGTAATGTTTATACACCATGTATCACATGTATGATCTGGGAGTAATACATAAATCTGAATCTGCAACTCCTGCGAAACTGTTAGACAGAATTCAACCAAATTTGGTATGCGAGTTACCCATGAGATTGTAGAGTGTAAGATACCGTTTACATTTGGCCCCACCACATGCGGTGGGAGTTAAGGAGTCAAACTTGTAAGAAATTGATTGTAACACAGCTCCTGCGAACCATTGGATGGGATTCATCCAAATTTGGTATGTCAGTTACACATACGTTTGCGGAGTGCAAGAAGACATTTACATTTCACCCAAGAGGGTGGTGGGGGTCAAATGGTGAGGAAATTGATTGTAATACAACTCCTCCGAAACCATTGGATGTAATTCAAAAACATTTGGTATGTGAGTTATCCATATGATTGTGTATTGCTAAAGGACATTTGCACATGGCTCCGCACCCAGGGGGTGGTCAGCTGGTGTGGGTCAAAAGGTAAAAGTGGTCAAAGCATGGATTTGCGATGACGCGTTATCGACAGAACAATCTTTCACTCGATGACGCCATAAGAGGGAATTCTGATGTATGAAGGGAGCATTTTGTTGGGAATTTTAAGACAAATTTGACAGGACGACTGTTTTAAAATATTCAACACCATACCTAGATGTATTTATATTTGCGACGGGGGTTGGAGTCCATGTATGCGTGGTGTGGGCACTGGTGTGGGTATGTGGTGCCAATGGTTATCTATGCATAGCTGTGGATGCCGATAATGAATGTATCGTCAGAACTGCAATTCACACGTCTGTCACATAAATCCAATATCGGCATCTATCCCTATGTATAGATAGGAGCTTGCCAGAAAGCCACATTGATGATGTCGGAAATGAACCATTAGCGGTCAGAGGAACTTCATGAGTCCAGTTTCTCAGTCAATCATATAACGTCATAATCAATTACGTAATGTGCAGGCTGACATCATAATCAATTACGTCATAAATGACTCGATTTACTCCGTCTTATACGATTAATAGTCCGCCAGATTGTACAAATTGTGTCTTTATTATTTAATAAACATTATGTTGAATATTTTGAAAGCTACTTGACTGGGCGCTGTTGCTGTCATAGGCTTACAGCTTACCTGTATACTTTTCTGGAAATTGATATTCACAGAATGCAGAGATCGGTCAACTCAAACACAGTAAAAAAACGTGGGTGGAGCTTAGCTAGAGATGGGCGGGGCATGGCTAAAATTGGATTACTCAATTACCATATGGAATTCCCGGACGGATTGGAGAGCATCCATGCCATGTATTCTATCATAAAAACATTCCTTGCATAGAAACAAGACATTGGATATATTTACATTGCTAGAGTTCTTTGCAAGCACACAAGCTTGATGAAGAGTAGATCTACATTTGTCTAAGCCTATAACCTATTTATTTACATGTTCCATTAGGGAACGTATACGATCACACAGGCAAATATATATTTATTAAGTGAACCATCGATTCCTGCCATTATATACATACAAAGATGTATGAAAGGTAAAATTCCCTAGGAACTTTCAGCTTACAAAATACAGATTAATAGATTGTCTGAATATTGACGTTGTATTGCTTTTTAAATCTCTTGAAAAGAGAAAATGTTGGTTCTATTGTGTAATACAGGGCAGTGATACAATAATTTTATTCAAGAGCATTGAAGAGAAGGATGAAAACGCTGAGTGCGAGCTGCATAACCTCATCGCGGAATCATTACAGCATGAATCATACCCTACAATGCTGCTATTCTTGTGAATGGCCAATGTGGTTGAGCTGGTGTAAACATCGCATCCAGATGCCAATTGATGCACAAATACACACACGCGCGCACGCACGCACGCACGCACGCATGCTCGCACACGCGCGCAATGGACCTTTCTAGCATTGCCCCATCTATCTCTCGCTAAGCTCCACCCACACCGCGCTCGCGTTGGAATAGGACGATCCCCGAATGCTCTCAATCTCAATTTCGAGAAAGCTATACATGTTAGCTGTTGTATATTTTGAAAATTATTTGACTGGTTGCTGTCTATGGCAGTTATTTTCAAAATATTCGAGAGAATGTTTATTAAATAGTAAAGACATACAATTCGTACAACGTGTACGACTATTCAACATTATCACATCATTCTACTCGCCACTTAGATAATTATGACGTCATATGGTGGATATATAAACTGGAAATGTTCATTCACAGTGACACAATGTGGACATTACTCCAGGATTATAGGCCAGATGAGGACTCAATATCCTCCAGAGGCAATGGACTTTTCCAATTTATCCATCCATCATATGACGTCATAATCAACTACGTGACGTGTACGATGACACCATAAACAATGGCGTCATGAATGACGTAGAAAAGCCCGTCACGAACACATAATTGGTGGTGCTCTATGTTGTACGAATTGTATGTCTACTAGAATATGTCACTGATTGTTTCATGAAAAGGCAGAATGCGTTGACTCCGAAACAATCCACTAACCCACCGCCATCACGAGTAATTGCAATATAGCTGATCAGATCGGCAGCAAATTTTGCTGTAGGTACATTACATGTATCCTTATCGCCCGTTTATATGACGGCTGGGTGAAGAGGTGACATCGTTATCTTCTGTGCCATAAAATCTCAAGGTGATTAAACTTTCATGGGATATTGAGATATGGCGAGTGGTGATGCGGCTTCTTCTTTATTTAGTGATCCTGGCGGAGGTTTCACGCAGCAGTCAGTGAAGTTTCCACTGCAACTAATGCGCAGTACCTAGCAGAACATTAACTTCAACATTAACTTTAAATTTACACTATGAATGATATGTAGTTTCTGCTCATATATTAATATAACAACTTAATTTGATAACAGAGCAATCAGCCTTAATTCGTGGATGTCATCTTATGTGTGCGCGCGTGCGTGCGTGCGCGTGGGCGGGTGCGTGAGAGTGTGCGTGTGCGTGTGCGTGTGCGTATTGTATATATCATGTATATTTTACTTATTGTCAACTCTATATCGTATGTACTATCTATGTATGGCTATATCTATATGTATGTAGATTTCGTGCAATTAAATAATCTGAATCTGAATCTGTCTTTACTATTTAATAAATATGTTGTTGAATATTTTGAAACTAATTTGACTGGACTATGGCAGCAACAGCACTCATTCAAATTAGTTTCAAAAAAATTCAACAGCTTACCTCCCCGTGGAGATTTCTCTTCTTCTTTCTTCTCTCCACTAATTGAGAGGATACAATAAACATCATGTCTCACTTGCGCCCTCTCCTCTTCCTCCCTCCCTCAACTCTCTCTCTCTCTCTTTCTCTCTCTCTCTCTCTCTCTCTCTCTCTCTCTCTCTCTCTCTCTCTCTCTCTCTCTCTCTCTCTCTCTGTCTCTCCATCTGGCTCTCTATCTCTATCTCTTTTGATTCCACACAAACATCAGACTCCATTATAGACCTTCTCTCCTTATGGTACCACAAAGCCATAAACCAGCTCTGACAGTCCCTACTCCTGAATCACTGGAGGAATTATCCTTCCTGAGACTGGGAGATAACTGTCCTGGCTGTCGCGATACGGTACCCACCGGAGCAGCCCATTATAATGACATCATTAGTATCTACTGTATAATCTATTGCCATAGGCTTACTACAGAAATTCTTCGTTGCTAACATATAGCCGGGTATAATACGGATTCATATAAGATTTTCGTTTTTATTAAATAACAATTTTCTATCCAGCACGACATAGCCCAATGCGCTCAATCATCCATGCTATCTTATAGGCTAGAGTCTTTTAGGAAGGGGAAGATATGTATTCAAAACAACAAGTCAAAGTGAATATGACAGAAATAGCGTGTCTTCCAGTGTCATACAAAATGCTATGATCTTGTATTAGGATTTTACGTTTGCCTGTACCTAACAGCAGTGGAACGATTTCGACATTGCGCATGACCAATATGGCGCTGGGTTTGCTCCGCCATCCATATGTGGTTCCGTGTAGATAAATAAGCCACTTTGTCATGTTATAAAATTATCAGAGTCACGCTGAGAGATTGCTAGAAGGTTATTTTAAACTAATAACTCGTGTTTAAAGAGGATTGTCAATGGACTTTTCCAGTTTTAGCTATTCCCCGCCCATCTCTAGCTAAGCTCCACCCATACCTCGCTCGTGTTGGTATGATCCGATCGCTCAACTCCCTGACTATTACTTTCCAGAAAACTATATACAGGTAAACTGTATAATATTTTGAAGTAAATTTGATTGCGGGCTGTTGCTGCCATAGGCAACAGCAGCGCCCAGTCAAATTAGTCTCAACATATTAAACAGAATGATTATTAAATGGTAAAGACATACAATTCGTACAATGTGTCCAACTATTAGGTGTTAAGAGACGGACTAAATCGAGCCAGTCATGACTTAAAGATTATCACGTGATCATACACGTCACTTAGTTGATTAGGACGTCATATGATGGATGGATAAAGTGGAAACGCCCAATGTCACTCGCTATGTTTATCACATAAACCAACTCAGTGAATAAGCATTACAGGCTTTAACCGAAGACTCCTATAGCTGTGTAAATCCACCTTAGCCTTGATGTGTTCCAAATAAACTATGGATTAATTACTACCAATCTTGTAATTATGTTGCTGGTTTCTTAGGCGGTGTTCTCACTGAAGAGTTAATTGGGAATAACGCCATACCTCAGTATTGCGCTACGCCGGTTAAGTATCCAGTGAGAACACGGTCTAAGGCCTCTTTCTCATTGTCTTATCCTGTTTAACTATTTCGTGTACTATGTAGATTAATATATAGCCGATGTATCGGTTTGCGTTCACACTGCTGGAAGATACTCACGGTCTAGACGGTACGGCTACCTTGTGGGGAGCGTGATAAAATACTGATCGTAGCGCTACCTGGCAGACTGTGAGCGAAAATGCTGACGGTAGCACTACCTGGCAAATTTTGAGGGAAATGGGTTGCGTTCACATCGGGAAGCAATAGCGATATATCGGAAGATAAACCGCCGATTTTGTGGGATTCAATTTCGAAATAAATGACGTATTTATTCCGGTAAAAGAGCCAGTTCAATGCGAACACTAGGAGATATACCTGGTATTTACCGAAATAGTGGCTGTATGAGAACACGGCCATAAACTCACTAGGGCGTTAATCGGGAATAACGTCATACCTCAGTATTGCGCTCCGCCGGTTGGGTCTCTAGTGGGAACACTTCCTTAGTCTAAAAAAGGCCGTGCTCTCACTTAAGAGTTAATCAGGAATACCGCCATACTTCAGTATGGTGTTATTCCTGATTACGTCTCTAGTGAGAACACGGCCTTATTGGGATAACAGACGTATGTAGCTAAGGCCGTCCCAGCAGGCACATAGCGTTGTTTCAATTTTGAATCCACATTGAAATCACGTCATGGCATGATTTCAACGTGGATTCAACGTTGAAACAACGTCATGTGCCTGCTGGGATGTTCTCATTGGAGAGTTAATCGGGAATAACGCCATACATCAGTACTGCGTTACGCCGGTTAAGTCTCTAGTGAGAACACGGCTTAAGGCGGCGTTCTCGCTAGAGACTTAGCCGGCATAGAGCCACACTCAGGTATGTTGCTATTCCTGATTACCTCACTCGTGAGAACACGGTCTTGGGGAATGTCGGCTGCAGCATGTTAATTCTTTACTGATGAAATCTGGTCACAAAATTTAAATATCTACTTATATAATGTACATTTTTAAGCCTAGATAAGACTATCTTTGAAAATTTACAACTGGAATGATTGGCTCGGTTATCGAGCAAGTCATTCCAGTGCTAAAATCTTCAAAAACGGCCTTCTCTTGGCCTGCAAATGGACATTCCCCAAGACCACTACAGAGGCCTGTATTGACCGGTTTCGTAGTAAATGGATTAAATTAATATGACTAACAACAGTGGCCCGCTTCAAGTAGACCACAGCTGTTGTCTCAGCATTTAGTTTGCGTTTTTGCTTATTTATTTTCAAAAATAATCTGTGATATTGGTGTGTAAAATCACAAGCATATACTTATTATTTTTGCAACTTAAAGTTTTGTTTCGTGATTGATTTCGTTTGCATGTGTACATTTCCGTTTTCTTCTGGGAATCTTCTATGCTGTACTAAACACAAAACAACGCTGTAGATGATTAACATTTAGAACTTGAAATATTTACTATGAAATGTTAGCTAAAATGCAAAGGAAAATGTTGCTGAAGATGTTGAGACTAATTTAACTGCAAGGAGTTTCTGTCTATGTAACGCTGCAAGTGTGTTAGGTTAGTCCCAATACAACTCTCGTATAGCACATGTAAATTGACTTTTTCAGTTTATCCATCCATCATACGACGCTATACTCAACTGCGTGACGTGTAGGATGACGTCATAATCAATTACTCGATTTTGTCCGACATGTTGTACGAATTGTATGGTTTCACTATTTAATAAACATTCTGTTGAATATTTTGAAACTAATTTGACCGGGCGTTGTTGCTGCCAATTTATAATATATTCAACAGCTTACCTGCATAGTTGTCTGAAAATTGATAGCCATGGAGTTCAGAGATCTGTTGATTGGAACAGGAGCGAAGTGTGGGTGGAGTTTAGCTAGAGATGGCAGGGCATAGCTAAACCTGCAATGGTCCATTGTATATTATCTACGAGCGCAAGGCACTTAATTGAATACCAAGCGACCACCTAGAAAATCTATATTATATTCATACAAGATTTCATTATTATGGTTTGCCTCAGGAGTGCTTGATTTAATTACTCTATTGGGAAATCAGCCAATATCCCATTAAATCCGATAAGGCGTATAGAGCACTAACCATTTCACGACGAAGCAGTCGAAAACCGGCCTCTGTAGTGATCTTGAGGAATGTCCATTTGCAGGCCAAGAAAAGACTATTTAAAAAGAAAAATTTACCACCGTAATAACTAGCTCGATAACCAAGCCACTCATTCCAGTTGTAAATTTTCAAGAATAGTCTTCTCTTGGCCTGTACACGTACATTCCATATGTAAATATATTAATTTTTTACCAAATTCATTAGCGGGTTAATTTCCATGGGGAGATTCTGTCTAGCTAATGAGATAATGAGATAATATGCTAAGAGCGGTAAGCATAAGCAAACACAGACATTATATATTGCGCGTGTAAACAAACAGACTTTTGGATATGACCGACGCGTAATAAATATGTTCCTGTTAACATGATTTTCTATCACTCTTGGATGACATCACAGAACGTCTGATTTCAAACGCTAGCGAAGTTATTGTTACCACGGCAGTTCAACAAGTGCATTTGGACTGGGCGCCCCAAACTTTCAGGCTCCCCATACCGTGTCACAAAAATTACTATTTGTCTTTATTTGTTGGGCCCCTGAGTAACTTCAGGTTACCTGCATAGATGCCACACCTACATCACAACTCATAAATCAGTCAAAATGTTTTCAAAAGAAAACAATTTTGAACGCGATATAACACATTTTGTGTTGAATATTTTGAACAAAATTGGAGTGGAAGACGTTTCTGCTTTAGGCAACAATGTCTTCCAATTCAATTATGTTCAGAATATTCAACAATATCTTTTTTATTTTGTGTTTGAAATATATCAAATTATTTCTGAGCTGTACTATATAAGAATTATGTGCCCAAATCCCATAGCCCTCTTACCTCAAGTTCCCCGTCACCATTACAGCCATAACTGGACCGGAGCTTTCTCACGATCCTAACGGCAGTTCAGAGGCCAAGAAACATTACACGGACATTCAATAAGGAGATATGTTGATTTTTTTGACCAAATTTGGTCATTAAAGGGCTAATTGGAACTTAGATCAATCCATACCTTATCAAGAGAATATAAATAATTTACGAAAATGGCCAGCATCTATGTATCTTGAATATGCAAGTACGTCTCGCTGTCGTGTCCGGGGGATTATATTCTCCGAATAATGTTAATGCACAGGGACCACAAAAACACTTGGCACTGAGGATAATGACATAGTGACAGGTCGACTGATATTACTGGTCTACATAATCTAGGTCCTTGGGGTGAGGAAGTCGTTGTGATTGGGTCGAGGCAAACAATATGATTGGGCACACATTCAGCGTGTGCAATCAGATTGAGTTAAAAAGATATATGTTATTTGGTAGATATGAGATTTCTTCATCTGCGCTTGACTAAATCTTAATTGAGGAATGAATTAGTAAACTAATGCCGTATGTTGAATATTCTGGTTAGAACGCAGTAAATGATCACGGGTCCGAAATTCAGAACATATCGTCTATTCACAATCTGCCGGACGAGGGGTTTTATCGCTTTATTTTATCATCAACAAGATACAATCGAAGCGGCACCAAAGTTTGGATAGTAAGAGGAAGAGGCAACAACACGATGGTGTTATACACTTTTTCGATAAATCCCATGCATCAGTAGATCGTAGGTCCGAAAATCTTTATTGTGTCTGGACACATCGCTTTCTAGTAAGCCTCCAAATGTCTCCCAGAACCATGAGAAACAAATTGATTGCAATATTGTATTAACACTTTCATGGTGAGGATGGCCACAACCGGCCGTTACGATGATGTTGAGCAATGTCAATTTGCAAGCAAAGGGAAAACTAGTTTTGAAAATTTTCCAATGGATTACCTGGCACGGTAACCGAACCAGTCATATAAGTGGTAAATTTTTAAAAGTAATCTTCTCTTTTCTTGAAAATGAACATTCAACAAGCATATATTTTTATGTTTTGACCAAATTAAAGGGTTAAGGTGCAATAACGTGCCGCGCGCAAAGTCACGTGATGTAGATACATATGCTTGGCTGTATCATTGATCTTGTGTTTTATGTAATCATGACAAGCCTGACAACCTGCTGCTATAGCACGCTGACAAATATTTACTGAAAGATCATTAGGACGAGCTGCATACGATCATATTCCATAATTACGCCAACTGCTAATCAACATTCGACACCACATATGGGGCACATATTCTAAATGGTTTCGGTTGAGTGGTTGATGGGTGTGATTTACATACCGGAGAAATGGATTTATAGAACTTGTAATCTGTGGATTACAATCTGGAGGACAGTATTCATGTGTTTGATGGTCTAGAATACGAGAATGGAACATGTACGAACGCCCTATAATTATGACATAGGTGACATTGTCAGAAATGTTAAAAAAAATAACAGCCCGAGAGACAAACAGGAGGGCAGACAGGATAGTAGCCAGGTAGTCAGGCAGGTAGAATGGCATTCAGAAATGTAGTCGGGTAGTCAGGCAGCTAGACTGGCTGTCAGGAAAGTAGCCAGGTAGTCAGGCAGGCAGGCAGGTAGGCAGGCAGGCAGGCAGGCAGGCAGGCAGGCACGCTGGCAGTCAGTCAGTTAGTCAGCCTGACAGGCAGGCAGGCAGGCACGCTGGCAGTCAGTCAGTTAGTCAGCCTGACAGGCAGGCAGACAGACAGACAGACAGACAGACAGACAAACAGACAGACAGACAGACAGGCAGGCAGGCAGGCAGGCAGGCAGACATGCTTCTCTCGAATTTCTATGAAAACTGATGATTTGTGATTTTTCAATTCCTTTAAAGGTATGAAGGCGGTAGAAAGATTTCTTGTGCAGTAAGTCAAAACAGAATTGATCATTTGAGTGTATCAACTAGTCACTAATTAATCGACTGAGTGAGTAACTGACCGACCAACTGACCGACCGACCGACTAACCGACCGACCGACCGACCGACCGACAGACAGACAGACAGACAGACAGACAAGATGGCAGACATACAGACAGACAGACAGACAGCATGACAGACAGACAGACAGACAGACTGAAGCGACCTCAGTATTCGCGCCGGCTTCAGCTTGAGTAATATTGAAGTATGGTGACCGTATTAAATTGAACGATGGCTATTTGTAACATTGTGTTGATCCGGACGTCAGACATCACTTGTTCCTTTGATATGCACAGTATCGATCTCTAAAAGCCTATATCAGTATACATTCATAGAGTCAACTTAGTTTTATTGAACAATTGATATTGATATTAATTTTCTTTTCAATTTTTCATGTTCTCGCAGGACGTCTAGAGGAGAGGCAGAATTCAGAAATTGAGTCATTATGGAATCAATACATCCTATGTATTGAATTCTATGTGATTCTTAAGTATTGGATTCTATACGAAAGAACATTGTGCTCATTTTATTAATCTTCATTGAAATAAGCTTTAGGAGTTTCTTGTTAGTATACACATTTGTCAGGGTAGTGAGAATAGTGTTAAATTAGCAATATATTAAGGCGTTACGCCCCTCCACCCCTTTACACCACCCACCTCTCTTATTTATTTGGAATAGGAATAATGTCTATGAAAAAAAATGAAAAAGGAAATTAATTTGTTTATTTCTTTATACATTTGTAGCCAAATTGGTGGGTGGGTACCTTTGGATATAGGCGACCAGCCAGGTATAAATTATATCAGCTTGATAAAATAATAATAATAAAGATCTGAGAAAAGTGATATCTGATTAAATCAGTCTGTGTTCCAATGGGAAAATATATTGGCCTATATTCTCCAGAAGTTAGCTCAAACTGACATAGTCTAGATAGAGCTGGTTGTCTTTGTCCAGATTTGCTCACCTACCATGTTTGGTGCAAATATAAAAACCCATCTCAAAATTATTACGAATTTTTTCCACAGACCTCAATACTTAAAATAAAGGGCTGTAGCTCTATAGCACATGTACAATTTAATATGATTATCACCAACCTGATACATATTGTTAATATGAATACTTTCACAAAGTTTAGAAGTAATATATTGAACAATAAGAAAATAGTTTTTAAAACACTCTCCTTTGGCAGTAACAGTGTCCTGTCAAACTGGCCTTACAATATCCAGCATCTTACGTATGCGATGCTTTTGAAGGCTGGAATCTAGTATATCAGGGCTTCTATTAGATTGTAGGACTATGTTCCAATTAACAGTGTAAGTGTCACTGTACAGCTTACCTGCATCACTGGATGTGGATTTCCAAGGTCAAAGAAGGAGGCATTCAAATACTTAGGAGACATTTACAGTGAGGCAAGGCTAGATATTTCCTCCCTACAATACACATTTATAGCTCTCTGAATAAGAGCTTTGCATTTCTCGCTTTCAATCCACCTTTCCAGAGGATCCATCTATCATCTGACATCATATGATGTCATGATCAGCTAAGCGGCGTGTAGGATGGCGTTATAATCATTACGCCATAAATCACTCTATTTGGCTCGTCTTTATCTCTTAATAGTACGACACATTGTACGAATTGTCTGTCTCTACTTTTAATAAACATGTTGTCAAATACGTTGAAACTAATTTGACTGGACGCTGTTGCTGCCATAGGCAGCAACTGCCCCCAGTCAAATTAGTTTCAAAATATTCAATAGCTTACCTGTATAGCTTTCTGGAAATTGATAGTCGGAGAGTTCAGAGATCGATCGATCCCGACACCAGCGAGGTGTGGGTGTGGGTGTATCTAGAGATGGACGGAGGTACAGCTAAAATTGGAAAAGTCCATTGTTACACCCTGATAGAGATCAGTGTTGTATAGGTAATATTTCCAAGATATTCGCATCACTTTAATGAAGCAACCATGGCTAATCGTAGATTTTATTCGTAGTCTTTTAGCTAGTTCTTCTTCTATGGAATATTCTGATTAGTTGCATATGTTGTTAAAGAGCATCAAGGCCTTCTGGCGGATTTGTTCCTCTATAGGTAGAGAAAGTATATAAATGGATGGATTGGCTCTAGTTATGAGCGAGAGAATCTGCTTTATGAGTTTCCTTTGAAATATTTCCACTTTCGCTAGCTGTTCGGTTTTTAGCAATTATCACTTCCAGTCCATGTGTATGTTAAATAAGTGTAACATAGTTTGTTAATTGAGAATAAGCTGTATCAGGAGCGGATCCAGGAGGTCATTTGCCGGAAGGGAGAGGGGAGGGGCACCCACACTTTCAAGGGAGTGAACTCTTGAAAATGGGCGCATTCTGCCAGCAGCAGGTAAAAAAAGAATTGACAACTCTACCAGAGGGGGGGGGGGGGGGGGCACGAGACCCCGAGTACACCCCTGGATCCGCCACTGTATATGCAGTATGATGGTGTGCCGTGTTAATATTATCAGTACGGTTCTGGTTGCAATTATACCATAGCGCGCATGTTGGGTTTACTCCAAAATGCAGACTAGATATTTATATGAAAATATAATTTTGAGGTCTGGAGGTATTGTGTTAATTGTGCTCCTGGACTTAGGCTGGATACACAGACGTATGTGGTTACTGAGTTAGAGCAGGCACCTCTCCAATTGGGCAAAGTCATTTGTTAATCAACTGTTGTGCATCAGACACAGTGGTACTCATTAATGAAACATCATCAGCACAGTTTCTGTCATTACATAAAATATTCGTGAACAGAATTTCAAAGTTGGTAGATTCCAATCTGCATAGTAGAGGGTCAATGTGCAGTTTATACAGATCTGTACTCTGAATGCCTCCGTGTCTAACACTTTGAAGGACACTAAAGACATTCGCGTTTGTTCCATTTCAATTGACCTTAGACCTGGCGCTAATATTTATACTCTGAATTAGATTCAAATGTTTGTCTTCGATCCCTGCATAAGATAGCCTCAGTAGCACGGATGCATGATCGACCGCATCAAATACAGTTATGGCATCTAGTAGCATTAGATAGCCATTCACCTTGATATCTTAGAGTTCTCTATTGAATTCTCTCACAAGAAACATTATATTCAATGGAGATATGCTCATGGTGAATCCTCATTGCGAATGGTTCTGTACTTCATCAATTCTACTGGCACTTCCTTTTATTACTGGTTAGACAGGTATTCCCCTATAGTTTTTTTAAAATTACAAGTGGCTGCCCTTCTTCTTGAAATCTGGAGATATTATCCTAACTTTTAGACCATCAAGAATGCCCCCTGTAGTGAAGATGGTGTTAATTATCTCACATAAGTACCCTATGAGGGTCTCACATGCATGAAGGATATGTTCTATCGTTACTCCATAAACATCTGCAGCTTTGCCCATATTAAGTGTAGCGATTATCTGATTAACTTCGCCCATTTGTACTAGAGAGGCCGTGCGACCATGTACTAGCTCATCGATGACAGCTACCTCGCTATAGAACATTGTATGGTAGCTCTGTAGAAAATGGCAGCTGTTGTTCTCGGGTGTTGCTAGAATCTCGAAATTCTTTTTGAAAGCATGGTAGATGAAAACACAGCATCGATATGGATGCCAGTTACAAATGCATTCTCCATTTTTCCTTGACCAATATATGAAATCATCTGAAATTAAACTAAGGAACTTCGAATATTTCAGATTTGTCCATTTTTTGCCTTGCCCCTTCTGTTCTGCATGATTTCAGAAACTTACACATCTGCTTGTTCATAAGATCCGGATTGTCTGTATCGTTCCATTTACCATTAGCAGTCCATGTCTGGGTTGCAGCACGTAGTTGCTTTACTGACTCTGCAATATCAAGATTACAAACATTTAATTTCGCTTTGCAGTCAAATCATTTCGTTCCCTGCGTTCAATTATTAGCCTTCACTACTATTAGGGTACAGAGATATAATGCTATGGACTTCACATGTGAACCAACTTCCGTTCTCGGTAATGTCGACTCCGTCAATGACAAAGGAAGCATCCATTCTTTTGCTAATTCTTTCCAACACCAGCCAATAATTTTTTTACTAGAGTGTACATAAGAGTTGGGTGGATTACGAAGGAAGTAATTTAAGTTAGAACACTTGATGTCCTTTTGGTTTAGGAATGTTTTTGCCGAAGTTGCGTACTTTAACTGACATTCGTCAATGAAGTGTACATGATGTTACCTACGGACAGTATGGTCGTGAGTCTTACACAGACCTTCATTTAATTCACCACCGATCACAATGTGATGTGAAGATTAAAATTTTTGGACGATTTCAAACATACGGCTCAATGACATCACTCTTTGACATGATCTATACATCCTCTTGTTGGTAAATACATAGAGGCTACACTTACTGTTCGCCTTGCCAATCCTTTCTCACAGCAGTTCAAAGACAGACAAGCACCAGGTTAAATTGGTTTATACTGGAATCGCGATTCTAGTCCTTAAGAGATAAGCTAGATAAATGAATAATACACACTATTCGATTTGATCATTTGTTTTCGTGTTTCTTGTCATTGGAGAGTATATTTAATTGGAAATTAGAAAAATACATCCACTATCAAGAGAGTATAAATAATTTACGAAAATGGCCGGCATCTCTTTCTTGATTACACAAGTACGTCTGGCTGTTGCGGCCTGAGGATTACATTCGCAGAATTATCTTAATGCACGGCGTCTACAAAAACACTCAACACTGAGGCTGATGACTTAATGACAGGCCGAGTGGTGTTAATGGTCTACATAGTCTACATCTTAGCAGGGGGGTGGGGGGGGGGGGTGGGGGGGGGGGGGGGGGTGGGGTGGAGTGGCTGGGATTGGGTTGAAGTGAGCAATACGATTGGACACACATACCGCATGTGTTGTCAGATTGTGTTAAACATATGTTCGCTGGTAGAAAGGCGACTTTTGCGCTTAACTAAATCGTAATGGCTAAATGAATTAGTAAATTGGTGCCATATGTTACACTTAGAAATTTAGGAGTTAGTAGTATGTTACGTGTACAAGTTTTCCAAGTTCCGCTATTCAGAGTAGTTAGCTATAAGATTTCCTTGTTTTATTCTTTTAAATAAATTTCTCAACATACTTTTATGTTATTCAGTCCTTTGTCATGAACTTAGTAGTTAGAGTATCAAGCTACTAAATTGCTATATTAAGTAAGAGGGGGGTGGGGGGGGGGTGAGATACGCATTCAAAATGTGACATTCTGCTTAGAACACGGCAAAGAATTAAGGGCCCGCAATTAAAAAATTATCGTCCATTCACCGTGTGCCGGACAAATTGTTTTACGCTTTATTTTATCATCAACACGATGCAATCGCATCAGCACCAAAGTCTGGATAGTAAGAGGAAGAGGCAAACACAAGGTGATGTTGTAAAGCTAACTAGCCATGGCTAACAGTTTGATTGCAATGTCATAATGTTGCCAATGTGTTGATGTGTTAGAAATTCGGAGTCCCTGAAATAATCTAATCCGTTCTATGTAGATACAACGCTGAGACCACGTATGATGAATCATCTTCTGCTAGATTAAATTATCTGTCCATTGTTTGAATTCTCGCGACGTATATTTGTGGAAAGATCATCGGTATTTTAGAAAAGCAAAAGCAGTAGAAACATATGAATCTAGCACGAGTTAGATGTTTTGCCACACGGTGTCGTCTGCTGTGATCTCCAGACACGTTCTGTCACATTACATGGCATCGTAAGGACTACACCATGGAATATTACAAAATTATTTTCTGTCTGTAAGCATGACTGACTGAGACTGGATTAACGGTAAAGCGTGTTTTTGCGGAGTCAGACAAATTACCGAACCGACCGAAATGCCACCGAAAAGACCGAAACAGAGGCTAGATTTGCCGAAACGTCTATAGATATTTGCTCCGTTGTCACTGATAATTCAAACTGCTTCCTAAAAAGGGAACTAAACTAAAAAGTAAATCTGACCAAAATATGCATTCATCTGTGGAGGGCGGAAAAGGGCAAATGAAGACAGATTGTCTTCTTTGTCGAGATAGCCAGTTTCCAAATTATTTGACCTTTTCGGTTTTAGCTATGCCCAGACCATCTCTAGCTTCCCTACCACCTTGTGTTCAGATCGATGGATCCCTGAACTCCGTGACTATCAATTACCAGAACACTATACAGGTAAGCTGTTGAATATTTTGAAACTAATTTGACTGGCTGCTGTTGCTGCTTAGTTTCAAAATATTCGACAGCATATTTATTACATAATAAAGACATACAATTCGTACAACGTCTCAGACTACTAAGTAGTTAAGACGAACTAAATCGAGTCAATCATGTGGTAATTGAGCATGACGTCATCCTACACGTCACACACTTGATTATCACGTCATATGATGGATGACTAAACTGGAAAGGTACAGTGCTATTTAACACCAAATGATGGTAGTTCTTCAATATTTAATCTGAGAAGACTTAGCGTAACCGTTTAATTACAAAATTTCTTCGAAAAATTAAAATATGTACTTATTGATTGTCCATTTGCAGGCCAAGAGAAGATTATTTTTTGACAATTTACCACTGTAATGACTGGCTCGGTTACCGGGCCAGTCATTTAAGTGGTAAAATTTCAAAAATAGTCTTCTATTGGCCAATAATCAAAACCACCACAGAGGCCGGTTTTGGACGGTTTCGTCACGTAAACGTTCCCTTTCACGACGGAGCCGGCAAAAACTTGCCGTTACAGTGGTATTGAATAATGTACATTTGCAGCTCAAAAAAAGACTATTTGTGAAAATTTACCATTGGAATGACGAGCTCTGTAACGAGGCCGCTCATTTCACTGGTAAATCTTCGATAGTAATCTTTGCTTGGAAATGGATATTAAATAAGCATATATTTTATGCTTTGACCAAACGTAGCCATTAAGGTGTTAAGTGCAATAACCTGTTGGACACAAATGAAGGTGATGTAGATCCATAATCTTGGCTGTACTATTGATCGTTTGCTTTATGTAATTATGGCAAGCCTGACAATCAGTTCCTATAGCCCGCTGACAAATATTTACTGAGAGATCATTAGCAAGAACTGTATACGATCATATTCCATAAGTACGCCAAATGCTAATCAACATTCGACACCGCATATGGTGCGCAGATTCTAAATAGCTTCGCTTTGGTGGGTCATCGTTGTACAGACCAGGGGCAATTTCACAAAGGTTCGTAAGTTACGCCCAGCCGTAAAGTAGAAAACAGACCAATCAGAATGCTTCATTTGATATTTACGCCGTACTTAAGTAACCTAGTCTACTTAAGTACGCTTTGTGAAACTGGCACCAGGGATATAAAATTAGGCACAACGATTTGGAGGACAATATCCAACTTGTTTAATATGATAGAATACGAGAATGTATTATACGCAATTGTAGATCAGTCTGACTTACAGAGAAACCATCTGATCGACCAGCCAATCTAATGAGCCGACCAAACGATAGCCCAGTCATTGGACTGACCGACAAATGAAACTTTCCAGTTTATGACAATTTTAGTCTGTCTTAAACGCCCGACACGTTGTACGAATTGTATGTCTGCTATTTAATAAATATGCTGTTGAATATTTTGAAACTAATTTGAATGGGCGCGACTGACTGATAGGCAGCAATAGCGCACAGTCAAATTAGTTTCAAAATATTCAACAGCTAACCTGTATAATTTTCTGTAACTTGGGATTCAGATAGTACAGCGATCGATTGATCCAAACACGGATAAAGCGTGGGTGGAGCTTAGCTAGATATAGGCGGGGCCTAGCTCAAACTGGATTCCTATATTATTCGACAGATCAATCGACCAACCTACTAAACAAGAAATTGACAAGTTATCTGTGAGTCTAGAAACAAATAAATGAAGACACTCTAAAAAGGAAGATTTTGTTCAGGCCCTCTGAAAGATCCATTCCCTTCTGCCTTTCTCTTTCTCTATCTCTGCCGCTTCTTTCATCATCTTATCCACACTCACACACCCTCCCTCACCTCCATCCCCAATCTGCTTCCACCTTCCCTCCCCCCCCCCCACCCCCACACCCCCCGCCCCCTCCCTTCATCCCCCCCCCCCCTCTCTCTCGCGCGCGCTCTCGATCTCTCCCTCTCCCGCTCTCCCACTCTCCCGCTCTCCCGCTCCCCTGCTCTCTCGCTCTCTCCCTTTCTCGCTCTCTCGCTCTCTCTCTCTCGCCCTCTCTCTCTCGCCCTCTCTCTCTCTCTCGCCCTCTCTCTCTCCCCCTCTCTCGCTTTCCCTCTCTCTCTCTCGCCCTCTCTCTCTCACCCTGTCTCTCTCGCCCTCTCTCTCTCACCCTCTCTACCTCTCTCTCGCCCTCTCTCTCTCTCGCCCTCTCTCTCGGCCTCTCTCTCGCCCTCTGTCTCGCCCTCTCTCTCGCCCCTCTCCCTCTCCATTCCTCTCCCCCTCTCCCTCTCTCCCTCCCCCCTCTCTCTCTCCCTCCCTTCCTCCCTCCCCCTCCATCCCTCCTTCCCTCTCCCTCACACACTCTCGTCTCCCTCCCTCCTTCTCTGTCTCTCTCCCTCCCTCTCTCTCCCTCCCTCTCTCTCTCTCCCTCTCTCGCCCTCACTCTCTCTCTCCCGCTCTCGTCCTCTCTCTCTCGCCCCTCTCCCTCCCTCTCTCCCCCTCACTCTCCCTCTCTCCATCCCTCTCTCTCCCTCCCTCCCCCCTCCATCCCGCCTTCCCTCTCCCTCTCGCGCGCTCTGTCACCCTCCCTCCCTCTCTGTGTCCCTCCCTCCTTCTCTCTCTCTCCCTCCCTCTCTCTCTCTCCGTCTCTCGCACACACCCTCCCTCCTTCTCTCGCCCTCACTCTCTCTCTCTCTCTCTGCCTCCCTCCCTGGCCCCCTTTCTCTCTCTCTATCCCTCTCTCGCCCTCGCTCTCACTCTCTCTCTCTCAATCCATCGCCCTCACTCTCTTTCTCTCTCCCTCTCTCTCCCCCTCCCTCTCTCACCCTCACTCTCTCTCTCTCGCCCCTCTCTCTCTCTCCCTCTCGCCCTCACTCTCTGTCTCTCTCGCCCTCACTCGCTCTCTCTCTCTCTCTTGCCCTCACTCTCTCTCCTCTCTCGCCCTCTCTCTCTCTCTCTCTCGCCCTGACTCTCTCTCGCCCTGACTCTCTCTCTCTCTCTCTCTCTCTCGCCCTCACTCTCTCTCTCTCGCCCTCACTCTCTCACTCTCTCTCTCTCTCTCTCTCTCTCTCGCCTTCACTCTCTCTCTCTCTCTCGCCCTCACTCTCTCTCACTCTCTCTCTCTCGCCCCGTCTCTCTCTCTCTCGCTCTCTTTCGCCCTCACTCTCTCTCTCTCTCTCTCGCGCCCTCACTCTCTCTCTCTCTCTCTCTCTCGCCCTCACTCTCTCTCTCTCTCTCTCTCTCTCTCTCTCTCTCTCTCTCTCTCTCTCGCCCTCACTCTCTCTCTCGCTCGCCTTCTCTCTCTCTCTCGCTCTCTTTCACCCTCTCTCTCTCTCTCTCTCTCGCCCTCACTCTCTCTCTCTCTCGCCCTCACTCTCTCTCTCTCGCCCTCTCTCTCTCTCTCTCTCTCGCTCTCTTTCGCCCTCTCTCTCTCTCTCTCTCTCTCTCTCTCTCTCACGCTCGCCCTCACTCTCGGCCTCACTATCGTCCCCTCGGCATAGCTAAAACTGGCAGGGTCCATACTTTATCTAGAGGAGCCAAATAAAGCCCATAACACATCAAAATGGAGAGCGACTTCCGAGAATGTATTTATTTATTGGTAAACGTCTGGCGAGAATAATGAGAACACCTGAAGGCGAGATTTAGCCTTTGTCTCAGTGCCTTGGCCACACTTCTGTACATTGCACAATCTATCGAATTATAATAACCGCCACACACTTTTCAATTCCCAATTTCATGGTGACCATACAGGTAAGAAGGTAAATATTTTGAAATAAATTTTGCTGACGGAAGCGTCTGTGACGCTGGTAATGAGAGCAGGTGCGGGCTGAGTTAGATAACAACATGAACTGTGCTTTCACCGAATAGTAGTATTAATTTAATCAAGTAAAGAAGTAGATAATTAAATACATAATAAGATGCCTATTGATTTCAGAACACGCGGGGACGAACTTAAGGCAGTGCAACAAGTGCATTTGCACAGCGCCCCCAAATTTCCAGGGCCCCGAAAATGTGAAACAAGAATTAATTTTGTCTTAATTTTTGGGGACCTGCATACTAACTTCGAATCACACCTACAGTACAACTCATAAATCAGGCGACATGTTTCCTAAAGAAAACAATTTTGATTTCAGAACACGCGGGGCCGAACTTAAGGCAGTGCAACAAGTGCATTTGCACAGCGTCCCCAAATTTCCAGTGCCCCGAAAATGTGAAACAAGAATTAATTTTTGTCTTAATTTTTGGGGACCTGCATACTAACTTCGAATCACACCTACAGTACAACTCATAAATCAGGCGACATGTTTCCTAAAGAAAACAATTTTGAACACGATACAAACATGTTCTACTGAATATTTTGAACATGATTGGATTGGAAGACATTGCTGACATAGGCAGCAATGTCTTCAAATTCAATTATGTTCAAAATATTCAACAGTATGTTTTAATTTTGTGCTGAAATATGTCAAATTATTTCTGAGCTGTACTTATAATGCTGATATGGGCAAACTTTTTCAGTCTCAGAGGGCCCCAACAGCATTACGGGCGAAACTGGATACTAGCTTTCTCGCGATCTTAACGCAGTTCCGAGGGCCCACAGGTAATAATTTAAGGGGGCCCTGTGCACAATTTCTGAAATTCTTACCTGGATACATTGAGACTGCCATTAGGATCGCGAGAAAGCGAGGGTTCAGTTTCGACCGTAGTGGTGAGAGGGCTGTGAGCTTTGGTTTCATCAGTATTATACAGTACAGCTCAAAACTAATGTGTTATTTTTTGGGGCCCTGGAAATTTACAGGCCTTGTGCAAATACTCTTGTTGTACTCCCTTCAGGTCGGCACTGTGGACGCGGCATTGCTAGGTCTCTGCACCTACATGTGTTCCATCGCAGCTTGATGGTTTTACGAGTTACAACCGTAAAAGTAAAATTACATTATTCCAGTACCAAATGCTATACGTTTCCGACATCAATTCGCGTGTATTAATACTAAGCTGTCTAGGTCACCGTTTAGTGGGCACTAGCGTGTCTGTTATAGACAGGTTAGACTTTATATTACACAATCACAGCCAGTGAATCTATTTGGAACATTCAGTATACACATAATGTGATATAAATATAATATAACTATACAACACACATTTCAGACAGGATATCCGCTATTAATTGATTCATGAGAACTTGAATTATTTGAATCAATGGGACTTGTGCCACTTTACATTAGTAATATTAAGAACCGCCAATGAAATTTGTGAAATGGCTGGATCCGTGTATGTATATGACGTCATAATCAACTACGGCACATGTAGGCTACCTAGTGACGTAATTGATTTATGACGCCAGATACTAGATTGACAAATCGGATGCCTTCATTAACTGCCTGCCATTTGAGGTCACGTTCTCTCATTTTAAATCAGGTGAATGGGCCGTTGCCATACCACGTCCATCGCTAGTTAAGTTCCACCCGCAACTCGTTCGTGTTGGGATCGATCCTTGAACTCCATAAGTATCAATTTCCAGAAGACTATACATGCAAGCTGTTGAATATGTTGATACTAATTTGACTGGGTGCTGTTGCAAAATATTCACCGGCATGTTTATTGAATAGTAAAGAGATACAATTCGTACAACAACGCTTAGTCCGTTACGAAGTATGCGTTTTGGGACGAATTGATCTACGTCATTCATGACTTCATTAATTGTGACGTCATCCTGCACGTAACGTAGTTGATAAATATGCCATATGATGTCATATGATGGATGGATAACCTTGAAAGATCCCTTAAATGCATGGAATGCAAAGGCCGTGATTCTCACTAGAGACTTAATGGCGTTATTCCCGATTAACTCTTTAGTGAGAACACGGTTTAAGTCACGCTTGAAGTGGCTTAAGTTGAATTAATGGAAGTATGCTTGATTACACAATGGACCTTTATTTCTGAAATTTTCTTCCAATATTTTATTATTTTGAGAAGTATACAATGGTTGCAATATCCTTCTAGTTGTTGGTTACGTCGTCTGACCGAGAAGTCTCGCCATCTCGCTCTGAGTTACTACGTTCGCGGTTCACATACTATTGACCATTGGTCATGACTAGCGCCTACAGTACATCTTACAAAATAACTTAACATGTTTCCAAAACAAAAGAAAACCCACAGAAACATGGTATTAAGAAATCCGCTGTTGACTATTTTGAATAAAATTGGATTCATTGCTGTCAATACAATGGATGATTCCAGTTACTCAGTCGTCAATCATATGACGTTGTAATCGACTACGTGGCGTGTATGCCGTGATAGATAGATCCAAACACGGGCAAAGCGAAGGTGCAGCATAACTAGGAATGGAAGGGGCGAAGCAAAAACTGGACTCCTCTATTTTGAAACATGTTAAGTTATTTCTGAGCTGTATGCCATGTTATTGTATTGAGATGGTGCTGTAAGCAGTTATTACATTGGGAAAATATCTAATCAGAAGGATGATGTCTGTGACAAAAGAATTATCTTCAGTCAGCGTAATTTCGAAATATTTAACACGACAATTAATTCCTACTAAGCACGTGGTTTAATGTAAATGCACTAGAATTTCTTACTCAGACAGCGTGTTTCCCATTGATGTCTACAGATTTCTTCAAACAGTCAAACACCGCTATGAAGATTCAAAATAATACTTTGGATTGATGTTGCTATGTCGTCGTTGTCGTCGTTGTCGTCGTCGTCGTCGTCGTCGTCGTCGTCGTCGTCGTCGTCGTCGTCGTCGTCGTCGTCGTCCAAGAGCATGAGAATGTCCAATGGCCAAAACAGCAACATCTCTATCCACTGTTAAAGCTGTCACAATGCGCTATTTTCCGATACATTACTTAATACAATACGCAACCTAGAAAAGTAAATTGTGCATGTACAAAGCGTTTTGGAAGGTTTGTAATTTAGAGCGTGTTCACGGAATAGCATTAGTACGGCAAATAACATTAGTACGCCATTGCTGCATTGTGCTATCGCTTTTGTCACAAAATAAAGCGAAACACCTTTTCTTCATTCCCAACCACCACCTGTCACCACCTCTGCCTTTATCGGTACAATAATAACCGACTGAAGCTGTTAATATCTATAACAGTAGTCCTAACACTACACAGACGCACCATCTTACTCACAGCAGCAACGTTGTTTAGCAAGCCATGAACTAATCCACGGGTAAAACTTACGTTTTGAAAGAATGGACTTTTCCAGTTTATCCATCCATTATATGAAGTCATAATCAACTGCGTGACGCGTAGGATGGCGTCATAATCGATTGTAGCATGAATGACTGGATTTAGTCCGTGTAATAGTCCGACACGTTGAACGAATTGTATGTGTTTGCTGTAATAAACATTCTGTTGAATATTTTGAAACTAATTTGACTGCCGATGTTGCTGTTTTAGTTTTCCTGACATTGATAGTCAGGAAGTGCAGGGATCGATCCCAACACGAGCGTGGTGTGGGTAGAGCTAAGCCAGAGATTGGCGGGACAGGACTAAAATTGGAAAGGTCAATTGCGTTTTACCATACTGTGAAGACATACTTCCACACCATTTCCCTGCTTGAAACATATGTATGCTATAATTCCAAACTAATATTTGTTAGGTTCTCCAAATATGAGATCAGCGCTTGAGTAAAATTAATATTGTTGAACCTTTTAGCCATCACATTCCTACAAGAAAATTTAAATATTCTCATGGAAAGCGTCAATTTGCAGCACAAGATAAGTTTATTCTGAAAGTTGTCCACTGGAAGGGCTATTCCCGTGGTACAATTTCAAGAATAGACTTTTTGGTCTGCAATTGGAAAATTTCCAAGAAAACAAAGGAAGCCGTTTTTGGCATCTTGAGGGTTAAGGGGTTAATTGTTAAAATTGTGTAACTCGTGCCGCTAGATTCAGTGAGAATTCTTCCACTGCTTCACGGCTTCGTCCACAGTCTCAGAATCCAGGAATGGAAAACATTCTCGAATTTTGGCGAGCACCTCGTCCGTGGACGCAAGTTCCATTGGTTCCATTTTCCTGGAATCATTTTCGCAGAACAGTATATTATCTTTGAGCACCCGGCCTTTACCATCGCAAAATGTGGATATCTTCAGACTTTTGTGATACGGTGATGCTTTCGGGTCGGCGTGTAACATTCGCAGACATTCCAAAATCTCATTGTCACTTTTAGCATCGGTAATAAAATCATAGAATATATAAAACCCATCTAATGATGAATCAATTTGTGCACGTGATTCGTGCTTGCCACGATTGTGCAGGCGAAGGACTTTACCATCCTTCCGCATGAACTTATATTCCAAGAACGAATGAGTGTAGACGACGGACTCGTCCTGAAAATCCAGAGGAATCGCTTCGAATGACGGGTACTCGTTTCCAACATCAACCAAGAATATGTCACCAGGCCGTGTAACGTGATGCACCAATATAATCACGTGATAAGCTTGAAATGCATCAAGTGCGTATGTAACAGCGACAGTTGACTTAGCGTCGAATCCAAGCGAGCGCAAGACACTGCAAAAGCATACGTTTACCAAACTGCCTAAGGCACCCTTTCTGGAAAAGACATCGCGCTTGATATCACTCCATGGCGGGAGGATTCGATTCTCAGTCGCAGTAGCGAGTAGTGACAGATTATGGACGGGGATGGCGTTCTTAAAGCAGTACAAAAGCTGGTTCAAATAAGCGAGTTTATCTCCGGACACAACACTTGAATCCACTCCGAGTACGTCCTTCAGGAAACAGCGAGCTTCATCTTCTGTAATATCCATGTTAGTGCAGTGCTGCAAGAAATAAGACATACATTATTTATTTATTTATTTATTTATTTATTTATCATCTACTACTACTACTACTACTACTACTACTACTACTACTACTACTACTACTACTACTACTACTACTACTACTACTACTACTGCGGCGGCGGGGGCGGCGGCGGCTGTTGTTGTTGTTGTTGTTGTTATTGCTGCTGCTGCAGCTGCTGCTGTTACTGCCACCTACTACTACTACTACTACTACTACTACTACTACTACTACTACTACTACTACTACTACTACTACTACTGCTACTGCTGCTACTACTACTACTACTACTACTACTACTACTACTACTACTGCTACTGCTGCTACTACTACTACTACTACTACTACTACTACTACTACTACTACTACTACTGCTGCTACTACTACTACTACTACTACTACTACTACTACTACTACTACTACTACTACTACTACTACTACTACTGCTCTGCTGCTGCTACTGCTACTACTACTACTACTACTACTACTACTACTACTACTACTACTACTACTACTACTGCTACTACTACTACTACTACTACTACTATTTAGAGTTCGGTATACGTATCGGTATTCGAATATTCGTATAGTAATAAGATTGAATATTGGAATTATTCGTGTATTTCAGATGAGAGCTAAATAGAAACGAAATATTGTCGGCAAGCGTGTAAAACATGGAATATGGTGAAGAGGAAAACTAGGATTGACACATTGACACCATAGGGTCCAATACGTGCTATAAAGCTGTCACGTTTTTAGTTATTCGGTTTGAAACTCAAGGATAAAACTCAGTTAAAATATCGCTATCATACGTTTCATAGTATTTCCAACGAGAGACACCTTGGGTAAGGAAACAATGACACATTTTTCGGATAACCACGTCATTGATATATTTTTCAATAGGCCGCAGTGTCTATTTTGGAAACAATGTTGCTGACAGGTGTTCCCTTTAGCTCTAACCCCGGGGGAAGCTTCTAGCCACGTTTACAGAAGATTCTTTCCTGTTGACTCAGTCTTATTGGAAAATGTCTATTTTGAAAGCAATGTTGCTGAAAGCTGTTGCTGTTGTGGTTTTTAGCTTTTGATCCCAAAATTGGCATACGTCTTTGGGACGTCACATGAAAGCTTACACCCAAGTTCGAAGAAGTTTCCATTGGTAGAACCAGCCATATTGAAATATGTCTATTTAAAAATAATTTTGCTCAAAGCTGTTACTGTTCCATATTGGATATTGACCCCCAAATTGGCATACGTCTTCTGGACACCACGGACAAGTTTCCACCTAAATTTGGAGAGTATCCCTACAGTAGAACACGGGTTATTTTAAAATGGCTTAACCTTTCGTGTGTCACCTTAACCGTTAATGGTCAAGCTGGCAAGAAACTTCCACTGCAATGGTCTTAAGGGTGTCCAGTTGCAGGCCAAGAGAATGGTATTTTTGAAAATTTACCACTGGAATAACTGGCTCTGTAACCGAGCCAGTCATTCCAGTGGTAAATTGTCAAAACTACGATTCTCTTGACCTGCAAATAGACGTTGGCTAATCAAAAAGTCAAATTTCCTTAACAATTTCTCCTTTGGCGGTCAACCGGGTCAAACACGGTCTCTATAGTTGTCTAGGACAGTAAGCTATTTTTGTTATTTTCAGTGGTAAATTTACAAAAACAGTCTTCCTTTGGCCTGCAAACATTATAATTGATATCAAAAGTCTTGGCAATTAAACTCTTAATTGATATGAGTTGCATCCTGGGCGCTTTGAGGCGCTGTTGACATACGAGCAGTTAAGAACAGCAACGACGTGAACACCAACCAGAACTCCGCGCTCTGGCGACGCGGGTAAAAAATATTTCTCGAAACTATTGGAGGAGTCCAATATAAAATTTATACCGAATCAAGAAATTACAGTAATTGGGGGTTTATTAAGGTTCTAGTCAAACGGACGAAAAGCAATTCTGTCTAACAAAAACCCACATTTTTGTTTTCAATTTCTCCCTGTAATGGTGAACTGTCTGAGCTCCGATATATTTATGGTATATTCTAATATGATCATTGAAATTATGTGATAAACTTATGCCACCAGCGCCTTGGAAACAATTGAGTGCTGAAGACGGAGGTATCGGGAGGCACAGCGCACTCTAACAGACCACGATACCACGCACACTACACATATGACTACACTAGCAGACAACAATAACGTGATAGCTGCTCGCCCTGTGAAGTCCGGCAAAGCAGGTGCAAGTATCCAGATGGGCACACTGAAATGGTAGCAATTCCGACAGGCGTACACAGTAATAACTACAGGGCTGAAATTCAAGCACTAAATCAGGCAGCCACCTTAGTCAGCAACTCTAGTGATGACTCCCCACAAGTAGCCTTCCTTACTGATTCTCTGTCTGCATTAGAAGCTTTATCCAATGATGAGTTACCAGAACTGCAAGGCATTCTTAATAAGATTGCAGAATGTAGAAGAGTTACCTTACAATTGGTTACAGCACACTGCGGTATTCATGGCAATGAGAAGGCAGATCAGCTTGCAAAACAGGGGGCAGCAAAAGATCAACATGTGAATGCTGTCTCATTTGTAGAAAAGAAGAGCATTGTTTAAATCAATTGCAAGTCCAACAGCAAAAGAAGATGATTATCATTTGCTCACGCGTAGAGAACAGGTGATCATTGTAAGACTTCGTACTGGTCGCAACAGATTGAATGACCACATGAACAGGAGGTTAAAGCTAATACCCACACCAACATGCAGCTGCGGTACAGAAAATCAGACAGCAGAACAAATCCTTCAGCGCTGCCCATTATTCCGCAACCGGAGAATGTCTGCATGGCCCGAAGAGACCTCACTTCAGACTAAACTGTACGGCTCTGCTGACCAATTGAGACTCACAGCCCAGTTTATCATTCAGCCTGGTCTTCTAGTCTAATAACGTGAACGAAAAGAAGAAGAAGAGGGAAACAATTGAGTAATCTTGTCTACCAGTCGAGTGTGACGTCATAATCAAATACGCCATGAATGACGCGATTTAGACCGGCATAAAAGCTTAATAGTTTGTTAAGTTGTACGAATTGTATAGATTTACTCTATATAAACATGCTGTTGAATATTTTGAAACTAATTTAACAGGACGCTGTTGCTGCCATAGCCATGGGCATCATCAACACCTAGTCAAATTATCTTCAATATATTCAATATCTTACCGGTACTGAAATTGAGATTCAAAGAGTGCAGGGGTCGATTGATCCCAATACAGTCAAAGCGTGAGCGGAGCTTAGCTACAGATTGGCGGGGCATAGCTAAAGCTGAATTCATACATTTAGCGTATCATAATCCTCCATATGAAAAAAAAATTATAATTATATTTACATCACATATTTGGAATTGGTGCCATATGCAGAATGACCTAAAACCTAACAACCATTTGCATTCAATATTTGAATATGTAGTTTTCAAAACTCTGCAATTCCGCAAAGGTAATGGCAAGGGAAAGCTTGAATGTGCTCTCCTATTTTAGCTTTGAGCTATAATTCGTGAAATGCTATCTTGTCACCTCTAAGCTCCCAGACTAATGGGTCGACAAATAGAGCCCATTCTGCCGTCCAGCTTCCTGTCTGATAAATTATCGCTTAAGCTGGCTGGCACGTTGATGGTGAATTCCCGAGAGCCCATAAACGCGATTTTGGATTTACTATCAAACTGTCACTCAGCTTGCCCTACTACAAGACGACCGTTCTGGTTTTGACTATGCCCCGCCCATCGCTAGCTAATTTCCACCCGCACCTCGCTAGTGTTGGGATCGATCGATCTCTGAACACCCTGACTATCAATTTCCAAAAAAACTACACAGGTAAGCTGTTGACTATTTTGAAACTAATTTGACTGGGTGCTGTTGCTGCCTAAGGCAGAAACAGCGCCCAGTCAAATTAGTTTCAAAATATTCGACAGCATGTTTATTAAATAGCAAATAATTGCAAAGACATACAATTCATACAACGTGTCGGACTATTTGAGATTTGATAACGGTCTATATGGAACCCTTTGTGACGTAATGATTGTGATGTCATCATACACGCGCTGACATGATTATGCCGTCATACGAGGTCAGATGATGGATGGATACTCTGGAAAGGTGAATTGCGGGTACGTCATACTGTCATTAAATATGTTCACCTGAAAGTTCACAGTGAAGTCATGAATTAGCTTGAATGTGCCTTTTAATTTGTGCGCATAATCCATTGAAAGCCATCTTGTCACGTGTAATCTACCAGACTATATTTATACGTTGACAAATAGTGCCAGATCCGCCATCCATCTTCCGGTGAGATAAATTATGATTTAAGCTAGCCGATATTTAATGGTGTATTGCCGACAGCTCATTATCGAGCAGCTGAATTTATTGGGAATCTGTCATTCAAATGCCTGTCCTAGACTAATCTTTCACTCTCGGATTGTCAGTAATTATCTTAACACACGATTTTAACATGAGTTAATCAAACAATATTTTATACCCTAGTAACCGAGGTTACTGTGCTACTATTTGGGATAATATCGGGATAATACGGCCCAGTACTGGCCAAGTCACCGGCGTTATGAGGGGAGTTTATAATGTCAGAGTGATTAAATTTTTTTTTTAATTTAATCAGATAAAATAGAGTAATAGAGTTACATACCTATTTTACTTTAGATTCTAGAGTTACATAGATATGTTATTTTAGATTCTAGAATTACATAGATATGTTTCTTTAGATTCTAGCGTAACATATATATATATATATATATATATATATATATATATATATATATATATATATATATATATATATATATATATGTTACTTTAGATTCGAGAGTTACATAGATACCTTACGTTAGATTCTAGAATTAACATAGATATGTTACTTTAGATTCTAGCGTAACATATATATGTTACTTTAGATTCGAGCGTTACATAGATATCTTACGTTAGATTCTAGAGTTAACATAGATATCTTACGTTAGATTCTAGAGTTAACATAGATATGTTACTTTAGATTCTAGAGTTACATAGATATGGTACTTTAGATTCGAGTTACATAGATATCTTACGTTAGATTCTAGAGTTACATAGCTTTGTTACTTTAGATTCTAGAGTAACATAGATACGTTATTTTAGATTCTAGAGTTACATAGCTTTGTTACTTTAGATTCTAGGGTTACATAGATAAGTTACATTAGATTCTAGAGTTATATAGATATGTTACTTTCGATTCTAGAGTAACATAGATATGTTACTTTAGTTTCTAGATTTACATACCTATGTTACTTTAGATTCTACAGTTAAATAAATATGTTACTTTAGATTCTAGAGTTACATAGATATGCTACTTTAATTTCTAGAGTTACATAGATATGCTACTTTAATTTCTAGAGTTAACATGGACATGTTACTTTAGTTTCTAGAGTTACATAGCTTTGTTACTTTAGATTCTAGGGTTACATAGATATGTTACTTTAGAGTCGAAAGCTACTTAGATATCTTACTTTAAATTCTAGCGTTACATAGCTTTGTTACTTTAGATTCTAGAGTTACACAGATATGTTAGTTTAGATTCTAGATTTACATACCTATGTTACTTTAGATTCTAGCGTTACATAGATATGCTACTTTAAATTCTAGAGTTAACATAGATATGTTACTTTAGATTCTAGAGTTACATAGATATGTTACTTTAAATTCTAGAGTGACATAGATATGTTACTTTAAATTCTAGAGTTAACATAGATAATATGTTACTTTAGTTTCTAGAGTTACATAGCATTGTTACTTTAGATTCTAGGGTTACATATATATGTTACTTTAGATTCAAGAGTTACATAGATATGCTATTTTCGATTCTAGAGTTACATGGATATGTTACTTTAGATTCTAGAGTTACACAGATATGTTATTTTAGATTATAAATTTACATACCTATGTTACTTTAGCTTCTAGGGTTACATAGATATGTTACTTTAGATTCTAGAGTTACATTAGATATGTTACTTTCGATTCTAGAGTTACACATATATGTTATTTTAGATTCTAGATTTACATACCTATGTTACTTTAGATTCTAGCATTACATAGATATGTTACTTTAAATTCTAGAGTTAACATAGATATGTTACTTTAGATTCTAGAGCTACATGGATATGTTGCTTTAGATTCTAGAGTTACATATCTATGTTATTTAGGTTCGAGATCTACATACCTGTGTTATTTTCGATTCGAAATCTACATACCTGTGTTATTTTAGAGTCTAGATGTGCATACCTATGGTATTTCATTGAGATAAATCCTTGAATTACCAATCCCGCTTGTATCTGTGCGTATGGTGACTATGTTCCCTAAATACAGCAGCACAACATTTATTCAACATGGCAAGCTCTCCGGACACAAACAACCAGCTGTCCATTCATAGCTCTAATACAATACGACTAGACATCAAATCATTCAAGGTATATGTATCTATTCCTGTGCTGTATTGAGAAAAGCAATAGCGACTACAATCACAGATTATATTGACACAAATCACTAGCAGGAACCCGGATAGCCTTCCTATCGGCATGCATACTATTATGCCTGATACTGTAGTTATCACACGTTGTTATTAGACATCCATTGCTTCTTTAAAGGATAACGAACCTCAACTCACGATATCTATACAGATGATCTAATAGACCACTCATAAGATCTAATAGGCCACTCATAAGATCTAATAGGCCACTCATAAGATCTAATAGGCCACTCATAAACTATGCATGAATTTTTAACCTTTTCATCATCCCGTCAAAGAAAGATATTCAGGCTTTAGTAGCTAAATGTTGGTATATTTCTACACTTTATGATGGCGGTCATGATTTACTTTTCAACCAATCAGAAAAAGCCTACCCTGTCCGCCTCACTATATGCGTTCAGCCATAGACGTGCCATCTATATCTTGACAATGTGTTATAAAATCAGCCATGCAGGTAAGCTGTTGAATATTTTGAAACTAATTTGACTTCCAGTCGAATTAGTTTTAAAATATTCAAGAAGATTACCGTTAGATATTAAAGATACATGGCACCACATACTATACCTAGAGGAGACAACATGGTGGTGATCACTGTTCAACATTAACACACTCTTAAAAAAGCAGATAATTGTGATGCAGATAAGGGAAGATGCCAGGATATGAATGATATGGAATCTATAAACCATAACCTATCGGTGCAAAACAACATTTGAGATAAGATTTCTTTCCCTTTAAAAACACATTTGAATGGATCCATCGACTAACTTTCTAATCAAACTGCTTTTAATATAGTTGAAATAATTTCTATGTAAACACCCCTAAGTCCATTTTAGTGAGGTTTACATGGACAGAGATTAATCCGCTGACGATTGAAACTCAGATAAGACTGACTGTCACACATTAATATAACATTACACGCTTTAGTTAATGCGCTCTGCTAAATGGAAAAAATAGTTCCGCTTGAAAATTGATCGCTTTTTGTCATGCGAATCGCCAGGCAATGCTCACACATTGACACATTCCCTGCCGTGCAAGCTATGCACATGACTCATGCACTTGTCGATATTATCATATATATATATATAAATTGTAGTACAGATTAAGCTTTTGTGCATTGGAGAAGAAGGAAAGCCGGGAAGTTATGAACCTTTCTAATTTATCAATCTATCCGTCATCTGACGTCAAGTGACGTCATCATCGACTAGTGACTTGTAGGATGACGTCATAATCACTGACGTCATGAATGATGTAGATATATTTGTCAAGAAAGCATAATTGTTGACGGACTAACCGTTGTTGTGCGCATTGTATCTCTTTACTATTTAATAAACATGCTGGTGCATATTTTGAAACTAATTCGACTGGGCAGGCACCGTTGCTGCCATATGCTATATATGAATTGTATATATATATATATATATATATATATATATATATATATATATATATATATATATATATATATATATATATATATATAGCTAGCAATGGACAGGTCCATTATAAGGCTTGATAAAAAAACCTGAAATTTGTTGCAGCCAATGCCAGCCCAATTATATTAATGCAGGTTGTCCATGCCGACTTAACTTTTAAAAGCGAATACCTTTGAAAAAATACATACCCCTAACATTGGTTTAACTGTATTAATAGATAGAGATGTAACTACCGGCCGAGATGTTGGTGGAACCCCATTGATAGGCGGGGCATAGCTAACAATGGAAAGGTCCATTATAAGTCTGAAATTTGTTGCAGCCAATGCCGGCACAATTATATTATTGCAGGTTGTCCCTGCCCCCTTAGTTTTAAAAGCAAATACCTTTGACAAAATACATATCTCTAGCATTGGTTTAATTGTATTGCTAAATGGAGATTTAACTATACCGGCTAAGGAATTAACTGAAACCAGAATTCCGCTAAATTAAATGTCTTGCACTTCCTGGTCATTGCCGAAAAGCACCACCGTGGCCTTTGACCTTGTAATCTCAATGATGTCACTGTGATTCCTAGGATCATAGCAAACTACGTATCCAAGATTAGTTCCAATACCAATCCTGAAAAATAACCTGAAAGCAAAATAAAAATTAGCCTTGAAAACATTCATCAATTTGATCAATGCTCACACTGAAGGTCACACTATCCTCGGTATTCGATCTGGTGATGTCGATTCATCTTTCCAGAGTATCCATCCATCATCAGACCTCGTATGACGTCATAATCAGCTTAGCGCGTGTATGATGACGTCATACTCATTACGTCACACAGGATTCCATATAAACCGTTACCAAATCTCAAATGGTTGCATGAATTGTATGTCTTTGTAATTCTTTGCTATTTAATACACATGCTGTTGAATATTGTGCTTAGGCAGCAACAGCACCCAGTCAGATTAGTTTCAAAATATTCAACAGCTTACCTGTGTATTTTTTTTGGAAATTGATAGTCAGGCTATCCAAAGATCGATCGATCCCAACACGACAATCAATAACCTCCATATGCAGACTAGTGAGACTGCACCCACTCGGCACATGTTTTCATAGGATGGGTTACTCAGCAATGCTCTTCATTTTTTTCGAGGTGTCTACTTTGCTGATTGACACGCCATAATCAGTTTACTTGATCTGCGTGGTGAAATTGTCTAATAACTGTTTTTGCATCCTTTATGCGAAATCTCCCCCAGCCTTGTGGTGCTTGACAGTTCGGTAATTACAATGGGGATACGGAATACTGAACACCTAAATGGCAAACGGGAGAAAAGACGTTATTCTGCATCTTAATTGCCTAATATAAATATATATGGTAACCGCTTCTAGAAGATATATACGTTTTTCATGACTATAATGTCCATCCAGATATTTCGAACAAAGTATGTTCTCCATATGAACATTCTTACTATATTGTGTTTTCATTTCATTGGACGAGAGAGAGAGAGAGAGAGAGAGAGAGGGGAGAGCAAGGGGGAGGGAGAGAGGGAGGGAGGGAGGGAGAGAGCCAGAGAGAGAGAGAGAGAGAGCGATAGATAGAGAGAGAGAGAGAGGTAGAGAGAGAGAGGGCGAGAGGGGGGGGGAGAGGTAGAGAGAGGGGGGAGAGGTAGAGAGAGGGGGGAGAGGTATAGAGAGAGAGAGAGAGAGAGAGAGAGAGAGAGAGAGAGAGAGAGAGAGAAAGCGAGAGAGAGAGAGAGAACGCGAGAGAGAGAGCGGGAGAGAGACAGTGGGAGAGAGAGAGGGGGGGAGAGGGTAGAGAAAGGGGGGTAAAGAGGGGAGTAGAGAGAGTGGGAGAGCGAGAGAGGGGAGAGAGGGAAAGAGAGGCGGGAGAGAGAGAGAGCTAGAGAGAGAGAGAGAGAGAGAGAGAGGTAGAGAGAGAGAGAGAGAGCGAGAGAGAGAGAGGGGGAGAGAGAGGGAGAGGGTAGAGAAAGGGGGTAGAGAGGGTGGGGGGTAGAGAGAAGGGAGAGAGAGAGGAGAGAAGGAAAAAGAGGCGGGGGAGAGAGGTAGAGAGAGAGGGGGAGAGGGTGGAGAGAGAGAGATAGAGAGAGATAGAGAGAGAGAGAGAGAGAGAGAGAGAGAGAGAGAGAGAGAGAGAGCGAGAGAGGGAGGGAGAGGGAGGGAGAGGGAGAGAGAGAGAGGGAGGGAGGGAGGGAGAGAGAGAGAAGAGAGAGAGATATATATCGGAGAGAGAGAGAGGGGGGGGGGAGAGGGGAAAGAGAGACTGGGTAGAGAGAGAGTTAGAGAGAGGGAGAGAGAGAGAAAGAGAGAGGGAGGGAGAGGGAGTCGAGAGAGACGGGGTAGAGAGAGGAGGGGTGTAGAGAGGGGGGGGGGTAGAGAGAGAGCGAGAGAGAGAGGGGGGGCGAGGGGGAGAGGGGGTGGTATCGGAGAGAGAGAGAGGGGGGGGGGAGAGAGGGAGAGAGAGAGAAGAGAGAGAGAGAGAGAGATCGGAGAGAGAGAGAGAGAGAGAGAGAGAGAGGAATAGCTTTGAAATAGAAAATACGACCTATCTACAACTTGTTATTAGTATTTGACAATGCATTTACCAAAATTCCACCTTGAAAATGCTAGTTGTAAGCTTGAATGCGTTATATTAATCGAACATGGAAGTTGGAACTAGAATCTATTGAAAGCCATTACACCACGTGTAAGGTCACAGACTAATTGGTTGACAAATAGTGCCAGCTCATGCCAGATTCTGCCATTTTCCCGTAAGATAAATTGTTCCGTAAGCTCGCAGGCAGTTTTATGGGTGTATTTCGGATAGCTTTTTAATGACGACCTGAATTTATTTTCAAATATCAAACAGCTATATATGATGGACAAATAAATTTGAGGAGACCATCTCGGTTTATTAAGTATTTTACAAGGAAGAAGACTTAAGCAAGACTTGAGCAAGAGATGGCGCATAGTACATCATGGTAATCTCTTTAACCCTGTAATGGCTAAATGTGATCAACACAATTAAAATATTTGCTTAATAAATGCCCTTTTGCAAGCCAAGAGAAGACTATTTTTTGAAAATTTACCACTGGAATACAATGGTAAATTTTGAAAAGCTATCTTCTTTTAGCACGCAAATAACCATTGCTCAAGACAACTGCATATGCCGGTTTGCTTCGATCAGTCCACAGTCCTCTATATATTTGCAGGAAACAGTCAGAGGCACTGAGACGAGACAACACGGATTGATTTGCACAGTACATATATCAGTTTCCATGAATCAAATGTTCAACCACAAGACAAGTTTCGATTTACAAGGCACATGCTTGTTGGTAATCTCATATCTCATACCTATCTCGTAGAAAGCGAGACCTTACCAAATCAACTCTAGGATTCAAACGCATAATATTGCTGGAGTTTGAAATCAATTGACCTTACCAGTTTATCCATCCATCATATGACGTCATAATCAATGGCCCTTTCCATTTTTAGCCATGCCCCGCCCATTACTAGCTAAGTTCCACCCACACCTTGCCGTGTTGGGATTGATCGTTACCCGAATGCCCTAACTATCAATTTCCTGAAAACTATACAGGGAAGCTGTTGACATTGTGTAACTAATTTGACTGGGTGCTGTTGCTGCCTATGGCAGTAACAGCGCCCAGTCAAATTAGTTTCAAAATAGTCAACAAAATATTTATTATATAGTAAAGACATACAATTTGTACAACAACGAATAGACCGTCTTCAAATATGCGTTCGTGACGTCCTTATCGACGTCATTCATGACACCATTCATTATGATGTCATACTACACATCACGTAGTTAATTATGACGGCATATGATGGGTGGAAACTCTGGAAAGGTGAAATACGTGATGTGTAAGATGACGTCATAATCATTGACGTCCTGAATGGCATAGGTAAGTACATCACGAACGCATAGTTGGTGCCTGACGTCACAGATGTTTCAGAAAAACATTCTTGTACGAATTATATATCTTTACTATTTAATACACATGCTGTTGAATATTTTGTAACTAATTTGACTGGGCACTGTTGCTGCCATAGGCAGCAACAACAGCCAGTCAAATTAGTTTCAAAATATTCAACAGCTTACCTGTATAGTTTTCTGGAAATTGATAGTTAGGGAGTGCAGGGAGCAATCGATCCCAACACGAGCGATGTGCGGGTGGAGCTTAGCTATTGGTGGGTTGGGCATGGCTAAAACTGGAAAGGTCCATTGGCCACGGGGTTTGACTTTCAGAAAAAGTTTTGGAACGTTGTGTGAGCATAGACTGAATACTATCTGTATTCATTCCACCAAAATTCAAAATGGCCGTCAACACGACCAGCAGACATTACAGAAGCAACGCTTTTGCCACCATCTTGTTGTTAAAACTCATCTCATAGAAAAAGTCGATATCTTCACCGATTCACCTTTCCAAAGTATGTACCCATCATATGACGTCATAATCATCTACACGGTGTGTAGAATGACATCATAATGGATGACGTCATGAATGATGTCGATAAGTACATCACGAACGCATGTTTGAAGACGGTCTATGCCTTGTTGTACAAGTTGTTTGCTTATACTATTTAATAAATATTCTGTTGAATATTTTAAAACTAATTTGACTAGGCGCGGTTGCTGCCATAGGCCATAGGCAGCAACAGCACCCAGTCAAATTAGTTACAAAATATTCAACAGCTTCCCTGTATAGTTTTCAGGAAATTTATAGCTAGGGCATTCGGGGATCGATCAATCCAAACACGGCGAGGTGTGGGTGGAGCTTAGCTAGTGATGGGCGGGGCATAGCTAAAAATGGAAAGGTCAATTTCTGTAATATGTTTGATTGATGGCGGACTTGCCATTCTAAATATGATTTCTCATGGAACTACTTCCCTAGTTCGTCTTCATCTACGGGAGATGTTGATAAATAATAATAATAATAATAATTGTACTTCTTAAAATTAATTCATAACTTATTTAATACCGATGGTCTACAGAAATTCTAGAATTCAGACTTAAGAATACAGACTCCGAATGCAATGGCCGCTTCTATGCCAACAGTGTCTAAACAAATTATGTATAACATGTTCAAATGTTCCGTCAATAATTTGAGTGTGTTGGGATCGATTTATTTACTTTGAATTTTGAAAGCAATTTGACTGGTTGCTGTTGCTGCCTATGGCAGCCAAATTAGTCTCAAAATATTCAACAGAATGGCAAAGACATACAGTTCGTAGAACTGATGGACTATTCACGGTTCCTGAAGGACTTAGCTACGCCATTCACTACGTGGTTGCTTATGACGTCAGCCTAGGTGTGACGAAGTTGATTATGGCGCAATATACTTGACTGACATATTGCATTTCTCCATTGTTTACATTTGTATGCCACATAAAAGGTCAAGAGCTTTATTGTTAGCTAGTATTAAAAATCAATAAAGGAACTAATTTCTTGCTATGCTCTTCCCAATGGGGACCTATTTTGAACCGATTTTAAACAATATATACATGCAGTAGTGGGGTCCATTTCTAGCTGTACCACCCCACCCCCCCCCCCCACCCCCCGACACACCTATCCACGAATCCTTTTCTGAATAAGGAGCAGTGCTGGATGACGCCAGGGCTAAATTGATTACATACCAGGGACACTAAAAATAAGGGGACCCTACATCTAATAGTAGTAGTAGTAGTAGTAGCAGCAGCAGCAGCAGCAGAAGCAGCAGCAGCAGTAGTAGTAGTAGTAGTAGTAGTAGTAGTAGTAGTAGTAGTAGTAGTAGTAGTAGTAGTAGTAGCGGTAGCGGTAGTAGTAGTAGTAGTAGTAGTAGTAGTAGTAGTAGTAGTAGTAGTAGTAGTCATTCCCTCGTGGACCCACCCGCTAAGGGGCCCCAACAACTAACTAGCCATGGGCCCCAAATAGACTTAATCGGCCTCTGATGATGATAGTTATATTACTATCAACTATTATTCTTTAAATCAATTCAGGCTCATAGTATAGAAGTATGGATATCACATCCCCTTCAGCAGAAAACTCGGATTGATTGACAGATCAACTGATTGACAGATCAATAGATTGATAGATCATATATATGAAGTAATCTAGCCGTACACATATGAGCGGTCATTCTCAAACTCGAGAGTTGGTGAATTGTATTTCTTGCTCAGGCACATCTTAGAACGATCACTCGGCTATAAGATGTTACAGCCCTGACGAGGTTGAGAAACCTGTGTAACTGTATTGATTTAATGTAAGGCCTTGTGTTAATTTAAGCACACAGGCGTGCAGCGCAGTTATTTAGAAGTATGGCATTTTACTCAGAAGGATTTAATGTGTTGTCTCTCATTTACGATCAAGGTTTGAAAAGTTATCTTATGTGTCGCCATATTGAACTTCAAAATGGCATCCCATAAAATTACATTATAATGCAAGTTCGGTTTGTCTGTAAATAACGTTATAGGAATCATAGCTGTCTACTCTGAATACGATATTACTACCGATTTCTGATCATGTACTATGGAAGTATGTACTGCCTCTAGAAGCCGTTATCTTTAAACTCATTGGTCTGTCTGTTTAACTGCCTAACTACCTGGATGTCATCAAGAGCATTTTATTATTTTTTTATTTGGCAACGGACTGATTTATTGACGGATCATGTTGCGGTTGACGTGCTGGGTCTTACAATCTTACCTGTGTTGTGCACACTTGTACTTTTCTATTCTGTCCACTGACAATGTCTCAATATACGATCCTAGAACTGGGAAGTCCCGATTAGTTATCTACTACACGAAGAGATCCTTGCTAATAGACCTTTCAAGTTTTAGCTATGCCCCGCCCATCTCTATCTAAGCTCCATCCACACCTCGCTCGTGTCTGGATCGATCGATCTCTGACCTCCATGACTATCAATTTCCAGAAAACTATACCGGTAAGCTCTTGAAAACTATACAGGTAAGCTTATGGCAGCGACAGCGCCCAGTCAAATTAGTTTCAAAATATTAATCCACATGTTTCTTAAATACCAAAAATTCGTGCAACGTGTAAGACTATTAAGCTTTAAAGACGGGCTTAATCGAATCATTCATGATGTCATGATTATGACGTCAGCATACACGTCGCGTAGTTAGTTGATTATGCCGTCATATGATTGAGTGAGGAAATGGATTCATGAAATTAGTTTCAAAATATTTAACAGCTTACCTATATAGTTTTCTGGAAATTGATAGTCAGTGAGTTCAAGGATCGATCGATCCCATCACGGTCGTGGTGTGGGTGGAGTTTAGCTAGTGATGGGCGGGGCATAGCTAAAAGTGGAAAGGTCCTTTGGAGCCCGATTAAGGCAAGGGCTAATGGAGCTACAGCATCAAAAATAGGGCGCCCCAAATCAAAAACAATTATCGCATTTACCGATTTGAACCTTTTAATCCAAGGTGTCCCACTTTTACAGTCATAACATACATAAGATGTTGATTATTTTGAAACCAATCTGCCTAACTCTGGCTTTCGGTCAACTTATTTCCAATATATTCAACGGAATTAAGGGGCCCCAAAGCTATTTAGCCTTGGACCGAAATAGGCGAAATACGAGTCTACCTATGTTGCAACTATAATGCGTCACACATACATATGTGTACGGTAACGTGGGCATAAGCGCAACATGCTTTCACACACACGCGCACATGTATGCACGCACACACGCACGTGCCCGTCTGCCCTGACTCGTGCACATACGCTCAAATATGTACACTGCTACTGACATGGAAAATACCTGCGTACTTCACATGGGATCAATAGTTGCTTAAAGTTGTCCTGCTCCAATTAATAGCCTGAAGTGTATGTCAAATTGTATTTACCGATTGCTGTCCGTTAGGTTAAGACTAGTCCTGAAATAACTTGTTCCTTCAAATTACCAACGCAAATGTATTGAGAACATATTGTCTAAGGAGACAAAGGCTATTTGACAGAAAATGACAATAACCTCCACCTACCGCCGGGCCTATCAAGTTGATAGACATATCTGGAGAAGCGTAGAAGTGATGAGAATAGCACTACCCGTTGGTCAAATGTAATGTACTGGACTGTCTTTAGAATAACCTAAATTAATTAGTGATCCAAACATGATAGTGCAGCTTACTGATCCAATGCTGGGCCGATACTGGGCCGATACTGAACTAAGCTGCGTTATCTGGGAAGTTTTCTCTCATAACCTTAGAAACCGTTCAATGAAATTATCATAACATAAATCAGTAGAACGCGCAATAGAGTAATCCAATCTGCCAGTCGTGTATATGATGTCATAATCAAACGCGTCGCGCGTAGGCTGGCGTCACAACAAAATATGTCAAGAATGGCATATCTAAGTCCATCATACACGCTTAATAGGCCTCGAGTTGTTGGAATTGTATGTCTTTATCATTTAATAAGCATTTTGGTGAATATTTCGAAACTAATTTGATTGGACGCTGTTGGGCAGCAACTCCACCCAATCAAATTAGGTGTAAATTATTTAACAGCTTGCCTGTATTTTTTTCTGAAAATTCATGTTCCAGAGGTTACCGGGTCAATCGAACCCAACACGGGCAAAGCGTGAGCCCAGCTTAGCCAAAGAGAGGTGGAGCATAGCTAACACTGGCCTCACCAAGTAACATTTTCTGAAAAGTAGAAACACGGTTTCAGCGCAAGTTGTTGCTGACCAACGCAGCAACCACTTCCTCATATTATCCTCACGATGGAGGGTCACAGCACTAGCTATGCTCTATTCGATTCTAGCTAAACCACGCCCACCTTTTACTTGTATTGGATTCGATTTATACACTTTCTGACTTCCCAGAATCCAAACTTCGAGGCGATTTTACAGGCAAGCTGCTGATTATTTTGAACCTAATTTGACTTGGGACTGATGCGTGCATCACAGTAATTGAATGTTTATAAAATTGTAAATTCATCAAAGACATACAATTCGTAGACTTTTACGGACTTGCAGATGGTATAATACCCCATTATGATTGTGACGTTAGCTCACTACTGATGTAATTGATTATGACGTCATATATACTGATGGATATATTTGATCCCTCCATGATCAACATACTTTCAACATGGTTACATGACAATGCGAGTCAAATGTGCATAGTCCGAATGCTATGTTCACTCTGTTCAAGATCCACTACGTAATAGCTGGCACAATCTTCATGCACCTGTCCTTGTCGATAACAATAACAATATTGAAAGCTCGTGTTTTCCTCATCCCCGGGACCCCAAAAGAAAGGGGACCCCAAATCAAAGACAATTATCGCGTTTTACCAATTTGAACGTTTTAATCCCAGTATCTCACCTTTACAATCACGATACACGTAATCTGTTGAACATGCTGTCGAATATTTTGAAACTAATTTGACTGGATGCTGTTGCTGCCATAAGCAGCACCAGCACCCGGTCGAATTAGTTTCAAATTATTCAACAACTCACCTGCGTAGTTTTCTGAAAATTGATAGTCAGAGATCGATCGATCACAATACGAGTGTGGTGTGGGTGGAGCTTAGCTAGAGATCGGCGGGGCATAGCTAAAACTGGAAAAGTCCATTAAGAACACGCTTACAGTAAGTAGCATTATACAGGTCCCTTGCAACTATATAGCCCTGTGCCCAACTAGGCTTAATCCGGTTCTGCTTCTATGGTACCAGGATAGGCGGGAGAGTGGCTCTCTATGGCAGTTACCTCGTTAGCGTCACAGCCTGCGTACCTACCGTGAGTTTCCTTCTAGTGGAGTTAAATAGAATGAATGGCACTATGCTGTACTCTTTTGATGACTCGTTTACTGAAATTTTCCTAATATTACGGTTTACATATATAATTCATAATTATGGTCAAATGTCGCTTATCTAGAGAGAAGTATGCTATTCAAACATGGCAAAGTTAACCTTAAGTTCTTCTGTATATCTGACCAGCCAGTCAACTACATATCTGACAAACCCACTAGCTCTCGCTTCACCACCGTTTGTCCATCACTAGCTCAGTCAATGTCTGTCCGAGTCTATCTGTCGTCAACATTAGCCCACCCTTAAATTTATATGATTCTGTCGTCACATCAATAAAGTTAATACCAACGACAATCGTGATTAAGGTACACTCACAGATAGGGGAGACGTGTTACACAGTTTGTCCACTGTCGAGTTTGAGATTACGCTGTGTGGCCAGTGTTTATTCTTAAAGGATAACTAACCTCATCTCTTGATAGCTATCACGTGATCTAACATGCCACTCAAAAATTACGCAGGTAATTTAACGTTTGTTATCATGCCGCTAAAGAAAGATATTCACAATGTTGGTACATTTCTACACCCTATGATGGCTGTCATCATTTGCTTTTCAACAAATCAGAAAAAAACCTAGCTTGCCCGCCTCAGTATATACACACGGCCATAGAGGTGGTAGCTATAGTTTGACAATGTGGTGTGGAAGCAACCATACAGGTAAGCTGTGGAATATTTTGAAACTTATTTGACTGGAGGTTGTTGCTTCCTTAGGCAGCAACAACTTCCAGTCAAATTAGTTCCAACATATTCAACACAATACGTTTTATACATAATAAAGAATGTAATGCATTGGTACTTACATGACATCACCCACTATTTGCTTGAGAAAACAAAATGGCAACGATCACTGCTCAACATTTACTTGATATTATAAAGTAGATAATTGTGATACAGATAAGGGAATGTGACTATATACAACGGTTGAGATGGTATTAGCATCCCTTTAATGGCAAGTGTTTGCGGCGACAAGCGTCGAGTTTCTTCAAGAGGGCCATAGCAATACACACGCTGGCGAGACTCAGTAACAATACTCTTGTACGCATAAAACAGTGCAGGTTCCAGGCGCCCTTCAAACATGACAGAAAATTACCTTGAATCATACCATACGCAGACAGCATACATCTTTTTATGCTTCAACTGTATACAAACTATCTCCATTTACGTAACCTATTTCCCTTATCCACTATCTCATTCTCTGTTAGCTAGAGAGAACCCCCTTGGCAAGTCATTATCTATACGCACTATACGGTTTACCGGATTTTATGGGATACTGGTTGATTTCCCAATAGAAAAATTACACCAGACGCTCCTGAGGCAAGCCATTATCATGGACTCGTGTAAAAATATAATATAGATTTTATAGATCGCCCGCCCTTTATATAGCAAAGTATTGCCATAAAGGAAGAAAACGACGTTGGAAATATTTAATTTGCAGATGATATTACATAATATTTTCTGGTCCATGGATGCCGGAGTAACACACTTGCAATTAGCAGTTATAGATTCCAGGCAATATAGTTTCAAAATATTCAACATAATATTTCTTGTATTGTAGATTACCTTTCGTATTAAATCTCTCCGGTTCCACTGATATAAGATATTGTTGTTTCTATTTTGTGCATGATGATCATTCGTCGTGAAGCGATCCTCTGCAAGCAGAGATAATTTTTTAGAAATAGAAACAACCTGTGTTTCAAATTAAAAATGTAAAGTCAATGGACCGTTCCAGTTTATCCATCAATCCATCATCTGACGTTATATGACGTCATAATCAACAACGTGACGTGTGGGATGGCCTCATAATTAATTATAGCATGACTGATTCGATTTAGTCTCTCTTTATACACGTAATAGCCCGAGACGTTGTACGAATTGTGTCTTTACCATTTAATAAACAGTTTGTTGAAGATCTTGAAACTAATTTGACTGGGCGCTGTTGGTGCCGTAGGCAAGAGAGTTCAGGGATCGATCGATCCCTACACGAGCGTGACGTTGATGGAGTTAGCTAGAGATGGGCAGGGCGTAGCTAAATCTTTAAAGTTCAATTGAACATCAAATAAAAAATGAAGATGCAAATATGACAAGAGTATCTTTGTGATACCATACGCCCATATTTCAGAAAATTTCCTTGCAAATACATGAACAAATCTCCGAATAAAAAATGCTGAAACAACTGGCGTGGTTTCCATGACGCAGATCGCATACGCATTGTTATTCAGAATAACGCAGTTCTCTGTACATTACAGTAAACTTCATATCCGTATGCTACAATTTGTGCAATGCCAACAAGCTTAATACACAGGCAACACCAGTAGAAACAGATTGACGGTAAATATAGACCTCAATGTAAAGCTGGACTTAGAGATATATATGTGTCCGCCATATACTCGCGAGCACGCCCCCTGGCTGTCAACCCAGAGGATCCGACACTGATAGGGACGTCTTTGTGTGTCTGTTTGCCATTAAATTCAGCAATGCGTGCTTACAGATTTGATATATATATATATATATATATATATATATATATATATATATATATATATATATATATATATATATATATATATATATATATATATATATATATATATATATATATATATGCTAAACATGGCCAGTGGGAATGGAACTTTCAGGGCTATACATCAACCATATGCCGTCATAATTAACTACGGGACGTTTATGATGGTGTCATAATCATTGATGGCATGAATGACGTAGATAAGTTAGTCGCGAACGCATAATTGGTGACCGTCTAAGCGGTTTTGGGACGACATGTATGTCTTTACTATTCAATAAACATGCTTTAGAATATTTAAAAACTAATTTGACTGGACGCTGTTGCTGCCAGCATGCAGTCAAATTAGATTCAAAATATTCAACAGCTTAACTGTATAGTTTTCTGGAAATTGATAGTATGGGAGGTCACAGATCGGTCGATTCCAAAACGGGCCAAGCTTGGCTGGGGCTTAGCTAAAGATGGGCAGGGCATAGCTAAAACCAGATCCCTCCACTGGCCGTTAAACAAGGTATTTCTTTTAGAACAATCGTATAGTAATCATAGCAATCCGTCAGGATTATTCGTTCAATCTTGTGTTCCAGTAAAGTGTCGTTACCTAGTCGCAAATAGGTCTATACGTATGAGTGGCTGGACATCGGGTGTGAGAGGGCTCCCCATACTATTTGCTGGTTGCGGATACGGGATGCCCCCCCCCCCCCAATAAACAGTGATACATGCGGAATTCTTTTGTACTAAAACGAGCTGACATGACGTCTAAGAGAGAATATAAGTACTGTAAGAGTCCCGCGGTCGAGCAGTTCCACCACCCTTTACCCTTGAGCACTCAAGCTGGCGAAAATTGTGTTCTGGAGTATTCTTGTAAAATACCAATTTGCAGACCAAGAGAAGAATACTTGTGCAAATCCAACACTGGAATGTGCTAAATTAAAACAAATAGTCTTCTCTTGATCTGCAAATGGATATTTCCTACGATAAAATTGAAGCGTTCTTGAACAAATGAGGGTTAACGGGCTAGAGATAAGTAATGTGAACGGTTATATAATGGACCTTTCCATTTTTAGCTATGCCCCGCCCATCACTAACTAAGCTCCACCCACACCTCGCCGTGTTGGGATTGCGCGATCCCCAAATGCCCTAGCTATCAATTTCCTGAAAACTATACAGGGAAGCTGTTGAATATTTTGTAACTAATTTGACTGGGTGCTGTTGCTGCCTATGGCAGCAACAGCGCCCAGTCAAATTAGTTTCAAAATAGTCAACAGAATATTTACTAAATAGTAAAAGCAAACAATTTGTACAACAATGCATAGACCGTCTTCAAATATGCGTTCGTGACGTACTTATCGACATCATTCATGACGTCATTCATTATGATGTCATTGTACACACCACGCATTTCATTATGACGTCATATGATGAGTGGGTACTCTGGAAAGGTGAATTCATATCATATTGCGGGACACTGTGAGACATTCTATCGTGCTCACTTTGAACCAATGGAGGAATTCAGTTTTAGCTATGCCCCGCCCACCTCAAGCTAAGCTCCATCAGCACTCTGGGATCGATAGATCCATGAACTCTACGACTATCAATTTCCATAAAACTATACAGGTAAGCTGTTGAATTTTTTGAAACTAATTTTACGGGGTGCTGTTGCTGCCTATCACACAGACACAGTTAAAGCATTGGCGGAGCTTAGCTAGGAATAGGCGGGGCATAGCTAAAACGAGATTCGTCCATTAACATCTGAATCTCGTCGTTACACCGGCCCAAGGACATTGACCATTGAGAATTATAGCCACATTGTATGGTAGTATTCCCTCTGTAACAATACAACAATGAGGTTACGCAGCCCATACTCTCTTTTTAAATTCAGCATTTGCCCTAGAATAAAATAATGGATATATTCACCTGATTGCGGCAGAACATATCTGTCTCCATACACTTCAAGGTTCAAAACATGTGTTTTCATCCACCTATTATTGTATGTCATTTGTATGTCCAGAGTTCAAAAAGAATATATGCACAATTGAGATAGAAAGCTCACCTTTGTTCCACAGACACCATGCTAGTATGTTTTTGTGAAACAAGATATCCATGTATTTTACCATTGATATATCTTTTTATCAAGATGCCACTAATGGCAGGAATCGCGGTTTCAGTGTATAGATAGATATATGTTTGAATGTATCATCGTGTGCATTCCCTAGTGTAACGTGGAGAAATACGGATATTTGTTCTCGAATATTTAGGCCAATGCTAATAGAATCTAGATGTACTTTTAAAATGAGAGACCAATGAGTAAATAACAAAGTGTAAACTTAGGGATTGGTAAATTTTAAATTGAATGCGTGAGAAGCCGCCGCTTGCGTCTTCACAGCCTAACACATATACAACCTCCACCCATAACTTTCTTTCAGATTTGAACAGTTCACACAATGGCTGATGCCAGTTTTAGTTGTGCCCCGCCCATCTCCGGCTAAGCTTCACCAACACCTCGTCCCTGTTTGGATAGATCGATCCTTGAATTCTGTGACTATCTATTTTCAGAAAACTGTACAGGTAAGCGGTTGAATATTTTGAAAATAATTTGACTGGGTACTGTTGTTGTCATAGGCAACAACAGCGCCCAGTCAAATTCGTTTCAAAATATTCAACAGCATGTTTATTAAATAGTAAAGCCATACAATTCATACAGCAGTGTTTAGTCCGTCATTAATTAAGCGGTCGTGCTGAACTTATCTACAGCATTCATTAATTATGACGTCAGCCTACACGTCACGTGATTGATTATGACGTCGTATGTTTGATAGATAGACTGGAAAGGTCCATTGGCCCTGATGATCTGTTGGTGGTGGTGGGTGTCGCCTCCACATATGGCTTTGACGTGGCTATACCATTGAGTGTAACCACTGCAACAGTCCACCACCTCATACAGCATAATCTCTATATCTAAATTTTTTAACAGTATACTGTATATTATAACGCAGATTAAATCACGCTGAGCATTACAGTGGTTGCCATAGATGGTACTGCTAAAAAGAGAAGTTTTCCATAACAAAATACATAACATATATTTTAGTATTCTGTACCAATATTCGAGAAAACCTAAATATTTCCTTATTGAATGTCCATTTGTAGGCCAAGAAAAGACTATTTTTGAAAATTTACAACCGGAATGGCTGGCTCATTTATCGAGCCAGACATTCCTGTGGTAAAATCTCAAAAATAATCTTCACTTGGCCGGCAAATTGACATTCGAATATTCATTCATATAGACCAATATGAACGAATATTCGACTAGCATACAAATATTCGAATATATATGAAAAATTACAAAATTGTCTTAAATAGGATTGAAAATAAACTTTGGTTTTTTTCAAAAGCGCTGCCAAAATGTTGTTTGGTCCGAACAATGTAAAACTTGTTTAATTTGTAGGTATCTGTAGGTATAGTGACTTGATTTGGTATTAATTTAAAATTGAATCCAATGATTTTAGACATATCCATCATTGGCATAGGAAGGTCCTTTATTGATAATTCAACCTTCACTACGTGTACATCTTTTATAGGATCACCACTACGTGGGTTGGAGTCAGGACTCCATTGGTTCTCGAATATGTCTAACTGATTTTGTGCCCAATGGTAAAAGGTCGTGGTTACCATTAAATTCAAGGCTACCAGCTGTGTTTTTTTGTAAGACACGAATGGCATTTGGACTACGCATCTCAATGGATAAATATTAGTAGTTTCCACATGACATCCAAGATCATCCATTTAAGGAAAATGTTGGAACTGCGACTACGCCCAAAGAAGCGGGTTAACTTTTTAGTCAAAGGTCAAGTCCATTTTTTAGTACTAAGATAACCCTTTATGGCCTCGATATTAAACGTGTTGATTTTATCTGTAGGCCGAATGAACTGCCCTTAATCACGTTGTTCAATAATAATATTAGAAGATACCGTATAATCTATAGTGCTGCCCAGACGGAAGTGTACACAACTTACAGGGAGAAGTTGATAACAAAAATGTATTTTTTGGAGATCACCGTAAAAAGTGTTTATTGTCCTATCGACTGGGACCTTAATAAACGTGTAATATAATTTATTGATTTGGTATAAATTTTATATTGCATCCATCCAACCGTTTTAGAGAAATCCGTTTTTTACACAACGTGTCTCTCAAAGTAAATATAGTGTATGCTAGCAATATTTAAACTGCATTTTTGCTTTGAGTTTAAACAAAATTGCTGGAAACTTTGTAGATATCGAGCACATATGGGGCCCTATCAATCGTAGTTAGTTTTCCCCAACAAAGCATTTCATGTTTTACACGCTCGGCGACCATATTTCCTTTCATTTGAAATATTTGAATGCTTCGAAAATGCATTCATATAATTATAGGAATATTTGTCGATCTATATGTGGTCATCCGATGGAACAACAAATCCAATTAAGCGCAGCCTTATGCCTTTTAAGATGGGATACATACACATCAAGCTGGAACTAAAAATTAATCACAACACGCCTTTGAAATATTACTACATTGTATTTTCTGAGGAGAATGAAAAAATGTTGGGGGTAGGGTGGGAACTAATAACTGATCTCCCAAAAAGCGGTGCTCTGGGCCAATTGAGGTACCGATAGATTAACTGACTGATTGACCGACAGACCGACCGACCGACCGACCGACCGACTGACCGACCGACCGACCGACCGACCGACCGACTGACCGATCGACTGACTTATCAACTGACTTCATATATTTGTCTGCCTGTCCATCTTTCAGCCTGTTCGTTCATCCGCATATCCTGTCATTTATCCCACTTGCTGGCAGCCCGCCAGCCGCGTCATCTATCTACCCTCCCTCCCATTTACGTGTCCATCTGTTCTTACACCAGCCAATAAATAAGAAACACCCATCCCTCCCCACCCCACACTCCCTCTCACTCTCGTTCTCCCGCCCCTCTCTCTTTCTTTCTCTCTCTTTCTCGCCCGCCCGCCTGCCCACCCACCCGCTGGCCAGCCCAGGTACCCAGCCAGCCAGGCACCCATCCAGCTACCCACCCTACTTCCTACCACTCCATCTCAAACACCCATCCACCCACCCACTCGCACATCCGCCCATTCGCCCGCTCGCTTGCTCGCTTGCTCGCTTGCTCACTCACTCACTCACTCACCCACCCAACCACCCTCCCACCCACCCAACCACCCACCCTCCCACCCACCCACCCACCCACCCACCCACCCACCCACCCACCCACTCATCCACTCCTCCACTCACCCACTCACCCACTCACCCACTCATCCACCCAGCCACCCACCCACCCACCAACACCCACCCACCCACCCACACACCCAGTATCCCACCCAACCACCCACCCACCCACCCACCCACCAACTCACCAACCCACTCACCCACTCAGCCACTCACCCACTCACCCACTCACTCATCCACCCACCCTCTCACCCACCCACCCATCCACCCACCCACCCACCCACCCACCCACCAACTCACCCACCCACTCACCCACTCACCCACTCACCCACTCACCCACTCACTCATCCACCCACCCACCCACCCACCCACCCACCCACTCACCCACCCACCGACCGACCGACCCACCCACCCACCCACCCACCCACCCACCCACCCAGCCACCCACCCACCCACTCACTCACTCACTCACTCACTCACTCACTCACTCACTCACTCACTCACTCACTCACTCACTCACACTCATTCACTCACAAGTGTTTGTTCTGCATACAATCAATGATTCTATATTATTATTCTTATACAATACGTCTTTCTATGAAGATGTAGACAGTGGTAGGAACGTTGGTTTCCGGCAATATCTATATAGCAGACCACATACATGTATGTGGTTAAACAAATGTTATTTCATACTAGATATGCGTCAGCTATCTCTCAGAATACAATAATAACTAATGAGAGAATCTAGTTTTAGCTATGGCCCGCTCATCTCTAGCTAAGCTCGACCCACCCCACGCCCACCCACCCACACCCACCCACCCACCCACCCCACTTCCCCTCACCACACCCCTCCGCCGTGTTGCGATCGATCGAGCCCTGAACTCGCTGACTATATATTTCCAGAGAGAGAGAGAGAGAGAGAGAGAGAGAGAGAGAGAGAGAGAGAGAGAGAGAGAGAGAGAGAGAGAGAGAGGTAGGGAGGGAGGGAGGGAGGGAGGGGAGGGATGGAGGGAGGGAGAGAGGGAGTGGGAGGGATGGAGGGAGGGAGAGGGAGGGCGGGAGAGAAAGTTACCGAGCCAATCATTCTCTCGGCAGGCGGATAGACACTGGCTAAGTAAAGACTTTAATTTTCTTTATCATTACCCCTTTAATGGTCAAGTCGGCGAAAAGAAATTCAGTGGTAAATTTACTAAAATACTCCTCAAAATTAAAATATCTTGAAAGATATTGATATATTGACAGGGAGAGAGAGAGATAGAGAGAGAGAGAGAGAGAGAGAGAGAGAGAGAGAGAGAGAGAGAGAGAGAGAGAGAGAGAGAGAGAGAGGGAGAGAGAGAGACAGAGAGAGAGAGAGAGAGGGGGGGGGAGGGAGAGAGGGAGGGGAGGGATGGAGAGAGGGAGAGAGGGAGAGCGAGGGCGGGAGGAGAGAGTGAGAGAGAGTTTAAGTTGTTAATTTATCAATTGAAGTTTTCCAGTGTTTCAATGCAACGTATCACAATATTTCATAACCTAGACAACGTGGATATTAAAGACAATTAATCATTGCCTATACAGATGGGCTGTTGAATATTGTGAAAGTAATTTGACTGGGGTTGCTGTTGCCTATGGAAGCAACAGCTCCCAGCCAAATTGGGTTCAAAATATTAAAACGAATGTTTAGGCAATTGTAAGTTCATGAAGCACACTCACGCACGCACACGTGCACGCGCATACACACGTACGCCCGCACACATGCATGCACGCACGTGCACACGACAACACACACAAGCGCGCACGCACACACACGCCCTCACGAACGCCCGCGCACACACGCGCAAGCACGGGGTCACGCACGCAGAATAAGTACAGATTTTTGACTGATTTTCGATTTTCGTAACGGAGCTACGTCATTTTGACGCTTTGCCACCTTCTTCGAAACCGCAATCGTAACCCTTTAACGCAGTTAATTATCATCTTTGACCAGAGCCCTGGCTCAGACTCTACCCACGCGTATATATATATATATATATATATATATATATATATATATATATATATATATATATATATATATATATATATATATATATATATATATATATATATATATATTGAACCTTAAAAGTTTAGCAACATTGAGAATATTACTGTATAAATGATATTTAACAAAAACAATAAATTGATTCAAATATATTATTTAATTGATACGTAATTTTCCAATTTGAACAACATTCTCTTGTTACTGTAATGTGCAGCTCGCCGGGTATTGTCGGGCGTTCCGATGTCTCATGTCGACTCGCCGCGCCGTAAGCGCACGACGAGTGATGACGCTGGTTAGCATCCGGTCTCGGGGTGACGGACCTTCAAAGGAGACTGCCATGCAGGAAACAAAAACCGGCTCCTAAGGCTGGTGGAACTCAATCGTTCCGGTGGGGCCGTGCGACCATTGTCGCGAACATTAAACACAACGACATTAAACACAACGATCTCATCCCAAGAATGTATGTCACCAGTGTGCCTGTCCATAGCAATTTCGTGATCTATGGACTTACAAGATTTGATTTGGTGACCTAAAAATATATGTCTATACAATGCGTTTACCTAACTAATTGAACATATGCAAAATGAAACTACAGTAAGAGAATACGAAAATACAAGACATAGATGTAGACGTAGATGAACTTTTAAACATGGGGCTCTCGGAGGTACCACACATACCCGTAGGTCCGCAGAGGTATCCCCGCAAGGGAGGCTCCCGTACACGAGACATAGCTATTTAACTTAATATAAGTTATAATACCTCTAAACTGAAAGAAGAAGGCTATCTCAGACGAAAAAGTGATGTGCCTCACGCGGGCACTACTCCTAGTGCTAGTTTGGGTGAGGAGTATTATCGTGGCGTGGACCGTCGTCGCTGAATCCTTGCGAGAGGCAAGTGCCTCGCGCGGGCCTCCGTCTCAGGAAGGTGTCACCACAGCTTAAAGCGGGAGAAGAATAGTAGGCAAAAATGGGCCCACTCTAATATTTCAAACAAAAATGCAGTAGAAAGAAAAGACTCTACCTAGCGAGATTATGAATATAGGGGTGCGTACTTGTTTTACGTGAAGACGGAATGGCAGATTCCCGATGGATTCCTTCATCACCGTCATGTGATTCCTAATATGCTGAGTTAGTAGTTGCCGCGTTATTTCTGCGGGCCTTCTGCTTTGCTTAATTCCTTTTAGTTGTTTTCAAAACAAGAATTAGTTTAGGCCGCAACTGGCTGATATCTACCTAGCTATTAGACACAGCTGTCATGGAGAACAGATGCCCGAGGACATCAATACTGTAGACAGCGCTCATACATGTTACGTAGCGTAGCGGAATCTCCGAACTGGGTGAGAATCCGGACATTCCGCTTAGCAACCACATGAAACATTACAAGACATGGTTTACAGTTCATGAAAGCATTATTAGGCCATATCTCCTATCGTTATAGTGGGGGGTAAGAGAGACGAATGTACACCGCAAATGTCCTTCCCGTAGGGCCGTGACAGATCTAAATATCATGCCCAGACATTTTAACAGAATCGGTGAGAATACGTATCTCGCCCATCACCGGGTCCTATGGAACTAACCATTTAACTTGTCGTTATGTTTATATACAAGTTACCAATGTTGCACTGCGGTGCGGGAGGATTGTCAGAAAATAAAAAAATAATTAATACATGTGTTTTCGCAGTGCTTTCCTACATTGGCTTAAAGTGCTAACTACTAAGTATCCGAAGATACACGGGAATATGTATGTGATACCGCACCCTAGCCATCACCGCTCGGAAACCCCAATGGTTTCCCAGAGTCGGATCAGCCCATGGTGCGGATAAGGACATCCAAACAATTAAGTAGCCACACTGCTAAGAGGAATATGAAGAGAGACACAATCTTAGAGTTATGCGTCTTACCAGAGTGCGGGGCTAGATTATTGCACTGCCAGAAGAGAAGAGTATATTACACAGTATGTAACGAGAAAGTGTCTCTACTCATTTTGAACCTATCCTATCGAGCTGAATAGAAAAGGTTTAGTCGGTAGCATGCCGGGATAAACAGAGTTATAGCATGGACAGCGACCTCAGTGAAAAATTGTTGGTGGCGGGGGAAAGTGTTGCATATATAAGTGTTGCTGTATAGTGCTTCCTACGTATTTTCTATAGCTAAGCAAAACAAGTTAACGGATGGCCACTAGACATAATCTAACCAGAACAAACAATACGGTGCCAAACGATTAAGATATATATATATATTAATACAGGTCAACGAACCTACTATAGTGCGGTTAGCAACACATTGCAGAACATGATAATAACTATTAACAAATACAGAAATTATAACTATCGGTCCTAAGATCGTCATGGTTCCTTTTAGTCATCGGAACCGTTAGTACGGATACGAGATAATTAACAAAACCTATATAGGGAAATAATCAAACTCTGGAGTATAGTTACTTGAATACTTGGTAGTCATTCCCAAGTTAGGCTACCGGGTTACTGAAATTGACGCTTCAATCCGTAGTCGACGTGAGATGATGCGCTCTCCGGAATCTGGAAAGTTCTTGCAGGCTGGTTCCCGCAGGTTGGTTCCGGTGAGCTGTTGTCCGCAAACAAGATTCCCACAAGAACGTGTATGGTGGGGGAAGGACATCACTCAGCATTGTAGACCTAATAGAATGTCTAACAATCAGTCAGCAAACGAAACGATAGTACTACGTGGTGAAGAAAGTTCCCATACACCGATGGTACGGATGGAACGTGTAAACATCCCGTTATAAGTGGGGGTTGTCAGAGGCAAATAAAGATACAAAACAAAGATTCACGATGCTGGGTACGTCAGCCAGCTCTGAAGATGCACCCGGCAGAGTTTCATTGCTGCGGTCGAAAGTTGAAAGAACCTACACGACTAGTGCGGCGGCGATTGAAATACAACTTTTAGGCATGGCCGGCAGATCTGGCGAGTCATCCATCAAAGAACATCCTGCCTCTACATCTGTAGACTCACATATGCAGGCCACAACGGCCTAACCGCAAGTTTGTGTTCCGAATGTAGATGTAGGATTCTTGAACAATTATCAAAAGTTCCAAATTACTCCCGCAGAGGGGGAGTTACAAAATTGTTTTAGTGCTGTGGGTTGGAGACTGCCCGCTACGGGATAAAAACACGGCACATAGTGAAAGAAGACGTGTATCACGCTTGATAGTAGTTGGTACAGATCCAACCTGTTCGGCCCCTGGCCGAGGATGCTCTCGATCATTGGATCGCTTCTCCTTTTATACTCTCCGTGACGTCACAGGCGCAGCTTCATCCAATCATCGTTCGAGCAACAGCCAATCAGCGCACAGCCAATAATAGCGTCGTCGAACGTTCTAGAACATTCTAGAAGCTTTCCGTTCACGTGGTTATGACGTCACGGCAATATTTTGAAGATAATCAAGAAGAGTTTTTCCTGGATAACTCAGCCATTTCTCAACCGATTTTGAAATGGTTTACAGATTTGGAAAGCGCGTCGAATTCTGGTCTTGATTAGTGCGGGAACAGACAATCAATAAGGATTACAGAGTACCAGCTCGGTACACTAAAAGCACCATCCTATCTAGGTCACAACTACGCACTCCATAGAAATAGCATCCCGGCGCGCACATGCGCATAATGATTTTTAACGACCTTAGTCGTTTTTCGACACGCTCTCTCTCTCCCATAGGCCTACATATGATTATAGCTCTACCCAGAGGGGCGTGTTCAGGAAACGAATCCGGTCGATCCGAACTACACCACCCCCCCTCCTAGTTTGAAATCCGTGACAAACGATCACGCATGACGTACACTAGGTTGGAATCATAGACTTCCCGGGTAGGCACGCGGCTGGAGAGGAGTAGTGATGCATAGACGCGTATTCAAGAGACAGAGCACATAGGGGCACCAAGAGGAGGGGGAGGCATACTTTTAGTTTTTCAATTTTTGACCCGGAATTATTTTTCCAGGCCTTTCTTTTTTGTGTTCTTTTTATTATTAATATTACAGTGCGTGCTATAACTTTATTTAGTATATGATCCTAAACAATAGCTCGTATGGGTGTTCCCGTCAGTGCGGATAATCATAATCTCCGCAAAGAACACTCAAGCTCAAACGTACCACAATTTAAGTTTGTAAATATATATAAAAATATAATAACAAAAAAATACAAGGTATATAAATATTACCTATGTAGCATACCCGTATGAGGTATGTTTTAATTAATCACACCGAATTACTTGCGTACCGCAGGTAAATAAAGGGGCACGCAAAACGTATCACCAAGTATTATTATTATATATATATCTAAAATATGTATTTGCGGCCCGTCCTTGCGAGTCCGTAACGGGCAGCTCTCGCTGGCCCATATTCGTCCTGACGTCTAAGACAGAAAGAAAATTAATAAGAAAAATAAGATATACAATAATAACTTAAAAACTGGTTTATCAGGCTCATTTCGTATGAGACACAACCGGGCACCTAAAGTGTGTGGCTGTGTGGGATAACCATAGTCATCCTAGGGACGGGATTCAATTGGTCTAACATATATAATAAGAAGAAAAGTATTAAAAAAATAAAGTAATAATTAACACATTTCCACGAATCCCCTATCAACATTTCTGCTGAATTACACATGATTTTGATGAAACATATTTTATTGTAACAATTGCACAATGGGATCGGGCACAAGTTCTTACAACTTAGATTTGCCCTCTCCCTACATAATTATTATAAGCAGCCAATGATTGAGAACACTAAACCGAGGTGAGAGAGAAACAATAAATTAAGAGGTGAGAGAGATAGAGAGAAAGAGAGGGAGAGAGAGAGAGAGAGAGAGGGGGGGGGGGGAGAGATGTAGGGGAGAAAAACGATGTAAGCAGATTAAAAAAGAATAGGAAAGAAAAGACAGCTCCTTCAAACACTGCCATTGTCGGATAGCAGTTACCCATTAATATAATAAATTAGCACATGATTACACCTCAGCAGCGAAATTTCCCCCATTGAGTTTGGGTCCCACGACTGATGGTAGTATGTCGCGGTGGATGCACTGTCATTGCTGAAATGCTCTCATCATTATTATTATTGGCACTGTCCGAAACATCCGAAGTGATGGTGGCGGAAATATGGGCATCCATGATGTCTCTCACAGTTACCGCTGGTTCCAAGATATCCGTCCGTGTAGCAGCGGCAGTACTAGTAGTTGCCAATGTTGCTGATGTTGTGGTGACAGTAGTTGACGTGATGATGGCGGGTGTAACTGGCATGGTGGTCGCTGTAGTTATCGTGGTGATGGCGGTGAGCTGTACCGTCGGCTGAAGACGTGGTGTGGGAACGGATACGGCAGGAGACGACATCTTTCGGAACTTAGCATACTTTAGCATACTTCAGCAGATGACTAGCAGTAGAGTTAGGTACGGGATACTGGGTGTGGGCGATCCATCTTTTTCCCATGTATGGTCGTTCCAGCGTGGTTCCCTTCCTGATTGCAGGGTCAGAAAGGCAAGGAGGTGGATGCTGAATAACACGGGTCGGAGTTGCGCTGATTGTTACAGGCTGTGATGGTCCCGGCCCTACGTCTATGGTAAGTTCAGGTGGAGATAGAGACTGTGGACAACTGGAAATGTCTATCTCCGCAGGTGTTGTAGTCACCACTGAGATTGGCTGACTGGCTACTACTGTCTGTTATTTTACGGTGGCGGGCGTGGTTACCATAGCTGACTGGCTAGTAACTGATGCGGGAGCTGCCATACTGGATTTTACAGTAGATTTCTGCTTCCTACTTTGCTTCAGGACTGGTGTGGATGAAGTGATAGGTACCGACGTAACACTTCCAGATGCGATTGCAGGCAGTATTTTACGTCTGGCTGTCGGTACATTACTTGCTGTAGCCGCGGGAAGACGATGTCCAACGGGATATCTATGCATGGTGTTTTTCGTGCGGGCCATTTTCTCGGTCGGGAGAACCTTGACCGGGAGCCGAGATTCGAACCGAGTGGCTAGAACAGCACGATCCTCGTTCTTTTCCCCGGGAACTAACATCACTTCCAACACATGATGATGATGACGGAGCGCGTGAGTGATCCCGTAGTGAGTAGCGGTGTGGAGGTACTGGCACGTCACACAAAAGGCTGACTGGAAGAGATGGTCCCTATTAATATGAAGGGTGCAAGCGGATTTTCTAGTACACTAGTCAGCAATGAGTTACACGGGAACCGCTTCGGAACTGGCACCGATTCTTCTTCGGAGGAATCTGACAATGCTATATCTTCAAGAAGTGACATCCCGTTCCTGCATGGTAGTTAGCTGCGGGAACTTTATTCAAAACCTAATGCCCTATCTCTTCATGGTTTATAACTTTCCAGGCCAAATATAATAACAAAATAATAATAAGAAAAGCAGCAGCATTTAGCCTAACGCTATGTTCTTCCCTGGTGTCGAGTTTTGATGAGAAGACAAAGTTTCAGAGCGCGCTTCCTCCTTTTATACTATTTGGTGACGTTACTGGCGGCGGATGACCACACCTAAAAGGTTTTACAGGTGATTCGGTCATTCTTATGTGAATATTTCATTTCTTTTTGGCCTGGACGTCGTAGGATTAATTCCTCCCATATAAGGGGAGTACTTGTAACTATAGGAAGAATGGCTTGTTAAACTTGTCTTTATTTCGCACATTTAACAGCCTCCGATCAACATAAAAACGCGGTACTACTTTGTCCTTGCGGCGCCTCACCTTTTAATTAGCGTGAGGCAGTTTTCCAGGTTGGATGCTTATAAACTTGCCTATTCGAATTTTAGGCTGGAGCGCCTGATGGGGTGCGTGGGAGCCAGGTGACGTCAGCGGTAATCTCCCGGACTCACCTTCGCAACTTCTCCATCACGCTGTGGCAGTTGCGTCTTTTGGCGGCTCTTTTGTTTAAAGCGTTTGATCCAACTCAGTGGAATTAGTAGCAAATGCCACATGACTCTAAAAAGCACGTGGTTGATCGGAAACGTGAATGCTGTCTATGGCGACGGCCAAAATGCTGTTGCTGAGATGAAGTCTGTTGCAGAGGCGAGAGATAATAATATATATTTTACATCAAGATTTCTATAATGTCCGTATTGCGCAAGTTCTTTAACATGCTCTTGGTAGGTGTCTGTAATAGGTAGTTCTCAGCCCGTGTTGATTATAGATTGGAACGCGCTGGTGAGAATTTTTTGAAATTCTCTCTGTGTTTTTAATGTCAGATTTTTTATGCCGCTTTACCGGCTAATAATTTGTAGTACGGTAGAGTAGTTGTGTTCTTAACTAAAAATTTAACAGTAAAGTTGCAAGTAATTTTTATGCGTGGTTTAAACAGATCTATTCATGCGGTAGATCAACGTTACTGATTCAGTCAAGATAGCTGTATTTTCCAAGCGGGAGGGCTGGCCAAGCATTCTCCTCGATGGGTAGAACTAGCTCCATCCCGGCCTAGACCAAACACATTTGTACCATTTTAGTAATGGCTAAATTACAGTACAACTCGCAAACATGTGTGCCACAATTTTTACAATTTACAATGCCGTCGTTCGGAGGTTGTGAATACAGTCAACCTGAGTGTCTGTGTTTCTGTCATGTTGGTGATTTGAATCTGATACATGTGACTGGTTTTCCGTGGATGGTACTTGCGCTGTGGTGACGGTGACGTGTTTATGGCCGCCGGATGCAGGAGGTGGGAGGGAGAGGCGGCGTGACAACTTTATCGAACCATGAGGGTATTTCACTCTGTAATGGCTGAGCCCGTGGGCGGGACAGAGTTACTTTAGGGCACAGATGACCTGTCGGATGCTGTCGCAACTTTGATCAATCCATTGTCGAATTCAACTTTTCGGTAGCAAAATCCTACTCATGACTGACGACAATGCAGGCATCTTTCTCTCTTAATAATATTGACTGTTATTACGTGTAGATGAGGTATGTAGTTTAGCTGTTTCCATACGGCGTCGGGAAAAAGGGGTAGGGGAGGATGCTGGACAATCGTCTCTCCCGTGACGCGTACTGTAGATGGCTGTGTTGCATTCCTGATATCCATATGATCAGTTCTCCCGTAACTGGATAAGAAGGTATGTGCGGGAGATTTGTTGGTGGTTGTCTGTTGATGATAATGCTGTTGTCGAGATGTCCGGGCTACTGTATGATGCCAATGTTATAAGGGAAGTGGGCACATTCCAGTTTTCCACGCTGGCGAATGCCAAGTCTGTTGTTATTTGCAGGAGATGTAGTCTGCGGGAGGTATTATTTCTCCCGCAGTTCTGTGCTGGAGGAATTTGTTGCGGGAATTCTTATGTCTCCACTGGTAATTAATTAAGACCGGTAGGTGCTGCTAAATGCTGTTGTTGCCGATGTTGAATGTCTCTGTTACGCTGAGTATAACTGAGCAAGTCTGTGATGTAGGCGCAATGATGAATTGACGCATCCAGACTTGAAGGCAGGTGTGGTCTTGTAGGTGTTGACGTTCTGTCTGTTGTGTGAGGTTCTGACTGCTCATGGGGGAGATAACACGACGGTTGGTGTCCTGTCGTAGTTTTTAGACACTGGGAAAATTCGAGCCGAGAGTCTGCTGAACAGGCTGTTTCCCTGCCCACCGCATGGGTGGGGGGTGGGTGGGGGGGGGGTGTAATGTTGGTCGGTGTGGTGCGGGATGCCACCTCCTCTATTACAGCAGTCTCTCTCATACCTGAAGATTGACGGTCAACAGATGATGAGTGGAGTGTGAAAAGGACTGGGCTGGTGATGTCCGAACTTGGTGTGTAGACAAGAGATGCGAATTGGAGTGATGACGGTGGTGGGACTATTGGAGAGGGTGTCCCTTGGGGGGATTGTGGTTTCGCGATTTCGGGAATTGGTCGGGAACACCTTGTTGTACGGTTCTGCGGTTCTAGACATGCCAAGGCTTCATCCAGCCTCTTCACTTCCATGCTATTCACCACATGTTCCACCCCACAGGAAGGATGGCTTGGGTCAGCCTCAGATTCCACTTGTGGCAACTCTATGATGGGGGCCATAGCATGAAGTGGGTGGGAATGGGAAGAGATCGGAGGAACAACTTTTCCATCCTGTCCCTTGGACAAAACAAACACAACATTCTTCAGATACGACTTGCCAGATCTAGTAGACCTGTGCTGAGGAGGGTGAGGGCGAGTACACATCTCATCATCGTCGTCAGCGTTAGCAGCTTGTTCACCCACGTTCTGGCTTGGTAGAACTGGGGCTGAACTGGCATCGCAGTGCTCTGCACTAACTATGGAAATACTAATTTCCGTAGAAATATTTGTCTGGGTACCAGTGTCATGAGAAACGCCCAGTCCGAGCTCTGGCACTGGGTCGTCACTGACACAAGATTTAAGTTGATCGAAGTGGATGACTGAGGTCAGGCCATCCGATGCACGGATGCGGTAGGTCATGTCCGATGTCTTACCTACTACCACATAGGGGTCTTTCCACTGATAACTCAGTTTACGTGGCACGTTTGCAGACCATCGTGAATCATTCTTCCTCCTTCATATGGATCTCCATGCACTCTCCGGTCATGCCATGTCTTTTGCTGCCGGTGTGCAGTGGATAGTGTTTCTTTCACTAACTCATGGGCTTGTGCTATCCTTTGCCGCAAAAGTTCGACATAGAGAGATGGTGAATTTTTCTCACCTGGTATCCGAGGCATGGCCAGATCCAGGAGTAGGGCTAATTCATGGCCTAATATTAACTGAGCAGGGGTGTATCCCGTGCCGGAATGTTCCGAAGTTCGGTACGCCATGAGTACATATGGGAGCCGTAGGTCCAAATCTCTACAATCAAGGCATGTTTCCTTGGTAAGCATCTCCGCGAGAGTTCTGTTGAATCTCTCTACCATCCCGTCGCTCCGAGGGTGGTATGGAGTTGTCCTTGTTTTGACGATATGGAATAATTTGCAGAGCTCTGATATGAGCCGGCTCTCAAGATTACTTCCTTGATCGTGCAACTCATAAGGCATACCAAAGCGGCAGAACACATTGCTGGCCAATACCTCTGCTATGGTGGATGCCTCTTGGTCTGGCAAAGCAAATGCTTCTACCCACTTAGTAAAATAATCTTTTAATACGAGGATGTATTTATTTCCGTCATCCATCGTATTCAAGGGTCCGAGCCCGTCGATAGCCACTCCTCCCACGGTGCACCAACAATCTTAATTTGCGATGGTGCGATATGGTGTTGGCCAACAGCGCGTTTTTGGTGCGGGATACATTTGGCAACCCATGCCTTGACACTATTGCGAATCCCGATCCAGTGGAATCTCAGTTTGATATGGGCAACAGTCCTTTCCACAGCCAGATGTCTGGTATTATCGTGTAGTTGTTTCAATATAAGTTCTCGATAACTTTCCGGAACAACGAAACGGTCATTAATGTACAGAACATTATTTATTAATTCACATTCTTCGAACCATTGGTAATAATATTTAGCCATGGGGGATAAAGGTGTCACTGATTCCTTAGGAGGACGTACCCCCTCCTGAATCCATGTGTATATATTTCGTGTCTGCACATCTGTTGTTCGGTAGTGTGCGATTTTCTCCGGATTCCACTCTGCGCCCCTCAAATTGGGGAACTCCGGAGATGGCTGTGTTGACTGGCTGTGTTGACTGTGTCACGGTGTCGGCCTCTTCGTGTTCAGCCTCACGCTGATTCTGCTAAGGGTATCGTCATTTCCATGCAATTTGCTGGGACGGTGAACAACATTAAAGTTATAGGCCTGCAGAGATTCCTGCCATCTCGCAACCTGGCCCTCCAGAGTTTTTAAGTTCCTGAGCCACCGTAGTGAGGCATGATCTGTATGGAATGTAAAAGGGCGCCCGTACAGGAAGTGTTTATAATATTTGATGGAATGGACCGCCGCCAATAATTTTCGTTTGGTGGTTGTGTATCTTTTCTCCGTTTTATAGATAGTATGCGAACCATAACCCAACACCTGCTCTGTTCTGTCTTCGGTGACCTGTGATAGAACTGCGCCGATAGCGAAAGCTAATGCATTAGTGTCTAAGATAAAATCGAGGTTTGGATTAGGGTGAGCAAGAATCGGGGTGGTTGTAAAGAGTTCCTTCAGTGCCTTGTAGGAGCCTTCACACTCACTCGTCCACTCAAATGGTCGATCTTTCTCGGTGATCTGGTAGAGCGGTGAAGCAATCTCGCTGAAATGTCGGATACAATGGCGATAGTACTGGCATAAGCCAAGGAAACTCCGTGTCTCCATGACTGAAGAGGGCCGAGGCCACTCTGCTACTGCCTTAGTTTTTGATGGCTGTGTAGCCACTCGATCACCGGATATGACGTGTCCCAGGAACTCAACGCTCTGTCTGAAGAGATGACAGTTCTTCGGTTTGAGTATCAAATTGGCCGTGCGGAATCTTGAAAACACGGTGTCCAAATTTTTTAAGGTTTGCTCAAACATGGGTCCAAATACAATTACGTCATCGATGTAACAGAGACAGATCTCCCATTGCAGGGTGGTTAATACCTGCTCAATGAGTCGTTCAAAAGTTCCGGGAGCATTGCACAACCGGTAGGGCATCTTGTGGAATTTGAAAAGGCCGTCCCTGCAAACGAATGCTGTCTTTTCCATATCAGCTTCATCCATGGCTACTTGCCAGTAATCGCTAGCTAAACCAAGGGTACAAAACCACTTGGCTCCGGACAAGGAATCCAAGGCCTAATCTATCCATGGTAACGGATAAGCGTCTTTAACGCTAAGATCATTAAGGTGGCGGTAGTCTATACAAAACCACTAGGTTCTGTTCTTTTTTCCTGCTAGCACTATAGGGATAGCCCATGGAGAAGGACTGAGGGTTCAATAATACCCGTTTGCAACATGTCATTTACTTGTTGGTGTGCTTCCGTTTCTTTGTGAACGGGAAGATGTCATACTGGTTGTCGTACGGGGCGATTATTGCCTGTATCGATGGAGTGTCGTACGAGATGAGTCTCTCCGAGATCCATGTCTCCGGAGGAAAAACTATTGCGATATTTATGTAATAGTTTCCGAATTTCTCGTTTTTGTGATTGCTGTAATCCAACAGTGGTACGCAGATATAAATCGTGTAGATGTTCGGGTAAATCATCAGTTAGCGGTGGTGTTGTATCCAGTGAAATTATGTCCACTAAATGGGTGAAGCGTACTCCCGGTTCCAGAGTGATGGGATCTGCGGTACCATTGAACACTCTAAAGGGTATCTTCCCTTTATCAGTAGTGTCCACTATTATGCGGGGACTTGTGCATTGTGAGGCGATCATATAATCAGGGTCGGGTCCCAGCATGACGATGTGTGTGTTGCTTCCTAACTGTGGTGCGTTGGCCCATAGGATTCATTCCTGTCCCGGCTCAACCATGGCAGTACTTGATAGTATTACCGCACATGTATCGTACAATGACGATGCTGGTCCGAGAGGGATTCGTCGGCCGTGTATGTAGAGTTCCTGTTGTCTGCAGTGTATGATGGCTTTGCTGGCACTGAGAAAATCAGAGCCAAGTAGGGCGTCATTATGAATGGAGGCGATGACAACTCGCTGTATGAATTGCATCTCCTCTATTTGAATGACTAAATTAACCACACTGGCCACGGGTACATCTGCTCCCGTTGCCATCGGTGGGTAAATATTTGTGGGCTTAAGGGGGGGGGGGCGCTTTTTATGAGGTGGGATGCCCTCATATAATCGCTGGTTAAAAACTGTAATAGAAGCTCCCGTGTCGACGGTGGTGCTAGTAGAGACGGCACTAGACAGACAGGCACATTTGTAGATTACCTTTCGATGAACCTGCGGAAGAGTTTCAAATGATGCTGTCCACGATAATGGCGTTGGCGCAGCATCACTCTGTATATATTCCGACTGTTTCCGTATTGCTTCTCGTTATAGATGGCTGAGTGAGGAATGGGCCAGTTCGTCATCTCCACTGGGGTGTAGGCTGCGGTGAAGATGGAGCTGGGGGTAGCAATGGTGGTGGTGTTGTTGTCGTTTCTGTGTGAGCAGTATTGGTATAGATGGCGGCGCCTACGGGATGACGGATAAGTTCTACCTGTGCAAGCCATTTCCGGCAATGCTTCATAGGATGTCTTGTTGAAGCACAGAAGAAACAGCACGGTTTCCATGGAGGTGCATTCCTCCATCTATGTCGGCGCTTGCGAATCCATGAGGTGGAATGAATTGTCTCTCCTGAATCGCTACTGTCTGTGGATGCGGAAGATGATGCTGATTGGGACAACAGAGGGCACCGAGAATCTAGTGTCTTGGTGGTGGGACGTGGTGCTTTCAAAAACCTTGTTTCAGCAGAGGTACTACAACCCACCACTGCCGTTTTACATAGAAAAGAAGGTTTGTCGTGTATGGAAGATGAAGGGGATGTCCTTGCTGCGGATGGGGGAGGCAACGTAGGCACGGACATATTGGAAGCCGTGCTGTTTGGTGTGAGTGTGAAAGCTGATTTATGTGGATGATGGTTGGTCACTGAACGTTGTTGCGTGAAAGTCACAGTTGAGCCGGGAGAAGGATACGGGCACCGAAGTGGCTCCTTGTAATTCGGTACCCTTAGGAGTTTGATTGTTTCTCTGGTTGCCGTGTGCTGCGGTCTGGAGCAGGCGTTGTGGAGGGAGGTCGGCTAGGACACCGCTCCCTCCAATGTCCTGGCTGACCGAAACAGGTATTTGGTGGCGGTGCGGTGGTGGTAGTGTTTGCTTTTCTAAACTGTGTGGTGGCGAGGTTGGTGCAGAATGTTGTAACTAAGTTGGTGAGTGCGGAGATTTGTTTATTGATCTCTTCTATCCACTCTCTCATGCTGCCATTGTTGTTGCTGTTGCGCTGGTTCCCGTGCCCTGGGGCTCCGCTGTACCCTCCTCTGCGGGCATGGCACCTACCTCCAGGTGCTTGATTCTGACTGGGCTTCTGCATATCTGATGGTGGTGGTGTCTGTGCGGTTGGTGTTGCGATCTGGAGGGATCACTGGTGGGCGGGGCGATAGCTGCACCCTCTATCTCATTGATAGGATGGAGTTGGCGTCGGTTATTTTTCTCCCACTCTAGAAAGTTCTCAATGCGAACAGCGGTTGCCATTAATTGGGCCAAACTCCTGTGGTCGCCGAGAAATATTTTTTCTTTTAGAGCGGGTTCACTGCTTAATGCATCGATGAAAGTATCGAGATGCAAGTGAAGTACGCCCAACATATTGGTGCTCGGATGTGCGCAGGTGACTAGGCATCGAAGTCAGCTAGCTAACTCAGGAAGAGTTTCTCCGGCGCCTCGGCGAAGATTTTTAAGTTGAAGACGACTGGTTTCTCCGAGAGCTGTGTCACCAAATCGCTCCATGAGTGCTCGTTCCAACTGGGTGTAGGTGGGTGTACAATCGGTTCCCAGATCCACAAGAACTTGCAGGGCTTTTCCCGAAAGTGTTGCTGCAATATACTCACCCATTTGTCTATCGCCCCAGGGGTTAGTCCGACTTATTATTTCGAACTGGATTTTATAGTTGGTCCAGTCATTCTCCCTGCTAAATTCGGGAGGGAGGATGACTCGGCCAAAACCGTGGGAAGAGTGAAGTGCTTGAAATCCAGGTGGTGCAGGTATCACAGAAGTCGATGATTGAACAGAACTTGGTCGTGGTGCTGGTGGCGGTGTTATTGGTGTCTCCCGTCGATGCCAATGCTTAGGAGCTAGAACATGTGTACTCCAATTTACTGAGTCCGCACCGTTTGTTGAGCCATAGACCGGCATGGATCTATAAACGGGAGGTGGATTGTGGTGGAGAGTGTGCGGTCGTTCCTCCCATGGTGAGGACTGTCATTCCTCATATGGCGGTGGTGCAAGTGGCTGATGGTTATGATATATGGCATGACTAATATACCGGCGAAATGATGGTGCCGATTCCTCCCGATGACTCTGTGGTGTTCCCCTTAAATATAGCATTTCGCTAAAAGGGGGCGGTGTGGGAGGTTGTCTATGTGGTGGATTATTACCCGGCCAAACTGTCTCCGTAGATGACATGGGTGAACGATAGTAGTCTGAAGGGCTGTAGATATGCCCATAGTCGGGTCTTTGTGGGAGTCATCCACGATTCGGCCCTGATGGAGTTGGCCTGTCGCAGATGTCCGAGATGGTTCTGAATTCTGTTCCCGCCTGTGAGGCATCTCGAAAGGTGCCATCGCTAACAGGCGAAAACAGGTTATAGTGCAGAGTTGTTAATTCCGCTGTAAGTGCACGGCGAGTGATGACGCTGGTTAGCATCCGTTCTCGGGGTGATGGACCTTGTACGAGACTGCCCTGCGGGAAACAAAAACCGGCTCCTAAGGCAAGTGGAACTCAATCGTTCCGGTGGGTCCATGCGACCATTGTCGCAAACATTAAACACAACGGTTTCATCCCAAGAATGTATGTCACCAGTATGCCTGTCCATAGCAATTTCGTGATCTATGGACTTACAAGATTTGATTTGGTGACCTAAAAATATATGTCTATAAAATGCGTTTACCTAACTAATTGTAAATATGCTAGATAAAAGTACAGTAAGAGCATACGAAAATATAAGACATGAGGCAGGTAGATGAACTTTTAAACATGGGCTCCCGGAGGTACCACACAGACTCATAGGTCTGCAGAGGTATCCCTGCAAGGGAGGCTCCCGTACACGAGACATAGCTATTTAACTTAATATAAGTTATTATACCTCTAAGCTGAAAGGAAGAAGGCTATCTCAGACGAAAAAGTGATGTGCCTTACGTGGGCACTACTCCTAGTGCTTGTTTGGGTGAGGAGTATTATCCTGGCGTGGACCATCGTCACTGAATCCTTGCGAGAGGCAAGTGCCTCGCGCGGGCCTCGGTCTCAGGAAGGTGTCACTACGGCTTAAAGCGGGAGAAGAATAGCAGGCAAAAATGGGCCCACTAATATTTCAAACAAAAATGCTGTAGAAAGAAAAGACCATAACTAGTGAGATTATGACTATAGGGGTGCGTACATTTTTTACGTGAAGACGAAACGGCAGATTCCCAATGGATTCCTTCATCACTGTCTTATGCGATTTCTAATATGCTGAGTTAGTAGTTGCCGCGTTATTTCTGTGGGCCTTCTGCTTTGCTTAATTCCTTTTAGTTGTTTTCAAAACAAGAATTAGTTTAGGCCACATATCTACCTAGCCTTTAAACATGGCTGTCATGGAGAACAGATGCCTGAGGACATCAATACTGTAGACAGCGCTCATACATGTTACTTAGCTGAATCTCTGAACTGGGTGAGAATCCGAGCATTCTGCTTCGCAACCACATGAAACATTACAAGACATGGTTTACATTTCACGAAAGCATTATTAGGCCATATCTCCTATCGTTATGGTGGGGGTAAGAGAGACAAATGCACACCGCAAATGTCCTTCCTCTAGGGGCGTGGCAGATCTAAATATCATGCCCAGACATTTTAACAGAATTCGGTGAGAATATGGATATCGCCCGTCACCGGGTCCTATGGAACTAACCATTTAACCTGTCGTTAGGTTTATATACAAGTTGCCAGTTTTGCACTGCGGTGCGGGAGGATTGTCAGTAAATAAAATAATAATTAATACATGTGTTTTCGCAGTGCTTTCCTACATTGGATTAAAGTGCTAACTACTAAGTATCCGAAGATACACGGGAATGTGTATGTGATACCGCACCCTAGCCATCACCGCTCGGAAACGCCAATAGTTTCCCAGAGTCGGATCAGCCCATGGTGCGAATAGGGACATCCAAACACTTAAGAAGCCACACTGCTAAGAGGAATATGAAGAGAGACAAAATCTTAGAGCTATGAGTCTTACCGGAGTGCGGGGCTAGATTATCGCACTGCCAGAAGAGAAGAGTATACTACACGTTATGTAACGAAGAAAGTGTCTCTAATCATTTTGAAGCTATCCTATCCAGCTGAATAGAAAAGGTTTGGTCGGTAGCATGCCGGGCTAGACAGAGTTATAGCACAGACAGCGACCCCAGTGAAAATTTGTTGGTGGCGGAAGAAAGTGTTGCATATATAAGTGTTGCTGTATAGTGTTTCCTGCGTACACCGCAGTCGTGTATTTTCTATAACTAAGCAAAACAAGTTAACGGATGTTCACTGGCCATATACATACATAATCTAACCAGAACAAACAATACGGTGTCAAACGATTAAGATATATATATTAATACAGGTCAACGAACTTACTATTGTGCGGTTAGCAACACATTGAAGAAAATGATAATAACTATTAACAAATACAGAAATTATAACTATCGGTCCTAAGACTGTCATGGTTCTTTTTAGTCATCGGAACCGTTAGTACGGATACGAGATAATTAACTAATCCTATATAGAGAAATAATCAAACTCTGGAGTATAGTTACTTGAATACTTGGTTGTCATTCCCAAGTTAGGCTACCGGGAGACTGAAATTGACACGTCAATCCGTAGTCGGCGTGAGATGATGCGCTCTCCGGAAGCTGGAAAGTTCCCGTAGGCTGGTTCCCGCAAGTTGGTTCCCGCGAGCTGTTGTCCGCAAACAAGATTCCCGCAAGAACGTTCATGGCGGGAGGGGGGGGGGGGGAGGACATCACTCAGCATTGCAAACCTAATAGAATGTCTAATGAGCAGTCAGCAAAAGATACGATAGTACTACATGGTTCCCGTACACCGATGGTATGGATGGAAGGTGTAAACAACCCGTTATAAGCGAGGGTTGTCAGAGGCAAATGAAGATACAAAACAAAGCTTCACGGTGCTGGGTACGTCAGCCAGCTCTGAAGATGCACCAGGCAGAGTTTACTTGCTGCGGTCGAAAGTTGAAAGAACACACACGACTAGTGCGACGGCGATTGAAATACCACTTTTAGGCGTGGCCGGCAGATCTGGCGAGTCATCCATCAAAGAACATCCTGCCTCTACATCTGTAGACCCACATATTCCGGCAGCAAAGGCCTCACCGCAAGTTTGTGTTCCGAATGTAGATGTAGTATTCGCGAACAATTATCAAAAGTTCCAAATTACTCCCGCATAGGGGGAGTTACAAAATTGTTTTAGTGCTGTGGGTTGGAGACTGCACGCTACGGGAAAAAAACCCGACACATAGCGAAAGTGACGTGTATGGCACTTGATAGTAGTTGGTACAGCTCCAACCTGTTTGGCCCCTGACCGAGGATGCTCTCGATCACTGGATCGCTTCTCCTTTTGTACTCTGAGACATCACAGGCGCAGGCTTTCTACACTCTAGAAGCTTTACGTCCACGTGGTTATGACGTTACAGCAATATTTTGAAGATAATCAAGAAGAGTTTTCCCTGGATAACTCAGCCGTTTCTCAACCGATTTTGAAATGGTTTACAGATTTGGAAAGCCCGTCGAATTCTGGTCTTGATTAATGCCAGATTTAACGTGAACAGACATTCAATAAGGATTACAGAGTACCAGCTCGGTACATTAAAAGTGCCATCCTATCTAGGTCACAACTACGCGCTCCATAGAAACAGTGTACATCGCTTTCTCATGATTCGAATTAAGCACCTGATGTCACGAAGAGGAATCGCATCCCATTCCTGGAGCAGTGCAGCTTCCAGCTCCCGCATGTTGTGAAGATGTGGATGGTTCTCACGCACCAGACGGCCAAGAATGTCCCACACGTGTTCGATAGGAGACAGGTCCGGTGATCGCGCTGGCCAGTCCAACACCAGAACTTGCTGGAACACAAAGTCTGCATGATGCTGCATAAAAGGGGTGACAACAGGGGCGACAACTTCTTCACAGTAACGTTGAGCCTTTAAATTTCCGCGAATCACAATAAGATCTGTTTTGCCATTTTCATGGATTCCAGCCCACACCACGACACTGTCGCCACCGAATCTGTCGTGCTGAATGATGTTGGCTGCATCATACCGTTCTCCTAAACGTCGCCAAACCCGTTGCCTACCATCCGCCCCATCCACACAAAACCTCGACTCATCACTGAACAACACGTGGCTCCATTGATGAGCACGCCATCGCTGATGAGTTCTTACCCATGCAAACCGATTCTCGATGTGACGCTCTGTAAGCGGAACAGCAACAAGTGGACGACGGGCAGGCTGTCCAGCATCATAAAGTCTGTTTCGCACAGTTTGTGCATGCACTGTAGTACCGGTAGCGGCGTGCAAATTACGGGACAGCCGCGGCGCAGTCTCAAACCTGTGTCGTCGTGATGACGTCACTAAGTAGCGGTCTTCTCGTGGTGTTGTTGCTCTCGGTCTGCCAGATCGTGGTCGGTCACTAACATGTCCAGTTTCCTGCTCACGTTGGCGGAGACGGGAAATGGTTGAGGCGTGAACATTAAAATGTCGAGCAACAGAGCGAACGCTCTGCCCAGCAGCGAGTCTTCCCATTGCTTCATGGCGCTGATTTTCGGGTAGCCCTGGGCGGTGGCCCATGTTCGGTCGGGTAAACTTTTAAGCGTTTTCTGTTAACGTTCGTTTTCTGCTTTTGCAATAATGGTGAATTTTTGCCTTAGCGACCCGCCAACAGGAGCCAGTGCATGAAAAAGCGTGCGGCCGTGAAATGCAAGAAATGATTTGGATTACATTGACGAAACATGCATGCAAATTTGGTTATAAATGGACGCATAGTTGTAATACAACACACCAAACTTTACTGTTGCTAAACTATTTTGGCTCAGTATATATATATGTATGAGCTCACGTACCCACACACTCACGCGCGGAACCCGAACGGTCGCACGAACGATCACACGCACGCACGTTGGCTTTTCGATTTTCGTGACGGAGATACGGCATTTTGACGCTTTGCCACCTTTTTCGACTCCGTAATCGTAACCCTTTAACGCAGTTCATTAACATCTTTGACCAGAGCCTTGGCTCAGACTCTACCTGAGCATATATATATATATATATATATATATATATATATATATATATATATATATATATATATGTAGTCGTACACTCATGTATGCAAGAGCACACACGTAAATTAATATATTCGCACACAGAAAGAAGGCACGCACGTCTGTATGAGTTCACTCTCGCACGCACGCACGCTCGTACGCACGCACGCACACTAGCAATGCACTCATATGCGTATATACAGACACACCAGTAACCACAAACACAAAAGCAGTGCAGTGTCCTGCTTACCTTACATGTCACCTTTTCCGTAAGCCAATGGTACTCTCCGGTACTATAATAACGATCTACGTTCAAGAACGTCAAGGTTACAATCCAGAAGACTATTTCTGGAAAATTCCAATAATGCAGAAATCGTGAGAAAAATAATTGAATTAACTCTCTGCGGAGCACCAATAGAATACAGTTCCAAAAATCATATTAATCACAATGCCATTAATTATGCATATTCAGCTATGCACCTATTCAACGTGCGGAGGTACCATTCAGCGCTTCATATAGTTGAGCGTGTGAGCGCACCTGGCACTGGCATTGATGTCGCGTCAATGCCTCGGCGTTCTTATTCCTACGAGGCTTTTATATCAATGGATCTGGTGTAACCATTTTCATCCAGAATACATGATACACCGACAAGATCTAGGGTCATTGAATTGAGGGATCCGATCTACCACTCAAGTATCTGCCATCGTAGGCAAGCACGTCACTAGTTAGTGACGTCACAATAAAAATAACGTGGCTCCGTCGCTAAACTCGAAAAGTCCGTCACGAAGTGTGTACGAATAGACCATTCCAATTTTAGCTATGTTCTGGCTAAACTCCACCCGCACCTCGCCCGTGTTGTCGATCCGTGTTGCTCTCCATGACGATCAATTTCCAGAAAACTCTACCGGTAAGCTGTTGATTATTTTGAAGCTAATTTTACTGGGTGCTGAGCTCCCAGTCAAATTAGTTTCAAAATATCTAACAGCATGTGTAATATTTAGTAAAGACATACAATTCATACAACGACGCTTATTCCGTCACCAATTATGCGTTCGTGACGAACTTATCTACGCCATTCATGACGTCATTAATTATGAAGTCATTTTGCACGTCACGTAGTTGATTATGACGTCATATGATGGAAGGATAAACTGGAGCGGTCCATTGCATGTCTTTGGCCAATTTACAAGTTATAAAATACTCTGGCTGTTTGAGAGAACGTGTTGGTCTATTAGGCTTATGTTGTAAATTCTTCCGGGGGTGTGTTACTGCCTCGCCACATTCACTCCCAGAGACCGATGCTTTAATAGGCGGTTATATGACTCTTTAGGGACAGCAGTTAATGTCGGTTTCTATAGAAACCTTCGGAACAGACCGATCTAGTGGTAATGGCATGAACGGATGTAGTTTCGTTCTCGAGATGTTGGTGACACGATTCACAGGAAGAAAATATCAGAGACGATGTTCGTGAACCGCATAATCTTATTTTTAGATGTAAGAAAATCATTTAGGGACACCGCGCTGCCTCTGATGCACGATGGGTGTGACCACGACAATGAAGATAATTAAATACCACACTAATACACGAGGGTTAGGTGATGAAACCGGTTAGTGTCGCATCCAGAGGCGATCATGGACATAGGTATACGCCCTGCAGCTGTGATGCCTCTGTTCCTGTCTCGCTCACCCCTAACACACGCACGACGGTACGCGTGTACGTGCGTGCATACGTGCACATGTGCATGCGGCCGCGCGATCGTGCGCGCGTTCGCTAGGGTGTGCGTGCGCTCGTGCGTGTGAGCGTGCATGTGTGGGACAAGATTAGCCATCCGGCTTAAAACAATTTCCAAAAACCGGAGACGAGAGGAAGTCAGATAAATCGTTCGTTGAATAGTAGAAATAATACGGAAATGAAATGTATTGTCACGCGCGGGAGGAGGGTAATTGCTGTAAATGACATTCTGGATGCTGAAACTAATATTCGCCCAACGTGGTAAAATCATATCGTGGTTAAATCATACCAAATATTTTGAAAACAATTTGGCGGGAAGTTGCGGCTGCCAAATATATTTTTAGAATCATTCAGTCACTTTCGAATTTCACATTTAGAATTAGATTTATTTTATAAGAATGCGTGTTATGGGAATTAGCAATACAGGTTATTAGCAGGGATGCCGTTCTTTACGCTACTAGGAGCCGGTAGAAGATGCGTCTTTAACGCTTTACCCCTGAAATTGCAGTTTTGAAATTACAATACACGTATTACAGCTAAGCTGTTGAATATTTTGAAATCGATTTGACTGGGAACTGTTGCTGCCTTTGGCAGCAACAGCTCCCAGTCAACTTAATTTCAAAATATTCAATATAATATCCCTTACACCGTTTTCTTTTCTAGTCTGTGCAGTTTAAAGCGCTAACGCATATATATGGACGAATCAAACGTCCACCTGTCATAATGTACCACGGTCCTGCCGCCAACATTGAACCATAACATGATGGATCCTACAGCAACGGACTTATATTAAGAGACCATTTGATGTAGCTCCATATTAAGGTCGCAGAGGAAAGGTACATGTTTTATTACGTGTGTCCGGCTTTCTATACAGGAAATTAAAATTTCGTTAATATTTAAGAAAACCACGCTCTGGGCGTTGGCTATTGTGTTGGACAAAGAGCGGTTAGCATCTCCAATCGCCCTACATTCCCACCGAGTTTGCAAATTGGTATCACGGTAATATGAATTTTTATTACGCGATTGCTGTTTACGCATTAGACAACCCAAAACTCCCCGTTTACCCATCCGCCGTAGATTATAGAATTATTATCCCTTTTTATCAAGTCCACAGTTGGAAGATTTGTGCAAGATCGGATCAGTAGTTCCAGTGAAATAGCTTAGGACAAAACAACAAATAATACATACAGGGACACAGGCAGGCAGGCAGGCAGACGAGCAGGCAGGCAGGCAGACAAGCATACAGACAGGCAGGTGGACAGCCAGGCAGTCAGGCAGCCCGCAGGCAGGCAGGCAGGTATGCAGGCAGGCAGGAAGCTAGGCAGGCACACATACCCGAACGCATTAACCTCTTTGATCGACTGACTGGCCAACAGACCGACAGACACATGGAAACTAGTTGATAATCGGAGCTAATACGTTAAGACCAATACATGTGATATAGGCTGGATACAAAACCAGAAGAGGTTTGGAAACTAGTTGTTTACGCCATTTTGGTTAGAATATTGTATAAAACGGATTTGATATAATTTTGACCTGCTGATTATGGTATATACCAAACGCTGTTTTGTGTTTCACACCATCAAAATGTAAGCAAAAATAGCAGCCAAATTAGCTAGAATTCTTCATATGTTCTGGCACAATTGGCCTTTCCAAGTGTATCCATCCATTCTATGACGTCATAATTAACTACGTGACGTGTAGGATGGCATCATAATCATGACGTCATGAGTGATTCGAAATAATCCGTCTTTAGCGGTTAATAGTCTGACAGGTTATACGAATTGTAACTCTTTACCATTTAATAGACATTCTGTTGAATATTTTGCAATTAATTTGATTGGACGCTGTTGCTGCCATACGCAGCAACATCGCCCAGTCAAATTAGTTTCAAAATATTTAACTGCTTACCAGTATCGTTTTCTGGAAATTGAAAGGTAGGGAGTTCAGTGATCCAGCGATCCCAACACGCGCGATGTGTGCATGGAGCTTAGCTAGTATTGGGCGTGGCATAGCTAAAGCTTAAAAGGTTCATTGGGGTAGAGTCATAATGTAGGACTTACTGACACTCGGCAGCTAGAAATCCATTTAAGGCAATTTTAACTGTATTGGACCACTTTTTTCTCTTTTTTCATGCGAATGTTATGCGCAGACTGCGATTTCCACAAACTGGACATTAACATATCACGAACTTACGACACGATTAAACGCTCACAAATCCTAGAAAAGTAAAATCATTGTCTCACTGTTCTATAATACCGCTGACATTGCTAGACGCTGCGTTATAGGGAACATAGCTTTCCAGTCCTTCAGGAAGTTATGGATTCATGGATCAAAGATGCGCTTGACAAAATGACAACCTTTATACAATGCAACCTGGCGTATCCTTGATGCTGTATACTTGTAACTGATTGCCAGTCCCAAAGGTAGCTTTAGACAAACTTGATGTCTGCCACCGCAAACTCTTCCGCACCATCACTGGACACCGATGGCGAGGCAGCATAATTTCCAACGATGTGCTATACATCGCCGATGTTCGTAAAAGTCGCCCGGCAAAAATGGTCTATGCTTGACCATGTGCTACCGATGGCAGAAGGCACATCACCACAGAGAGCCTTGGAAATTGCCCAAACTGGGATCCAGCAAAAATTAAGTCATTGCATAAATCTATTTAGCGTGGTCCGAGGTGACCTCGAGAAACTAAGACTCTGTATACTCCGATCAGGGATTGACCTGAGAAAAGTACGGATTTTGGTTGTGAAGAAAGACTGAATGCAGCTGTAGGATATTTCTAATACTACAGCCGCAGAATAAAGTAATCATACATAATGCCATGTATAATTTTCAAGACAGCGCCCAGTCAAATTACTTCCAAAATATTCAACAGCATGTTTATTAAATAGCAAAGAATTACAAAGAGATACAATTTGTACAACGTGTCGGACCATTTGAGATCTGATGACGGTCTATATGGAACCCTTTGTGACGCAATGATTGTGACGTCATCATACACGCGCTAAGCTGATTATGATATCATACGAGGTCAGATGGTGAATGGATAGGTGGGGGGGGGCGGCTACTCTGGAAAGTTGAATTTTCAGTGATGGATTGCACGGAGTCCAATGTTTACAGGATTGTGTCACACAGAAACACAAGCTAGAAAATGGAGCTATTATAGTTCAAATGGGCCATCATCACTGAAATTACTCCAGTGGCACAAGTCATGTTACTATGCAACAATGGGAATCAAATATCTACCTGAGATAAGTCAACTGCCAGATGGGATCCTCGAAGCGTTCGGGCAGAGCAAGTGCGTAGTAAAGGTAGCAAAGAAAATTTAACCCGGTAGATCCTAGTCAGGGTCAAGAATTGATGGCTGGGACTCGCAAGAGCTGTACGAATTGTATGTCCTTTCTATTTAATTAACATTGTGTTCAATATTTTGAAACTCATTTGGCTGAGCGCTGTTGCTGCAATCGGTATCAACAGCACCCAGTAAATTTAGTTTTAAAATATTCAACAGCTTACCTGTATAGTTTTCTGGGTAAATTAAGATTCACCATCTAGCTCCGATGCCCTTGATACCGTCTTGATGCCTCCCACCCACGACCAACCCCCACCACCACCACCCACCCCACCCCACCCCCGCCGCACCCCAACAAACACATGACGAAAACCACTTACTTAGGGAATCCTGACCAATGCTGAGTCGTGTATATGTAACATCAACAATGTTCCTGCTATCACAACAGACAACGACAAATTGGAATTGTTCAGGAAAGCATTACGTCAAGTCACACACCCCTACCCCACCCCCACCCCACACCACCCCACCCCGCATCCCCACCCCGCCACCCACAACACCCCGCCCAGCGAGAGATGTGAGGAACGACATTCAGAGGACACACTATCAGTTTCATTTGGCTCGACGGGGTAGGATTTATCCCTGTAACAACAATGCGATACCATCTTATCTATAGCTACTTACATATGGCTGCACTGCTAGGGGCTCGTCTCCAAGTTGCAAGTGCAGAAAATCTCGACTCTCTTGCATTGGTGCTAGCAAATGTAGAGCTGATTACATGCACGCTGATGTAGGTGAGCAATAACATGGTCAGTTAATCTCAGTGAAGTGTTTAAAGGAAATATCACCTTATCGTATACTAACCATTCAGGTGATAGAATTTGCCACGCACAATCCATTTCTGATATTTTAGATTTTTATCATGTCGACAACGAAATATATGCAGGCTTTAGTATCCAAATGTTGCTACATTTCTACAGCCTATTATGGCCGTCATGATTTATATTTTAACCAATCAGAAAAAGCCTAGCCTGTCTGCCTCTGGATATACTCTCAGTCATAGAGGCGCCAGCTATAGTTTGGCAATGTGGTATAAAAGCCTTCATACAGGTAAGCTGTTGTATATTTGGAAACTAATTTGACTGGAAGTTGTTGTTAAAGAATGTAATTCATTGGCACTTAAATGACATCACTTGAGGAGACAAAATGGTGGCGATCGCCGTTAAACATTTACGCGATATTACAAAGCAGATAATTGTGATACAGATAGGGGAATGTGACAGGATACGAATGATATAGAATCTATGAACCATACTCTATCGGTACAATACAACATTTGAGATGAGATTAGAAGCCCTTTAACAATTTGAGACTAAAATATGCTGATATGTGCCTGAGAGGATCATATAGAAGGTGTAATAGGGCACTTTGTTTTCCAATATACCTGTGTGTGTGTGTGTGTGTGTGTGCGTGTGCGTTTGCGTTTGCGTTTGCGTGTGCGTGTGCGTATGAGCGTGTGTGTGGTTGCGTGCGTGCCTGCGTGCGTGCGTGTGTGCATGCATGCGTGCGTGCGTGCGTGCGTGCGTGCGTGTGTGTGTGTGTGAAACAGGACCAAACACCCTGGGCAAATTAGAAAAGCTTAGTAATTCTTCTAATATCTTAACGTCTATCTCATACACATTTAACTATGCTTTCAGTGGATACCTGTGCCATAACAATATCAGAATCATATCGTAAGTCGTTATCAGTCAATATCAGTTATAAGATGTAATTTCAATTTATATATGCCCGTCATCTTGAAAAGTGGCCATGGCCTGTCATATATATATATATATATATATATATATATATATATATATATATATATATATATATATATATATATATATATATATATATATATATTTATATATATATGATTCTTGATTGCACACATTTATAGTTATGAAGAATTATAGTTAGTTTGGCGGCAATTTTGTTTTATTTTACATATTGAGGGTGAAAAACGCAACTAGAGTTTGGTCTACAACATAGTCGGAATCTGCCGGTCCAAATTATATAAATATCATAGCATACCACATTTATAATCATTGTATGCTACAATATATGCCTTAACAAGTGTGATTTCTCGAAAGTGAGTCTAGTCTAATAGATGATTCCGGATTCCAATTGACAACAACGAGAACATGTCCTAGAAACAGGTTAAACATACTGAAATTAACTTGACTAGTATGGGGGATATCAAGGATGTCAGTCACTAGATCAAACCCTCATCAGGGGAGCTTGCTTCTGAAGCCAGATCAATCAAACTCGTGGATAACATTCTGTGTTCAAATCCTCCATCGCTATCCCGACACAGTAGGCTGGGTCACGTACACACGCGAAGGGGGGAATTAAGTACAGGGCGCACACAGTTTATTAACATAGTGATGGAATTGAAAACAGTCACATGAAGATACAAGCATACATATAGATTGGCAAACAGATATACGTGCGAGCAATGCACATATGGACAGATAATCATGTATGTCACATGGATATGACGATCGAAAATGAGAAAGCGCGAATAAGGTATCCTAAGAGAACGAATGAGGAAAAAAAGCGGGAGAAAGGGAGAAAGCTGGAGAGCGAGCGAGAGAGAGAGAGAGAGAGAGAGAGAGCGAGAGAGAGAGAGAGAGGGAGAGAGAGGGGGGGGGGATCTAGCGAGCGAGTGAGGTGGAAGAACATGCATAAGGGGTTTAAAGAAAGAGGGGAGAGGGAGAGGGAGAGGGAGATGGGAAGGATGAAGTGAGCGAGGAGAAGGGAAGGATGAAGTGAGCGAAGAGAAGGGAGGGATTGAAGAAGAGAGAGAATGGGGAGAGAGGGCGAGAGGAACCTGTGAAACCAGCATTAGTATTATGCCGCTGCACACCTCGTTACCCATCTATATCAAAGTCTAAATTCTGGTACGTTAATCCAGTGGCAACAACAATTTTTTGTCAAATTTTTTTCAAAGTAAATTTATATTTAGAGTGATAGCCTTAGCTGTAGGATGGAAAAGGTTAAATGCCGTGTATGCGATTTTTTCTAGAATCGAGATTTGCTCCGGTAACGGCTACGTTCCACCCACTGCTCAATCGATAGGCAAATCCAGGATTCGTCTTTAACAATTTAACACATGCAATTCCAGTATCTCAATTTCAAGACAATTAAATAGGAAATATATTTAAAAATTTGAATCTAAATTGACTGGGAGCTGATGCTGCCATTGTCAACAACATCTCCACGTCAAATTAGTTTCAAAATATTAACCAGAACATACCTTATATTGTTTCTGCTCTGTAAGGGTTAAAAGTTTAGTTTTGGTAGGAAATGGTCAATATACCGATTTTCTGAACATAGGCCTACACTCTATCAGGGATAACGTGAGGCAAATGGAAAATCGATTGACCCGATTAACGAAGTCCTACAGCTGATGCTAGTGTCGTTCATTTGTTTGCACCGATTTGCTTTGTTCAGTATTGTACGCCTACTTCCTCCATCACAAATTTGGTATTCGATCCTGAACCCCCTTGATCTGATCTGTCATTCTATGGTACGTTCCAGTTGACGTCACAATTAGAACACGTCACTTGTCAACTGACGTTACGTTCAAATTATGTCAGTCGGACACAAACTCCGCTAAGAGTTGTGTGCATTCGCTATGTTTAAAACGAAGCAAAATTTATATTTTTAAAATTTGCATTAACTGTCTCGCTGCTGCGAGCCACCAGAAAATTATTTTAGTGAGCAAACACTCTTGAGTTGCTGAATAGTTTGAAAACAATTTGACTGAAAGTTGTTGGTGGCTTACCCAGCAACAACTTTCAGTTAACTTGTTTTCAAAATATTTAGTAAGTCCGGAGATATAACACTTGGAAAATATAGGCTGAAATTACTCAGCAGCAATACGGTTAATGGTAATCCGGGGGCGGGTGCGGGGTGGGGGTGCGGCGAGGTGGCTGTCACTTTTACATAAACTCTCTTGATGCGCGTAAGATTGCATATGGTTTGCGATCCATGCGGTAGCCTCTTCAGTTGCTTTACGGACGCAAAAGAATGGATGGATGGTGGGATTGAGGAATGAAGATATAGAGTGGCCCAGTGGAAGGATGGAGGGGAATGAGGGAGGTAGGAAAGGAGGGAGAGAGGTGGAGGGGAATGAGGAGGACGATGTGGAGGAGGGGAGAGATGAGGGTGGTAGGGAGGGAGTGAGTGGATACGGAGGGAAGGATTGAGCGGCGTGGTGGGTTGGGTGAGTGAGCGGGGTGGAAGGGAGGCAGATTATGGGTGGGAGTGGGGTTGGGTTGGGGTGGGGCTTGGTGGTGGTAGAGAAAGCGGAAGAGAGATGATTAAGGGAGCTAAGATGAGAGGGATGAATGGAGGGAGCGAGGGAAGGTGGGAGGGTGGAAAGAGCGAGTGAGTGGGTGGGGGTGGAGGGAGGCCAAGATGGGTGGAGAGAGAGAGGGAGGCCTACCAGATACAACATCTGGTCATCTTTTTCTTATGCCATCTTCCCATCCAATACCTGCTAGCTTATTTCTTTGAACGAATTTAGCCATTAATGTGTTAAGACTTAGCATTCATAGAAAATGTGATTTTCCAGGTTTATTCGACAAGGTGAGTAGTAATAATATGAGTAGGCCTCTATATATGAGTGTAGATGCTATTTCACTGATATTTTAGTGGCTGGTATCTCTAGGCATTAAACAACTGTGCTTATAGACGGTTTTCTTTCACAAGTGATACCAGGCTTGAGCATTTGCTAAACTATTGTTTCCCTAACGACGTCAGGATGACATCGACGTTACCGTAATTAGTTTTGAGATCATTGTTGGTCCTGGATTATGGTTTTGATGCTCGCCTGTAGATGGGGCACATCAATCAACCCGTATATTCGGGTAATCACTAGTTTATTATTGGAATTAAGGTCTGCACCGCTCTAATGGACGTCTGCAGTTTTAGCTCTGACCCTTCCAATTAGCTAAGCTCCACCCACGCGTTGCCCTTGTTGGGGTCGATCGATCCCTACACTCTCTGAATCCTGATTTCCAGAAAACTATACAGGTTAGCTGATGAATATTTTGAAACTAATTTGACTTGGTGCTGTTGCTGCGTTTATTAAATAGTAAAACATAGAATTCGTACACGTGTCGGACTATTATGCTTTTAAGACAGACTACATCGAGTCATTCATGCGGTCATTTTTTATGACGCCATCCTACACGCCATATGATGGATAGATAAACTGGAAAGGTGCATTGAAGACCGCTTTTGTAATCTTGGGTGTGTATCTTAGCGTTGTTATCAGCAATGTGCCCTGCCCATGTAGGATTCTGCTTATTAAATGCAGTATTCTGGATACAGCTAATGAATCCCGACTACCACTGTGTCTTCCAACACCGATACACAGTCGAGTCCTGCGTTAGATTGATAGTTATACGAAGGATATCGTAGATGAAAGTGAGTAATAAAGGATCACAAAACAATGGATGCATCCAGTTTTATCTATGCCCCACCCATCCCTAACTATGCTCCACGCTTGCTTTGCCTGTGTTTGTATAGATCGATCCCTGAACTCCCTGAATCTCAGTTTAAAAAAAACTATACAGGTAACCTGTTGAATATTTTGAAACTAATTTAACTGGGCGCTGCAACGGTTGCTGCCTACGGACTTAATTATGCCATTCATGACGTAATTAATTAAGATGTTAGCCTACACGTGACGTTGTTGATTATGACCTCATATGATAGACCGATAAACTCGATTCATCTACTCCTCGGCAGTTGTGTCATACACATTCAAGTTTTGTGGTGATGCTGTTTCTCATTGGCATGTGTAATGTCTAGAATAGTGATACAACCGCGGAGGTCTACAAATCTGATAGCATGACCCATCAATCTTGGCCCAATTACAACGTCTAGACCATGGTAAAAATGTGATCCATTTCTAGCCATGCCCCACCCATTTTAGCCAAACTACGCCCGAGCGCGTGCGTGTTGGGATAGATTTATATACATTGAACCATATTTCCCAGAATCTCAATTCCAAGCTAGCCATAAAGGTAAGCTGTTGAATATACAGTCAAATTAGTTTCAAAATATTCAATAGACTCCTTATTAACCATTTGAACCCTGACTTGGCAGAATCTCAAATTTAAAACAATCATACTGGTAAGCTGTTGCGTATTTCAAAACTAATTCGACAGGAACCTGTTGCTGCCACAGGCAGCAACAGCTCCCAGTCAAATTAGTTTCAAAATACTCAACATACTATTTATAAAAATGCTCAGATTTAGGTGTATGGGTTAAATAGTAAATCAATCAAAGACATACATTCGCACACTTGCCCGACTATTCACTGCTCATGACAGAGCTAGATACATCATTCATCATGACTTATTATTGCAACGTTAGCGTACATGGGACGTAATTGATTATGACGTCATATACTTGAGTAACAGATTGGATCCCGCAATTGGCCTGTTTCTGCATAAGGAAAGGCAACTCTTAGGCAGCTTTGTCTCCAGAATGGCTGTGCCATCGATGTTGTAATATTTTTCCATTTAAATATTAGGTTAGATTTTGAACGCTGTACGTTGCGATAACCTGGGGCCTATTGCACCAGTGAGACGTAGCTTGACGACAGACGTTAACAAACGTCGGTCGTGAATCCGACCGACCTTGCAACTACCGTCTCACAGTCGAAGAGGGTTAGACCGACTTACATAAGCGGGTAACTCCGGCGTATAAAAGAAATTACCCGGTTCTTAATATGGAATGCACTAAATATTTGCGGCCAAACATGTTAAAAGCATGCAATGTATTTTCAACAGAACGCGCGCCGTGTACTTGGTGTTAATATTATACTACATAGGTCATTCTATTTAGCGATGAGCAAGAAAGTGCCTCACTCCGAGGGAGAAATTCTCCGATTGCTAGAGTTATTTAAGGAGAATAAGGTGATGCTTCTCGCAAGTTTCAAATCGAGTGTCACAAATAAGAAAAAACAAGAAACATGGAAGATGATTGTTGAGGAAATAAACAAAGTTGGCCAGAAAAATCGTACACTCAAAGAAGTGACACACAAGTGGAAGGACTTAAAATCGCAAGCGAAGAAGGATGTATCAGCAAGAAAATATCCAAAAACTGGAGGCGGGAAAGCACCGAAAGAGGGTGGATATACCGATGTCATCCTAGATATCATATGTGCCGATGCTCCTTCACTGAATGGTGTTCCACTGGGTGGAGTCGAGAGTGGTGTCAGTACCGATAAGACCGTGGAAAGCATTCCGGGTACGTCCGATATTAAGAAAGATGAGCGAAATGAATCTGAATTGAAGGGTATGCATATAGAAGAATGAAGTATCAGCAGCAGCAGCAGTAGCACTACCAGCAGCAGCAGCAGCAGCAGCACTACCACCACAAGCAGCAGCACTAGCAGTAGCAGTATAAGCGACGACGACGACGACGACGACGACGACGACGACGACGACGACGACGACGACAGCAGCAGCAATAGCAGAAGGAATATATTACTTCACATAATATAATTTATTGCAAATATCTTATTTTTTAGCATCTGTATCAAAGACACTTTCCGCATCAACACCCTCAGAAAACGCAACTCCTACATCTATAACAAGCAGCATGCCAACGTCTTCATCAGCAGCTGCTGACGATTCAACTTCTCGAAAAGATACAACAAGAGAAGAACTACATAAGGTATTATTGCGGGAAGAGATCGTAAAAGTAAAATTGCAACAAAAGAAGTTGCAACTGCAAATTACAAAACTGGAAGAGGAAGAGAAAAGAAGACATCCGGTGCTATGTTCGCAGTGTTCGCAACAAAGTCAAGCATCACATGATATTTCAACTGTTTATAGTGATGAAGCAAGCTACATAGGAGAAAATAATTATGGCAACGAAAGCACCTCACAAACACCGTTTCCAGTATATATCGATATTTAGTAATTTAATGTATTATTGTTAATCATCCGATTGTACATACACCGTTCGCTAATGATGATGATGATGATGATGATGATGATCACATAATCACATAAATAACTAAATAACGTATATGCCCAACCAAATAAATCTAAGGAAATGAAGAGAAGTAGGCATATAGAAATAACAAATTTGAATAATGAAAGGTATTCTACAGTATTGCAATGTTGAGATCATAAAAACGCCATTGAATATATATGATAGAATCACAATTAGTATACTATCAGACATCGCTTAACTGTGATTGTGTCATATCAATCCTTGAAAATTAGTCCTCAACGTTGGAAATAGTTTTGTACAATCTGTATCCTTCTAGCCGTCCCGCGTACTGCATTTTGTTGCGGCACTGCAATATCGATATTAGCGTCATTTAATACAGGGGGAAGCACGACGTTAGCTGGCATAGGAACATTTCTATTAATGCATATGTTGTGCAAACAAATAACCGCAGCTATCACTGTGCAGGCTCTACCGGGTGACATGTTCAATCTGCCAAGTATACATGCGAATCGTGCTTTCAAGACACCAATGCATCGTTCAACTAGACTCCGAGTTATTTTATGTGCATTATTGTAGGCTTCCTGGGAATTGTTAGCTGTATGCAGAAATGGTGTCATGAGCCACTGTCTCTGTGGGTAGCCACTGTCTCCCAACACCAGGCACTGCATGTCAGACTCCTCGAAATGATTGTAGATTACACTTTCAGTTAAAATTCGTGCATCGTGTGTACTGCCTGGCCACTTTACTACACAATTCACTATTCTTAACTCGGCATCACACACTAATTGTACATTTATCGAATGAAACCCTTTCCTGTTTACATACTCCCACTCATACTCAGGCGGTCTTTTAATCCTCACATGTGTGCCATCAATACAAGCTACAACATTGGGAAATCCGGCAATGGCCTGCAGAATAATAATAATAATAATAATAATAATAATAATAATAATAATAATAATAATAATAATGATGATGATGATGAGGAGGAGGAGGAGGGCTAGTAGTAGTAGTAGCAGTAGTAGTAGTAGTAGTAGTAGTAGTAGTAGTAGTAGTAGTAGTAGTAGTAGTAGTAGTAGTAGTAGTAGTAGTAGTAGTACTAGTAGTAGTAGTAGTAGTAGCAGTAGTAGCAGTAGCAGTAGCAGTAGTAGTAGCAGCAGCAGCAGCAGCAGCAGCAGCAGCAGAATAGGAAATGGGCGAGTAAATTATAAAGATCAATAATGCTAGTATACGTACTAACGGACACATTCACATGCTCACACGCACGATCGCACGCATAAGCACGATACGCACGCACGTATCCAAGCAATCAACCACCCCATCCCCAACGCGCACGCGCACACGCACACGCACACACACGCGCACACGCGCACGCACACTCACACCTCACACGCACGCGCACGCGCACGCACACACACACACACACACACACACACATATATATATATATATATATAAAGGAAAGAGAACTTACCGCAAACTTGGTTTTAGTGTTAGCAACATAGTCAGCATGCTGGGGTAAAAAGACATGTTGCCCCAGTCGTCTCTCAAGCGCTAAGGAAACTTTGCGTATAGCTCTACATAATGTGGATTTGCGTACATTCAGTACATCACCAGTAACAGTTTGGTAGGATCCCGTGGCATAGAATCGCATGGCTATGAGCAGTTGTTGAAGTGGTGAGAGGGCTGCATTCCTGTCAGTTCTATGCTGTAATTCCATCCTTAATTCCTCAGCTAACTGGATGATCCCATGTCTATTGAATCTAAAACGTTCATGCAGTTCCGCATCGTCATATTTTTCCAAAGCATTAGTTCGGTCGCGAATAACTCTTTCTCTTCTTAAATTTCGCCTATATTGCACATCTAACCCACAGTTGTGAACTATACCAGCCATGACCAAACATTAAAATGACACATTTATTTTGCTAAGCCAGCTAAAGCATGTAAAAAATTGAACGATCGAGGTTACCGACTCTCCTACGCCAACCCCCTAGCAGACGTGAGATTTGGGACGTTTCAGCGGACTCACGCTATTGCAGCGACAAACCGTGCAACCGACGTTTCTAACTTGCGACAGACGTTGCCTCATTTTGCACGACCGACCAACACACGTCTCACTGGTGCAATAGGCCCGGAGCTTACTGCACCATAGTTGATCGGTCGTAAGTAGTAAAGTCGGGATTAAAATGATACCACCTCCATCAACTGGCCGCCGTTCGGCGATCCGTGGCCCCCACTGCCCTCTCAATCTCTGGGGCATAGGGTTGTTGAGACATGTGGTTGGTGTATGCCTCTAGTTGGAGGCCCCCCAGGGATTGAGAGGACGGTGGGGGCCACCACGGATCGCAGAACGGCTGCCAGTTGAGGGAGGTGGTATCATTTTAATCCGGACCCTACTACTACCACACATAATAGGGTCTGGACGCCCATTTAGAGACATGCATCCACAGTGATATACACCACCGATTACCTTGTGATCAACCACACATAATAGGGTCTGAACGTCCATTTAGAGACAAGCATCCACAGTGATATACACCACTGATCTCATTGTGATCAACCACACATAATAGGGTCTGAACGCCCATTTAGAGACAAGCAGCCACAGTGATATACACCATTGATCGCCTTGTGATCAACCACACATAATAGGGTCTGAACGCCCATTTATAGACAAGCATCCACAGTGATATACACCATGATTACTGTTGCACAGCTTCGCGCTATGGCAAAGCAATTCAGCCTTAGAGACTACTCTAAGATCAAGAAAGGCGACCTGCTCCAGATGATCAGACAGGCCCATGCCGAGGAGTTGCAGAAGCGACTCTCCCGAGCAATGAAGATGGGAAGGTTTCCTGCACATACCAAATATGATCCTTGGAATCCCCACAAGAAAGCGCAGCGGATACGTGAGCATCGTCAGTTGCATGATGAGGTGACTGCTGGCTTGCGAGCCAAGACTGTAGCGGGGCGAATGGCGGACCATCCACTTGAGCGCTTACCTCCCCTACGCAGGATCACTAAGCGAGTGATGAGGGGGCCGAGGTCTGAACCCTTACCCCGGAGCATGAGGCGAGAAGGGGAACACATTCTTGACCAGTGTCACGGCGAAAGGGAGACAGAGGATAGAGGACACCAGTCAGTACGCTGGACATTCTTTAGAATTCTAGAAGGAGACCTCATAGGCCAGATCATGCAAAGGATCCAGCAAACTGTCCAGAACGCCTTCTACTTCCGCTACACCAATGCATATCGCATCCGTCACATCGAAGACGGTAGGGTGATGCTCTTCCACAAGAATGCTCCAGGGAGCCCATGGCTGAACACGATAGGAGCAGCTCAGGACTGCGTGGCAGCAAGAGAGCAAACCCGCCTCGACACAGACAATATGGATCGACCCAACACCAAGTGGGCTTTCGTTCGATCAATCAACCTTGAGGTCAGGGCTGTCATTGACCCCAAACCTCTGCTTTGGACAGGCCCCCTCCAAGACTGGCTGCGACATTAGAAGAGTGTGACTGACCTCGACACCTACAGGGACAACATGTGTCTCTGGAGATATCTAGCAGTCCACCGATGAGTGAGAGCTGATAGAAGTACAGCTCCTGCACGAGAGCTTGCCATTCTATGGCAAGCCAGTACCTGATGTCCGCAAGACCTCGCTGGATCAGCTGAACAAGGTAGAGTTCTTCGCCAAGATCGGCATTAGCGTGTATGAACCAACCGAAGAGGGCACCTGGCACTTGATCAGGCAAGCAGCTCACTACCGTGACACCATGACCACCAGAGTGTGGGACCACCATGCCTTCTACATCAAGAACATCTCCAAGCTGGCACATACACTAGTCTGAAGTCACAGTCAGCAGAAGTTTACACAGGCATGCAGTCTTCAACGCCACGTTGATCACTGTACAGGTGGCAAAACAAAAATCGTGTGTCCTGGCGAGAAGGTTGAGGCGCCACAGTCTGCGTATGAGAAAGCCTTCTATCCGCCCCAACCATCCAGTTCAGCGGCTACTCATTGGATTGAGTATGAGTCGAGAAACAGAGGCGTACACATACATCATGTAGAGTGTGGGCACGGTGGCGAGCGTTGGATCGAGGGCGCTCGCGTAGATGGTTAAGATCCGACCAACAACACCGTTTACCAGTTCCATGGCTGTCACTGTCCACAGCACCAGCGAGGTGAGGATGCTGAACAAAGATACCGCCAGACAGTACTGAGAGAGGAGAAGCTGAGAGCCTCTGGATGCACGCTTGTGGTACAGTGAGAGTGCTGTATAAAACGCTGCCCAAGCGTCCCTAAACGAGTATTGACTGTCCCATACCCACACTTCATAGTTTACGACTTCGAAGCACTCCTAGATGGTATCAAGACTCATCCTACGGAGACTCTCACGATCGAGAGTACTCACATACCTATTTCTGTGTCAGTTGGCTGCTCCTTAGAGGGTGCCACGAGTGAGCCCACTCACCCCTGCAATCCTGACCCCAAAGAACTGATCAGAGAGTTCATGCTGGAGATCCAACAGCAAGCATCTCTAATCCGGACAAGGGTTAGGGTACAGTACATACCGACAGATCTGGACAAGCTCCCAAAGTGACAGCAGCGACTGATCAACGAGTGGTGTGACCAAGTGCCCGTGCTGGGGTTCAACTCTGGGCGGTATGACCTGAACCTCATCAAGAAGTACTTTGTCGATGAGCTAACTGACAGTACAGTTACAGTGAAAGTCGCCAAGAAGGCTAGTCAGACCATGTTCCTCATAACACCTGAGCTACGGTTTCTCGATGTGCTGAACTACCTCGGCCCTGGAGTCTCGTTCGAGGTATGGGTCAAAGCTTAAGGGTATACACAGCAGAAGAGCTGGCTCCCGTGTGAATGGTTTGACACACATGAGAAGCTCAATTATCAAGGGCTTCCTGACTACTCAGCATGGACATCTAAGCTCAAGGGTGGCTACCTCTTGACATGAACAGTGTGGGAACAGTGTAACCAGACATTCAGCGAGCATGGAATGCGGACATTCGCCGACTGGCTACGATACCACAACAACCTGGACGTCAGTCCATTCATCGAAGCCCTAGAGCAGATGCGGGAGTTCTTCACCGAACGAGAAATATACATCCTCAAAGACGCAGTGTCTCTCCCAGGTGTGTGACTGCAGTACCTCCTACATGGAACCGCTCAACACATGCCGGATGTTAGCTGTTCACTGGACAAGGAAGCCTACGAGATGCTGAAGGGTGCTGTTGTTGGCGGTCCCAGCATCGTGTTCACCAGATACCATGAGGCCGGTGTGACTCGAATCCACCAGAGTGAGCGTGTCTGCCAACGTCTCCTTGGCTACGATGCAAATGCTCTGTACCTGTCAACGATGGTCAAGGAGATGCCATGTGGCAAGGAGAGTGTATGCCATTGGTCCGGTGCCAGTGGGGTAGCTAGCTTTAAGGAGGCTCTCCTAGCAGACAGCTCGTTTTGATTTGCTGTGGTGGATATAGATGTCCCCATGGCTCTGTGGCAAAGTTCGAGGAGATGCCTCCTCTCTTCTATAACCGTGAGTTCCCGGTAGAGGCAATCTCGTTTGAGATGCTGGCATATCTAGGGCGAACAGGGAGGAAGCAGCCCCACCACCCAGAAGCTGGTCGGTGCCCTCTCTGGCAAGAAGCAGCTGCTGTATGCCCCGACCCTCAAGTGGTATGTAACCCATGGCCTGGAGATCACTGCTGTATACCACACCATAGGCTATGAGGCCAAGCGCCCATTCGAGTGGCTTGTGGAGAATGTTACGAAAGCCTTCCGCTCGGGAAATGTAGATAAGAGCAAAGCGCTCTAGGCAGATCTCTTCAAACTCCTCGGCAACAGTGCCTACGGGAAGCTCATCAAGGCCCTAGAACGTCATAGCAACACCAGCTTCACGAAGGATGAATGCGTGGTAGACAAGCCCCTGCGTAGTGCATGGTTCGAAGATCTCGAGGAGATCAGTGAGTCATACGATCTTCAGAGTCACAAGCCGAGAATCACAATTCGAGGGCCCTTCCAGGTGGGGATAGCCGTTTATTAGCTTGCGAAGCTGCGAATGCTGGAGTTCTACTACGACTTCCTCGATAGCTACGTAGCTCGTGACTGCTTTGAGTACCTGCAGATGGACACTGACTACGCGTATATCACTATAGCAGGCTCCAGCCTCGAAGACGTCATTCGCCCTGAGATGCGAGCAGAGTACCAGGCTCATAAGCGGGACTTGCTAGCTTGGGACGAATGGTCTGGATGGACTCCGGGACTGTTCAAGCTCGAGTTCGAAGGCTCTCGTCGCATCGCTCTCTGCTCCAAATGCTACTACGTGGAGAGAGAGAGAGAGAGAGAGAGAGAGAGAGAGAGAGAGAGAGAGCAGCTGCAAGTAAGTGCTCCGCTAAGGGAATGTCAAAGCGCCAGAATGAGGTCTCTTGGCAGAGGTTCTACAGCGCCCTACATGGTGGGGTGGACAGAGCTAAAAACCAAGGCCTACGCATGTGCAACCAGAGTATGGTGACATATACGCAGGAAAAACTCGGATGCTCCGCTTACTATAATAAGCGCCATGTGCTGCCAGATGGGGTCCATACCGAGCCCATCGAGAGTCATGTTAGCACCCTAAGGGGTGGTAGCTGTGTGTCTTCAGGGACTAGCTGAAGCTCTTCTACGACAAATGGTCGCCTAAGCACTCCGTGCTGGTGTGCTAGGTAGTACAGTGTAGGCCGCCCCTTCACCTCCATATACCTGTCAAGCCTGTGAACATCTATCAACCAGTTAGGATATGTTGCACACCGTCGACCACATTCCAGCTCACCAGGTTCATACAGGTACCGAACCAGAGCATCAGCTGGTAGGCACACCTCTCCCTTGTTCGCTCCTCTAGAGCTGTGACCAGCAGAGTGTCTGATAGCCTCTACCAGTTTCTTCCCGATTAGCCTAGTAACCTCAGCATTGGATCTCTCCACCACAGCAGGCAGCCCTCTCACCCATACTCTAGAACGTTCACTCGGCGCAGCCCTTTCCTGGGCGTATTGGTGTGAGAACAGTCTCTCTGCCAGTGTCCAATTCCACTGCTCAATGATAGCCTGGGCACGGTGATGCCCTACCTCGCCTCGCCTAACTGCCACACCGTGTTTCCGCATGAGGGCTGGAGTCTCCCCTCTGAACTCCTTACCCTCATCCACCTGCTACAATTCTGGCCACTGGATGGGATTTTCCGAAGCCTCGTAGACACCCTATAATGCCTGGGCCACCTGGCCAGCTGACTTGCCTGTGAGCCGTATTGCCGCCTTGTACCTGCTGGCGACATCGACGATGGTGAGGGCATACTGGTAGGTCTTACGACCAACTGAGTCATGTGGAAGGAATAAAACATCTGCATGGTGAACTCTGATCAGGACAGTTTCCTCGAAATGGGCATGCCTGATGTGACGTCGACGAGGTCTGTATCTCTGCCACATCTCCTGTCGGCTGAGCCACTGGCTAACTGTCTCCAATGTGAAGTTGTGGCCCTTGCGACGTGCAGCCTCGTGTAGTTGAGGGGGCTCACGGTAATATCCACCAGGCTGATGGTAGAGTTCCTCAAGAAACACGGTTGATAAACTCCCGGATGTCATCACTGACGTCCACTCCTGTCCTGTTACGCATGGCCTGGGTGAACTCTAAACAGACGAACAGACGGCGTCATTCATTCGACCATCACTGAAGACCTCCTCAAATACATCTGTACACTGGTATCTAATCTCTCCTGGATCCTCACTAAACAGTAGTTTATCGACCAACCCTCGGAAGTTAAGGGACTTGACCAGGTCATACAGAGATGCCAACCTTATATGGTACGGCTTAAAGGTTCGGCAGGCCAGATGGCTGTGAGCGCTATGGCAACGTATGGTAGCCAAGGGCCTGTGGCTCCGAAGAACGTACCTACCCCTGAGGCGATGGCTGGTATGACTTCAGAAATCTTCTCCACCCCATGGAGAGCATGGTTGGCGATCTTGCGGTCCGTCTCACCAGCCTTCGTTGATGAACAGAGCGATCAGAGCCCCAACTGCTGCCAGCGGACCGATAGAACCTTTTACGTAAGTGTGATAGAGTCCTTTCGCTCTGTGTACTAGCGTGCGGGATTCAGGCTCTACATCATCATACTCACCCACGGTCTCCGCCACATCATAGCTTTAAACTGTCGTCTATAGCATGGCCTCCACAATCTTGAATGCGGGCATGTTTGACTGGAGACTCAGCTTTGCCGACAAGAAGGCGGCAGAGGTCGAGCGTGAGCGTCATAACCAGGTGATGGAGAAGCTGTCTAAGGAGAAATTTGAGTACAGCAAAGCACTCGAGCATATGCGCCGGAGGGAGGTACGCTGACGACAACCTCAAGCTCAGGCCAACCAGAGCCTCAAAGAGGCAGATGAGAGTCTCGATGAGTACTACGAGGCTATAAAGATATCTGAGCCAACGCTCGACTAGGAAGCATCAACAGGTCAGAAGACAGCAGCGCTTATAGTAGTGGTGGCAGCTGCAGTTGTGACGACAGGAGTCTCAACCTGAATACCTGATGTGTTCGACATGCATACCTTAGCATAGCCAAAGTAAAGTACCGTCACACCTAATGAGCGAGTCCCAGCTATGAGGTTTCCGATGTTGAAGCTGAGCCGGTTGCCCTGATTAGATGGGATGTCCCTGCCCCCGAGGTGGTGACGGTCCTCGATTGCCGACTCGAGGTCGTCGCTTCCACTGGTTAGGCGCAGAAGTGCATATGACTTAGTTTTCTGTCTGTAGAGTTTGCAATCAACCAGCTCGCATACCTCAACAAGAACATTGGTCCCAGCAACCACAAGCTTGAAGTCGTCTAGTTTATCCACCTGCTGGATGGCTCCTCTCTTCTGAACCAGGACCGCAACAGCGACACAGTCCGATGCACCACGATGCAATGTCAGCTCTACCCGTTGGTTAGCTGTGGTTGGGACCTGCTGGTGTTCTCGCTCCACATGCATGATCCGCTGTTTGGAACACGTTTGCTTCAGTTCCTGTTCATTCTCGTCATGCCAGACATGAAGTCTTGGAGAATTCATCGTTGCAGCTGCGAGCTGCTCAGTGTACACCCGGAGGAACAGCCTATCCTGCATGGTAGCCAGAATCACATGTGTGTTCTCGAGGAGGGTTAAGAGTGGAACTGCCACCGGCTTCTCGACACCTGCCCGTATTTCGAATTCCATGATCCCCTCATTGCATCCCACAGCATAGTACCCCTTTCCCTTCACATAAAAGGTTGGGCCACGAGCCAGCGGAACTAGGACTCGGTACTCATCGTTCACATAGGTGGTGTCCATGGTGCTGTTGCTCTGCGCGATCTCTCACCTGTTCAGAACCTGTGGGAGCTCTACCGTCTTTTATATTGTGCTCTGTAGCTTGAACTCGAGTGCCATGCTCTTGATCTCGTGGATCTGTGCCGAGATTGCAAAGTCAATGTACTTCCCAGCAGCAGACAACAGCTTCTCATCGTGTATACTGGGTCGAATCACCATCAGGCAGTCCTTCCGAGGATCAGTGCGGTGTGATGTCGCGGGTTCAATGGCCCCATCTGGATGTTGCACATACTGCATCATTTTTAAGGTCTGGGTATATAGAGGGGTTAAACGGCTGCCATGTTTGGTAAAGTTCTCCAGCAGATTGTCTATAGGCAGCAGGACAAGTCGGGATGACAGTCAGCATGACAGTCAGTACGACAGCCACGGCGTGCACTGTCCCACTGTGACAGGGTCCGAGGACTGCTTCCTAACATCAACATTATCCACGAGCGAGCCAAAAGGTCACACCTCCGTCTGATGCGGAGATACTGGCTGCCATATAGGAAGGAGCACCATCTCGTAGTACAAAAGAACTCCTGACTCGGATACTCTACCGGAAGTTTGACAGCACCCAGGGCAGGACACTCGCCCTACCTCATGTGGCCCAAACCAACAGTCCTGTTATTCTAGCTCTCCAATGGGCGAGGGTCGTCCCCAAAGATCTACTAATGGTCGGGAAGTGGGCTGCCATATTTAGCCTCCATAGCCAGGAAGGGCGAGATATGTTGGACAGCCTCCAGTCTGGAACAAATAACTACTTCAGGGAGGAGGTCAGTGCCGCTGTAGCAGAGAGCCATGCCACTGGTTAGGAGGGGTTCACTGTTGGCCACAAGGAGGCTGTTGAGCACATCTTTAATGAAAGAGGTCGTAGGAGATTGGCCAGTAATCTGCCAGCATTTCTGAAATTCTCAGATAACTACCAGGACTACCATTATCAAATCTGCTCGCAAATCACATGGGAAGCAGTGTCATGTCGACTGGCTGCTGTGTCGGGGCGCCTGGAGCTGCCGTGTCGACTAGCTGCAGTGCCAGGGTTGGAACGACTGTAAGGCTCGTACAACGCGTAGGTGCGTTGATGGCAATGTTGAAGCTGAAGTGGACACTTGGGGAACTCCCCTCGACTATCATGTTGTTATAGCCCCTGACTTGGAGGTTCTCGATGTTCACGATCATGTTGCTCAGAATCAACTGTAGGTGTGGCGAAATAGCAAAGTCAAGTTTGCGACGGGCCTTCTGCAACCCCTGCTGGAACTTAGCAATAAGACTACTGGGGTCTGCCACGATGATCATATCTCTCAACGAGACTGATAAACATGGCATGGACCTCTGCTCCGCTGACACCATCTATGGAATGCCCCTGCTGGGTCTGTCCCATAAGGAGGCAGTAGCACAGTGCTTATAGGGACTGGTTGATCCGAACGATCCCTGCTGGTGTGATGCCTGAGGTGGTGTGTGGGACAAAGTACTTCCACACATCTGGATAGTCCTGCCGCAAGCCAGTGATGTGCATATTTTGCACCAGCGCTCCAGGGTCTGAGTCTGGATCGAATGAGAATGTCGCTGTCTTCTGACAGCCTACTCGTCGGGGGGTTCGATAGAGGAATCCTGAGTAGTCACGTCTCTTATCACCGTACATAACCCCTAGAGCGCTCCTGTCACTACCATGCCACCAATAGTCTGGGTGAGCGCTGAACTCTCTCTCTGTAGTCTTCTGGCCGCTGAGACGCTATGACTGTTGTGCTATGGGTCGAAGTCGTTTGTATCAGGGAGGCTTGCACCCAGCTCATGGAGGATTCGTCGCACCGTGACGTATATGTGGAATCTGAGACAGCTGGTGATGAGCACAGCTTCATGAGTACCAGAATAGGAGTGAATCAGGGTGGAACTTACTCCACATCCTGCCGTGGCACACCACACGGCAAAGTTCAGCTGCTGATTCCAGTGTGAGAGGCTTGGAGCAGCCATCCAAGTATGAGCTTGCTTCGCATCCTTGATGGTGATGGGGTGGTTGGTCAGCGGTTGTGGGTTGACGGAGAAGCTGGTTCGGGACCATCCATCCACTGTGATGGAGAATGGTGTTAGCTCTGGTATATCGTCCAGTAGACCTCTCAGGCCGGTCAATGGTGTACCCAGGAGGGACGGTTGGCTCTGGATGACTGTCGTGAGTTTCAGTGGGAAGGCCATCTATACTGGTGTTCTTAAAGCTACCGTATAGGCAGCACACAATTTGTAGTCGTCTCGACTCCAGAGACCAGCGAGGCGACCCCCGCCGTAACATCTCGTTTTTTAACACCTCCATATGAACCCGCCCACCGTAGCCTTTGAGGTATTGCTGTCGCACTTTAGGTTTCTCCGTGCGGTACAGGGCCTGGACCTTCAATATATGGTGGTACTCTTTATCGGTGGCCTGGCCATCCTCGAGAGCTTTGCTGACAGCCTCGTCGATAGTCCGTAGCATACTATGTGCCAGTGCCACGTACTTAGCACGCTTCTCCAGCCTCCTTGTGATCTGCCGCTGCCCCCACCCCCAAGCCCATGGCCAAGACAGTGGCGGCTATTGTCACGCCACCTAGCGGGATGGGGGCGATGGCCCCACCCCTGTAGTCAGAGTGGCCACAGTTGCCACCCCAGCACTGGCTCCAATCACACCCACAGCAGTGGTTGTACGCGCGAGGACGTTGCAGGCTGTCTTATATCGCCTGCACATTCTGCTGTACTTTTCTGCCTCATGGCCTAGATTCTGTCTGATGGTATCTATCTGCTGGAGTCGCTACCCTTGGATGTTACTGCCCTCGTCAGCCGTCAAGGAGGGGTATATTTCTGGTTGCTTCCGCCACTCTGATTTTGCCATATTATACCTGGAGATTAAACCTGCATCACCTGCAGAATCTGCTTATGGGTCCTAGAAGGGTACATTTTGGAGAGCCTGGCGAATAGTGCCAGCTTGCTGGTGTCGAGACAGATGTCTCTTAGACAGAGGTCATTCAGCACTATGTCGGGTGCCAGTAGCTTTCTGAGATGTGACATCTGGAACTTCACCTTATGACCAAGATAGTAAGTCCGCCGCTGGATGGCTTTCTTGGTCTTACACTTCTGCGCCCTCTCCTCTTCCCACTGTATGATATCTGGCTCATCCTCGTCTGTGAAGACACCTGGCTCATCGTCGGATGTGAAGACATCGTCCCGCTTACTCTCTGGCTCATCCTCATCTGCGGTCTCCGCTGCATCGTCCGTGGTCTCGGCTACATCTGGCTCATCATCCCGCTTACTCTCCTCCAGGAGGGCCTGCCAGTATCGGACACCTTCACAGTTCCTTCAGCTCCACGCAATGCTCGTGTTCTGTTGATACCAGCTCTCCCGGTGTAGTCGCTCTCCTTCTTGTTGCAGTGTGAGCATCTGGTCGTTTAAGGCCTTTATCTGTGCAGAGGTCATGAACGGGAAATCCTGTAGCAGGCTCTTCATCATCTCGGCAAAGGTCAGATATTCCTGGTGTGATATCATGTTGTCGTCAGTTCAATGATTAATAAGAGTGTAAACTATAAATGGGCGTCCGATATCCCATCCATGCTGGCATATATGTTAATGGAGGGGCTGCCAACAGGTGATTTACAGGTGTGAACAGGCTAGAACTGATAGTTTTCCATAGGTTGCTGTTGGCACCTGGGAGATACTCTATCACGTCCTTTGTCTTTACACAACTATGATGGAAAATTCATCGGATCTGACAGGGAAAATCCGAGACAATAAGAATGGTTCAAAGATCAGCCCACCGATAGATGAGACCTTACCCTAGTCGACAGCTAGCCACTATTCCTGCAAGCCCCAATACCCGGGCATATGTTAGAAAACCAATAAAGACACTAATGAATGACCGGGTATGTGGGGTAGATTGCACTAATAACGAACTGCTCAAAGATGTAAGGGATCAGGTCCGAAGTTTTGGTCCCAGGGTGTCCTGTGCAAAGTTTCTGATTTCTTATCTGTGGGCATCGGAACTGCTGTTAGTATCACGAAAAGGTTATAGAATCCAGTTTAGGCCGTAATTTACTAACAATGCTGCTAAGGCCCCTAAGATCAGAGGGGTATGGGGTTTAGCCGCGTCAGTCTTATACAGTACAGCTCTGAAAAAAACTGAACATATTTCAAACTCAAAGTTTGAATTAAAAGGATACTGTTGAATATTTTGAACATAATTAGATTGCAAGACATTGCTGCCTAAGGCACTGTTCAAAATAGTCAACAGAACATTATTTTTATATCGTATTCAAAATTGTTTTCTTTAGGAAACATCTTCCTGATTTATGAGTTGTGCTGTAGGTGTGGCATATATGCGTGTAACTTGAAGTTATACAGGACCCCCAAACAGTAAAACAATAAAGAGTGTTCGTGTCACTTGCGGGAAGGGGCGGGGTGGGGTGGGGTAGGGGATGGCGATGTGAATGCACTTGTTGCAGTGCCTTAACTTCGACCATGTGTGCAATAACATCTTCGTATATCCCTATAGCTGATGTGGAAGAGTGCAGATTCGTTAAATTGATATATCCTCCTTCACATTGTACGATCTCTCACCACCATCATTCGGCAGTGACATTAAGCAGGTTAGCCCATCCCGCACCTTGTACCTGCTATCGACATGTTGCTCTCACTTTTTCATGCATGTGGCGTGCAATATGAATACAGCGCAACCATATAAAGGCATGGTTTACTACGCATTGGTACGATGATGATTACTATATTCTCCGGCTGTAGTAGTAGACACATCCTACAGCTGCAACCATTCCGTCTTCGCTTGTTCTCAAAATCTTTAGCTTCCTCAGGCCCATTCTTAATTTGAGTGTACCAAGTCCTGCTTTCCTGAAGTCACCTCGCAGCACACCTAACAGATTTATGCAATGACGTCCTCTCCTGGTTTGTGTTTGCTGGGTTCCAGTAGGGCGATTTCCATGGCGCTCTGTGCTGCTGTGTCCCCTGGCATCCTTAGTACATGGCCAAACATAGACTATCTTTGTTTTTATACCTTGGTATAAGGGGACAATAACCACACGCACGTACGCACGCACGCGCTCACGTACGCGCTCACGCACGCACGCACACACGCACACACGCACGCGCGCACGCACAAGTGTTTTATGATGAAATTTGCCGTTCCTACGTTTTTCTTAGAACTGCATACATAGCTGCTCCATTGTGCCATTGGGTGGTAAGATACGTTGGATCTCATTCCTAACGATAGTTAAAATCCTCAACAGTCATTTATAGCTTAGCTCCGCCCGTTCCTTACACGCGGTGGACACGATTTGAAACATTGAACTCTGAACTCCCAGAATCTTAATTTCAATGTAAATATACAGGTAAGCGGTTAAATATTTTGATACTAATTTTAGGGGGTGGGCGTGGGTGTTGTAGCACTGTTTCTTAAAATTGTGATTGTTTTTTAGCTAAGAAGTGATGTATTTGTTTATGACGTCATATAAGTGAATGATCGATAGGACCCGTTAGTACCCTCGCTATGCGGTTCACCGTGGTGCCATTACTCATATGACCCTGCGTTCCCAACCATGCCCTGCGATCTAAGATACGATGATGGCTTCAACTGATGAAGCATCGGGGAATTTCAATAAAATATTAACTCTTCCAGGACTAAACCTGCCAAAACCGGCCATGGCGGTGGTCTGGAGGACTGTCCATTTGCAGGCCAAGAGAAGGCTATTTTTAAAAATGTACCGCTGGAATGACTTTTAGTGGTAAATTTTTTATAAAGTCTTCTCTTGACCTGCAAATGGACATTCAATAAGCAAATATTTTAACTTTATTGAACAAATTTAGCCATTACAGGGTTAAAGAGCAATAAGACATTGCAGATCCTCCCCCTCCCGCCCCCCTTCCCCCCTCCTGTTTGTGTCAATTTCTTTTTATCTTCTGATTTTCTGTAGGCCTATTCTCGGATTTTCTGAATTTTTCTCGGATTTTCTTTTTTGGATCAGGATTGGGTCAGGAATCCTACTCATGATAGCATAGCAACATTCATTGTGTTAGAATTCGAGTTAATTCGGATCAGTAGTTACTGAAACATCCGTTGATCCATATTTTGATCGAATTGGGATCCAGACATTTTAATTCGATTCAGGACCACCTTATAGTAGTCCCGTCACGCGGCAACAATATTTATTGTGTGAAAATTTGACCGAAGTCTGATAAGTAGGTTTTGAGATATCTCTCCGAACAAACAGACAGACAGCCAGGCAGGCAGGCAGGCAGGCACTACAGGCAGACATGCAGGAATGCGGGCATACATGATGACAGGCACTCAGGTAGGCAGGCGTGCCAGCAGACCGGTAGGTAGGCAGGCAGGCAGGCAGGCAGACCCGATCACAATAGCCTCTTCCCCTTGCGTCTCCTTAAATCTAACTCATAATCCATTACAAAAGCGAAAGTAGATTACAGCTGCGTCTCCCACTTCTACATCGATCAAGTTTCTTTGTATAAGCCTGAAATGTCACCTAATACTTCCAAAGCGTGTCAACAAGCTGGTCGACATGACATTCTATAAATAGGTTGAGCCATATAACTACAGCCGATATATTTGGTCATCTTGACATTATCAAAATCGATTACGCCAGCTTCTAGGACATGTTTTGCTTAAGGTGTTTAATTCCCATCGCGATATTTGTTGAATAACCTATTGTGTTCATTGTCGATACGGGTTCATATGAAACACAAACCTACCAACGAATGCACGAACACGACCACATAGCGCACAAAGCAATCGACGGCGCATAAACCGGTTAACATCAAAACGATCAGCGTCTCAATTTCATGACAGCTCTTAAAGGGAGCGGTTGGCTATTTTGAAACCAATTCGACTGGGGGCTGTTGCTGCCATAAGCAGGCGAATTAGTTTTAAAATAATTTATGCAACATAATATTCATTGAATTAGAAATCCGAGTAACCAAATACAAATATAGATGCTTACAATCCGTATAATATGCTGTTGAATGTTTTGAAGCTAATATCATTTGCCTCACCGTTGGTACCAGTACTACATATTTGTCGATGATCCTGAAGTTGACACAGTTTGTATCAGTCGCTTATGATCATGTCGAAAGTCACTTACAGGACTGGCGGTATGATCAGCGAACGAAAAGAAGAAGAAGAAGAAGTCGCAATGGATGCCCAGAGAAAGGATGAAACATGAAGCATTGGCATATATCCTTTTATATCCAAGGTTGTTGAAAAGGCAGTCAGTAAGAGATTGGCAAATCACATGCATTGTAATGGTCTGTACGAACCATTTCAGTCCGCCTATCGTCAAGGACATAGTACTGAAACAGCTCTTCTTAGAGTTCTAAATGACCTTCGCTGTGGTGTGGATGAAGGAAACGTATCACTCTTGCTTTTGCTCGATTTAAGCGCCGCGTTCGACACCATTGACCACCTAAAGCTGTTGACACGACTAAAAGTTGAGTTTGGCATAACTGACAGTGCGTGGAACTGGTTCCAATCTTATTTATCACAAAGATTCCAGTCCGTTTACATTAATGGTACGCAATCTGCGTCCATTGAACTTACATGCGGTGTCCCTCAAGGTTCGATATTGGGACCGGTTCTATTTACGCTCTACACCAAACAGCTAGGATCCGTTATCGATTCTCATAGTTTGTGTCACCATTTTTACGCGGATGACACGCAGCTCATTAATACATTTCCTCCTCCAGCGGCATCTGCATCTCTAGCAACCAAACAGCTAACAGATTGTTGTGCGGACATAAAAGCATGGATGACAACCAACATGCTAAAGCTGAACGAAGAAAAGACTGAATGTATGTTGGTGGGTCCATCTATCAGACGAGACAAAACAGAACTAAGTAGTCTAGTCATTGGTACAAATATAATTCCGATCTCCAACACGGTTAAAGACCTCGGCGTGATACTGGATAGCGAGTTGTGCATGGATAAACATATAAACTATCTGCGCAGAGTGTGCTTTTTGCAGCTGCGGAACATTGCACACATCAGGAATTATCTTACCACAGAGGCTACCACAAAATTAGTGATCATGACGGTAATGTCTAGGTTGGACTACTGCAATAGTCTCTGTATTGGTATGGCAAAAGAAAACATCCACAAGCTCCAAACTATTCAGAATACAGCAGCACGAATAATCTCACGCCAGGCAAAAGATGCACACATCACTCCGATTCTCCATAAGCTTCACTGGTTGCCAATTGCTCAACGTATCCAATTTAAAATCCTCTGTCTAGCTTACCAGTGTGTCTCAGGAACTGCACCTACATACCTTTCTGCATTAGTCGAGCCATACCAACCAACCCGGTCACTTAGATCCCTAAACAAGCAAATGCTCAAAATCCCAAAATACAAAATGAATTCATACGGCTTTAGAACATTTTCTTTCTCGGCCGCCACTGAATGGAACAACCTCCCTATTCATCTAAAATTGTCAAAAAATCTTACAACATTCAAATCAAATCTTAAAACTCATCTCTTTAAACAAGCGTACCAGAATTTAAATTAATGTTTATATTATCATTTCATTGTCTTGCGCTACGAGCATGCTTGCGTGGAGTTTGGCGCGTTATAAATTCACTTATTATTATTATTATATAATGAAGGGACATATACGTGTATAAACACGATACATTAGCCTACGTCGCTATTGCCGCCTCTGAACGTAGAAATACGGCGCCACAGAGGCAAGAGCAGCGGCAGCAGCAGCAGCAGCGGCGGCGGCGGCCTAGGTCAAGTTCGACTCGCTAACTATAGTCAGTTTGCTGGTTTACTGAACATGAGCTATCGCTATGACAAGCCGAACGCTGAATAGTTAACTATAGTTCGTTGGTTCTCGATTTCAGATTAAATTTCAATTGCAGAAAATATGGAGCCCCGGGTACCAGTCTCCATTAACCCTTTTTGTCGTATGTTTTGATGGCCTACGAAAATAGGTTATTTTGGTCCGCTAAGACGTCAAAAAGCATCCAAATACTATAAAGCGGGAAGGAAATCGGCCTCGGGAACATTGATTTACGATAGGGCATCATAATTTCATCAAACTTACATAGGTTAGGGAAATATTAACATGTTTATGTGCATTTTACCGTGGCAAGCGAACCCTATCCGCTATTTTGGATTTTACGCACATTTCTAACTAACCATCTGAACCAAGTTCGGGTGCTCGGTTGACTATAGTTGACTAGCTATTTAACCATTTGAAGTTCGACTCGGAATAGCTAGCTATGTTTAGGAGTCGAACTTGACCCTATATCAGGAATGTTTAATCTGATTGTGAGTCATCCTGAGCACGTAATTACATTTAGAGGAATTTGGGTAGTATGAAGCACGCTTTAATATTAATAATAATAATAATAATAATATTAGCACAGATAATTTATTTGCGATATCCGACAATGGACCTTTCCAGGTTTAGCAATGCCCTGCCCACCTCTAGCTAAGCTCCACCCACACCTCGCTCGTGTTGGGATCGATTGACTCCCGACAGTTCTGCTTATCAATTTCCAGACAACTATACAGGTAAGCTATTGAATATTTTGAAACTAATTTAACTGGGTGCATTGGCAGCAACAGCACCCAGTCAAATTAGTTTCAAAGTATTCAACAGCATGATTATTATATAGTGTAGCACGGGTCCACCGGTCAGGTACGAGCCGTACCAGCTAAGCTGGGTACGCGCCGTCCGTCCTGGATTCGTTCCATAAAGCAGGCCCCACTGGGTAGAGCTATACGCGTGTATAAGCCTATACGGAAGGAATTTCGTGTAAAAACGATAGGCTGGTTTATAGTCCGATGCATTTACGTCGAGCGATGGTCGTACGACAGTTTTTAGGTCGTCGTCGCATCGCTGTTAATTTATAGTTCAAAGCGTCTGAGCGATGACGGTTGCGAGAAAGTCGTGCGTCCGTCGTTTCCCGAATCGCCGTGAATAGCAAGCAGGTCTATTCTGGCGCTGACCGGACTACTTTCCCGCAGTGACACACATGTCAGAACTAACATAATGACCGAGGATCTAGAGTTTGTAGAGAAACTCATCTCAAATGTTAAAAAATACCCATGTCTTTATAGACATGACAGAGTGGATTTCAAGGATAGACAGAAGAAGGAGAATAGCTGGAAATCTGTTGACGTATCTATCGAACGGCCCGGTATGTTTGATATGGGACCTTATAACGATTGTTATTTTGAATATTGCATGACATTTTACCTACTTGGAATAAACACAACTGGTGTTCATTCTGTGTTGGGTGTAGATGTGGTGGAGGCGGTGGTAGTGGCTGTGCGGCGGTGGAGGTGGATGGCAGTGTTGTTGAATTTGACGGGTGTGTGGTGCGTGCGTGCGTGCGTGCGTGCGTGCGTGCCTGCCTGCGTGCCTGCGAGCGGGTGGGGTTGGAGCGGGGTAGTGCCGGATATTAATTAAAATCACATGATATGTTCTTATAATAAAATAGGACTGCCAAAGTTTCACAATGGGCCAGATTAAATCATTTGGATAGGTTTGCAATAGTTAAAGCTTGTGTCTGTTTGGACAATTATCTTATGACCAATGACAACCATCAAAATAATGAAGACAGAAGATATTTCCCTCACACGTCCGTTGATACGGAGGACGAATTTGGAGTAATCACACCTGGACAGTGGAGAGATGATTTAAATGAAGAACACTGCGTTCGTAACATTGGTCAAGTAGGATCAAACAGATTCGGTCGTAGTGCCGCTGCGGTACGGAATACATTTATGGAATACTTCTCTTCTGATGCTGGTGAAGTAGTGTGGCAGTGGGCACATATTCGTAGAGGGAGTCAGCCTGAACATTGAACATTTGCAATTAATCTAAATACCGAATGTATGATAATTTGAAATTTGCCAAAACTGTAACCGTATCTCAGTGTATTAGTCACAGAACAGGGGTTTGCAATAAGAAAACAGAATAATAAATTATAATATGGAAAATAGCAAACGAAGAGGTATTTTTTATTAATTTCATTTTTGAATAATTGCGTTAACAGGAATTAAACTTGGTATACATGCACAATAGAATCATAACTTATACGACCGACCAATTTCAAGTTAATGTAAAGTAAACAGGTTTGTTGTGAATATTTCCTAAACCTACTGAAGCAACCTGCTTACATTGCTCATTTGTTGTCGACGGTTGTAAGTTTGTTTACGAATGTAGTGAATATTCGCTAGGATGCTGGAGCTGCTCAATCCTTTCCTGTGAATATGTACATAGCTGTTGTGAATTTGTGCTACGTGTGCAAGTCGACTCTTTTGGACACTCGATATCGAACATAATTTGTTAAATTTTAAGTTCGTTAAAATGCGTAGCGCGTGCCAGTCATTAGATCCAATCGCATTCCTAATGATTTGCCCCATACGGTATATTTAGTTTCATTTTGTTTGGAAGAATTGAGCGAATCATGAGACCGGTTAACTAAATGTATTAATTCCGTGTCTAATGGATCTAGTGATTTACGTTTCTTTTTAGAATGTGGCTGTTTTGCCTCTCTTCTCTCCTCTGCTACACTGATGTGGCCATCTTCATCATCAGAACAAGTATGTTTGTTACTGGATTCTGTTGCTGCCACCGTATTTTCTTCTGCATCATCTCCAGTCTCTTTGTCGTCGATGTCAATATTACAAGAAGTACTGAAATGTAATATATCGAGAGTACATAATTTAATGATCTGAAACAAGAGGCCCAAGGGCCTGTGACGCTCACCTGGACCGTTAGCATTAGAGCCATTAGTATTTGTATAAATACTATTCTTTAGTGGTATTTGCCTATTTGGACAATACGATATTTGTTTAAATCTATGGAAGATTTTCGCCCAAAAAGTGCCCAATCAAAAATCTGAAGAGAAGTTATGGAATGTTCCACCATAAAGTCCTTCCACCCAAAATATTGTTGAAATCCACCAAGCGGTTAAGGAGTAGATGCGTTATGACACTTTCCGGCAGTTTTTAAACAAAAACCTCAGATTTTCAACCAAAATATTGATGGATAAAAAATATATATGGTATTTCCTGAGCCTACCACCATAGGGTCATTCCAGCCAAATTTGGTTACAATCCGTCGAGTCGTTAAGGAGTAGCATTTTAAAGCAAAAGTTGACGGAGGACGGATGATGGACGCTCGGTATGGCATAAGCTCACTTGGCCATTCTGGCCAGGTGAGCTAACAAGGAGAATCAGAAATCGCAAACCACCTCCTTCCACTTCATAGTTCTGATTCGGATCCAGATCCGGGTATTTTAATTCGGATTATTGTCAAATAGTGGAAATCCTATTTTACTGTAATGGTCTCACTACATTGGTGTTAATATTAAAGACAAGTCGCCTAATTACTTTCCAATATCCACATCGAGATCGGGATATTTTAATCTGGATCATATCCAAACTTTGATATACATAGTCTACAATCGGGACATAACTTATATTAAAAATACCTCCCTTAATTAAGCCTACTTACGTTGCTGACTTCTGAAATGGATCGAGGAAGGCCATCATGTCGAAGAATATCCATTTCGACTTTTGCGTTCCCGCTGAACCACTTTTATATATATATTAGCCTATTTAATCAGTGAATCGCTATAAACATAAGTGAAAATCATTATTATTGACATATTATAATTATAGCATTCTCTTTCTTTTTGCGGAGATATACGTCCTTCAGAATTTTGAACCGCTTTTTAATTTCTTCGACTGAAAAGTACAATTTATTAATTCAATTGTATTTAATCGAAAAATTTATGAAAACCTATCCAAATGTTTTAATCTGGACCATTGTGAAACTTTGGCGATCCTATTTTATTATAAAAACATATCATGAATGATCGCTTCAAAATAGTGTGTGCTTTTAATTAATATCCGGCACTACCCCTCTCCAACCCCACCCGCTCGCAGGCACGCAGGCATGCAGACAGACAGGCACGCACACAGGTACGTACGCACGCACGCACGCACGCCTCCACCACATCTACACCCAACACAGAATGAACACCAGTTGTGTTTATTCCAAGTAGGTCAACTTTCATGCAATATTCAAAATATGAATCGTAATAAGGTCCCATATCAAACATACCGGGCGTTCGATAGATTCGTCAACAGATTTCCAGCTATTCTCCTTCTTCTGTCTATCCTTAAAATCCGCTCTGTCATATCTATAAAGACCTGGGTATTTTTTAACATTTGGGATGAGTTTCTCTACAAACTCTAGATCCTCGGTTATTATGTTAGTTCTGACATGTGTGTCACTGCGGGACAGTAGTGCGATGAGCGCCAGAGTAGACCTGCTTTCTATTCACGGCGATTCGGGAAACGACGGACGCACGACTTTCTCGCAACTGTCATCGCTCAGACGCTTTGAACTATAAATTAACAGCGATGCGACGACGACCTAAAAACTGTCCCACGACCATCGCACGACGTAAATGCGACGGACTATAAACCAGCCTTAAGTTCGTTAAAATGCGTAGCGCGTGCTAGTCGCTGTATTGACAGTGCACATGTTTCACTTCCAAGAGCGAGTGGCGCTTTTAGTGTGCCGAGTAGGCACATCTTAATTCTTAAATAATTATTTGTTTCCATTGAATCTGGTATCAATCAACACCAGACTTCGATGGGCTTCTTAAATCTATAAACTGTTTTAAAATCGGTTCAGAAATGGTTTAGTTATCGCCGTCTTTCTCCGTTAAATTATTCTCAAAACGTTTCTGTAACGACGCAATCGCATATATATATATATATATATATATATATATATATATATATATATATATATATATATATATATATATATATATATATATATATATATATATATATAAATAATCAGCGATTTGCGTACACGTGACGTACTACGTCATCTACACATCTATATCTATCAAAATATTTAGATAAATGTGTATACTTCACGGATTTCCAGCACTCTGATTGGCTGGTTCAGCTAAATTCTTATTGGTTGAAGCAACCAGGTTCCGGGGGCCGACCAGTTAGGAGCTGCCCAAGCACGGGATCCTTACTGAATAACTGGAGCACCGAAGAGGGAATTCAGAATTATCTCGGTACGTCACAACTTCCAGTTCAGCTCGGACCACACCAGTTTTAGGCCCACTGCACCGGGAATTAGATCATCATAGTGTAGTCTGTTCTTGTTTGATTAATAACTGAATAGGAACTATTTAACGGTTTACCCTTAAGGTCCAGTTATGTAATTCTACATGACGTAGAGCCAGCGATGTTCCTCGGTAGATAACTCACCGGATCTGCCAGCCACGCCGAAAAGTGGAAATTCAACAAACCACACTGCATGTCGTGTGTGATAGTTTAACGTTTCGACCGCAGCCGGCGCGCCACAATAACTAGTTGATGCACCCCGCACCGTTAAGCTTAAATAAGTATATCCTAATTATAACTGTATCAATAACCCTCTCTGTTAATAGGTTATCTTAACTTTACAACTCACCGTTGTTATAACAGGAACTTTCATATTTACCGTATTATTGTGCATAACTTACTAGTTATTCAGTAGACTTTACATATATCTGTGTTATACTCTCCTGAGATCGTACCTCTACCGTCCTGGAACAACATACGGGATCCCTGTCTTATGGAGCAACAGCATCCGGAGACAACATCCAGCTTCCAGACAACGTGTCGACTCACGTCATGATTCTAGTGATGTCTCAATTCCAGTAACATAGTAGCCCGAATCTAAGAATGGCTACTGGGTATTCAAGTAACTATACATGATATGTCTTTAATTACATCTTTAATTATTCAGTAGTTACTCGTTTAATTATTCTTTAATTACTGTATTTTCCTCTGTAAAAGGTGCCGATGACTAACATTCCCCTTCCCAGTCTTAGGACCGCAATTTATTAGTTCTTTATTGTTACTGTTCATATTTATCCTTGTTTACTGTAAGGTGTTTTACTAACCGCACCATATTAGATCTATCAACCTATATTATTACTGTTCTAATCAATTCACATACTGTCACCGTTCTGTATTTGGTTAGTTAGGTATATGGCAAGCAGCTATCAGTTGATATGTTTTGTTTATTTATAGAAAACTTAGGACCGCAGTGCATTTAGGGAATACTAGACAGCAACATTTATATAAGCATCACCTTTTGCCGCCAGCGTCATGTTTCACTGAGGTCGCTGTCCATGCTATTAACTCCGTTTAGCCCAGCATGCTACCGAGTAAACCTTTCTATTCAGCTCGATAGGATAGGTTTAATATGATTAGAGACAGCTTATACATTAGGAGACATAGTGTACGCCTCTTTTCTGGTCGTTACGGTAATCTAGCCCCGTGCACCGGCAAGGTTGTATTAAATTGGCCAATATACATATCGGGTCTCATATTTATAAAGTTATTGTCCCTCTTCATGTTCCACTAAGCCTTATGGCTTCTTAATTGTTTGGATGTCCCTATCCGCACCATTGACTGATCCGACTCTGGGAAACTATTGGAGGTTTCCGAGCAGTGATGGCGAAGGTGCGGTGTTACATACACCTCCCCTTTATCTTAGGATACTCGTTAGTTAGTGTTATTGCCAATGTAGGAAGCACTGGGAAAACATTATTATTATTATTATTATTATTATTATTATTATTATTATTATTATCTTCTTCTTCTTCTTTTCGATCGCTGGTATCACACTTGGAGAGCCGTTCTCAAGATGAAATCTGTGGTTTTCTGCAGTTCTTCCACAGACCCATACAGCTTTTCAAGAAAAGAGGTTGACAAAGGCCAGATCTCTTCTCTCAGCAGCTGATACGTATTGCGACATTGAAGTATGTGCTCTGTGGTCTGTTCTGCTTCTCCACAAGGACAAGCGGGCGATGTCGTAAGGTGGAACCGCCTGTACATGTGTTGGTTTAGTCTGTTGTGTCCAGTTCTGAGACGAAAAATGGTCACTTGCTCTGGCCTCGAGAGATGATGGTAGGAAACTTCTGATTTAGGTGTTCTATAGAGTGACATGATGATAGTCTTCATCTCTGTATGGGTAAACATGTTTTCTGTCTGATTCTCTTCTGCACCCACCTTTGCCATCTTGTCGGCTTCCTCATTTCCTTGGACTCCACAGTGTGAGAGGATCCACTGCAATGCTATCCGAAAGCATCTGATGGTTTGTAGTGCTTCTTCAACTTGTGGCAGCTTACCTTTGGTGATAGCCTCAAGGACGGAGCGGGCATCAGATAAAAAGACAATCTGTGCAATAGGGTCTGCTGTTCTGCTGATAGTGTTAGCTGCATGAACCAGTGCTTCGACTTCAGCTCTGTAGTTTGTGCAGTATTTGCCCGTCGGTATTGCAGCTGACTCATGTTGTCCGTTTGGATACTGTATTTGCAGTCCGGCACCTCCGCTCCTAATTGCATCTTTGGCTGATCCATCTGTGTAGATCCTTATCCATGTCTCCTGAGGGTACATTTCTTCCAGCATGGCTAGGGTCAGGGCCTTCTTGCTCACATCACTGTGTTCATCTTTGGTTGTGAGATGAGGTACTGTGGTGCGAATAGCTATGCTCTCTAGTTTGTTTTCCCAGGGTGGAGGATCAAGGGTGTGGTTTGGGTCTTCTATTTGTGATGGCAATATTTCTTGGTGTTTCCTTTGAAGTGCTTTTGTCTCTTTCAGAAAACTTGATCTTTTAAGTCTTCCTGATGACAGCTGTGCTTGCCTGCTCTTCATCGGGTGGTTGCTGAATGATTTGAACATTGCAGTTTGGATCAGTGCTTTGCATTCCCGTCCTTTGCTAAGTTTTTCTATTGGTGTTGATCTCATTCCACCAGTGATGATGCGCAGTGCCTGGTTTTGTACTCTGTCGAGGTTCTGTTGATGAGATTTAGCTGCTGTCATCCATGAGCTGGATCCATACTCAAGGTGTGGCCGTATGGCACCTAGGTAGAAGGTCTTGAGGATCCTTTCATTGGCACCCCACTTTGTTCCTGCCAGCTTCCTCATGATGTTTAGCTTTCTTCTGGCCTTTGCCTCTGCATTCTGTATGTGCTCCTTCCATGTTAAGCTTCTGTCGTAGGTGACTCCCTATGTCTGCTGGTCCTCGTACTCGAGTGGAGTACCGCCCAGTGTCAGATTGCCAACCTTGGTTTTGGTAGACAGTGAGAATAGCGTGGCTGATGATTTTTCTTTGTTGATGGTAATACACCAGCGATTGGCCCAAGCTGTAATGCTGTCCAAGGCGAGCTGCATTCTGTACGTGGCAGTCGTTGTGTACTCCTCGGTGCACCAGAGTACGAGGTCATCTGCAGAGAGGGCTGCTTGGATCCCATTGGGCAGCTCTGCTACAATGTCATTACTGAAGAGTATGAACAGAGTTGGTGATAATACTCCGCCTTGTGGCACCCCTTGTCTCAGCAATACATTCTGTCCAGATTGTCCATCCACCAGCACCCTAGCTCTGCAATTGTGTAGGTACGACTTGGTCCATCGAAACATGTTGCCACCGATGCCTGTGCGCCGGAGCTTCACGAGGAGGCCATCCTTCCACACCTTGTCAAATGCTTTCTGCAGATCGATAAAGGCAGCTAGCATCACCTTCCTGGCTTGAAAAGTGTCCTCTATGACCTATTATTATTATTATTATTATTATTATTATTATTATTTCTCTATTTGTCTCTTAGGATATATCTCCCACACCGCAGTGCATATTTGGGCAACTTGGATAGAAACCTAATGTTAGGTCAATAACTTAGCTCCATAAGATGTGGCGAAGGACGAGATGCGCATCTCCACGGAACTCTGTACAAATGTCTGGGCATGATGTTGGAATCGGCCACGCCCTTGTGGGAAGGACATTTACGGTGGTATTCGTCTCTCTAATCCTCACTGCAACGACAGGTCAATTGGAATAATCTGCCTGTGTCAAAAGGTAACCATCGTCCTGTGATTCTTTATGTGGTTACTGAGCAAGGCACCCGGAGCCTCGCCGAGTTCGGACGTCTTGCAACGTAACATGTACGCTCACAGTATCCAAAGCTATGTAGGATTTCCGCCACTTGCAGGCTAAAATAGTTCATGTCTTTAAAAACTAAAAGGTATGATAGGCATAGAAGAAGGCCCGCGTAAATAAAAGCGGCCTAATTCAGCACCTTGGAACAACATAAGACGGTGACTTGGGAATCCTGTGGGAATCGCTCGACTCATCTTCACGTAAAACAGCACGCAACATTTTAGTTATAGTTTCACTAGGAAGGTCTTTTCTTTACAGTACATTTGGTTGAATACAGAGTGGCTCTTTTTGGCGCTCTCTGTCCCTTCGTTTCTGCGGTGGCAGCATTTTGCTGTGACGGAGGCCTGCCAAGGTTACTACTTCTCACCCAAAGACACAGCATCAGTAGTAATGCCAGTGTGAGGCACAAGACCTCTTTCCACTCAGGATTTTCTTTTCTTTCCTTTACCTTTTCACTTTTCAGCATAGAGGTATACTACGTTATATTAAGTTAATTAGCGATATCGTATGCGGGAGCGTCCTCTACAGGGGTAGCTCTGTGGACCTGCGAGTCTGTGTGGTACCTCCGGTGACTCCACGTTTAAAGGTTCATCAAGCTGTCTCTATGTTATGTATTATTTAAATATCATAGTATCTCACAAACTTGTATGGTTTGTTTAGATATATTTAATTACCTTTAGTTACTTTAGGTCACCCTTCAAATCTTGTAAGTCCATAGATCACGAAATTGCTATGGACAGGCATACCAGTGACACACATTCATGGGCTGACACTGTACAATTTGATGTTAGCGGCGATGGTCGCACGGCCCCACCGGAATGATTGAGTTCCACTGGCCTTAGGAGCCAGTCTTTGTTTCACGCTGGTCAGCATCGTCCAGAGTCTGTAACCCCGAGACCAGGAGATAGCCTGCATCACCGTTCGTCGTGCACAAGTGGCGCGGCATATGCCTCAGAACGACCCGACGCAACCCGGCGAGCTACAATAGTAAACTCTACATTTGCTCCATTATCAATTAAGCGTTCTTGACGAACTTATCTACCTCATTCATGACGTAATTGATTATGACGTTATCCTACATGTCACGAAGTTTATTATGACATCACACTACACGTCACGTATTTGATTATGACGACATATGGTTGACTGGAATCATCCATTCCTGAAGAAGTTCATTAAGGGGATGCTAATCTCATCTAAAATGTTGCATTGTACTGATAGATTATGGTTTATAGATTCCATATCATTCATATCCTGTCACATCCCCGTATCTGTATCACAATTGTCCGCTTTATAATATCGTCTAAATGTTGAACAGTGACCGCCACCATTTTGTCTCCTCAAGCGATAGTGTGTGATGTCATGTAAGTGACAATGCATTACATTCTTTATTATGTAGTACTCATCCCGTTGAATATTTTCAAACTAATTTGACTGGAAGTTGTTGCTGTCTATGGCTTCTGTTATCGGCTTACCTGTATGATGGGCTTTGTAGCGCAGACCACCCTGTCGGGTACAAACTGGCCCGGTCTGGGACGCTCCAAGCTCTCCCTCCTGGGTAGCATAAGGCTCGCATGTATAGCCATATAATAGAATAACAAAAGTCTGTCAGATCACCCGATGCGCATGCGCGGCCGTGAGAGGTAGCCAGCATACTGTAGCTGCCGGGGGCCCACGTAGCTCCGCCACTACTACTGCCTGGAGTTGCAGCCTCCAGAGCTTCTGCTGCTGGTCACCTAGCCTCGTGGTTGGGGAGCAGTCGCCACGCATCTCCGGTGTCCACAAAAACCGCCTCTGGGGCCGAAGGAACGATCACATTCCAGTGGGTTCGTGCAGCCAATGCTGCCAAAATTGAACACCACCGTATCGTCCCGGCTGTTCGTGTCCCTGGTGTGTCTAGCTGGCATCTCTAAGGTGGGGAGAATGGTGCTAGCACAATTTACTTTACTTAACAGAAGTAACAAACGGTTTTGTTTGTTTGCTACTTATGAACGGTGTACGCAAACAACCAAAAGTGGTGTGTTGGTTTTCTATCTCGCCAGAGGTACCTTACTGATCTAGTCATATATAGATGGTATCGTGAAAGGTACCCCTGTGGGGGAAAAGTCCAGGCAGGGCACGGTAGTTGGTTTAATATAAACTATATCTGCCTCAGGCTTGCCAACCATTATTAGTTTGCGAGAGGAAGGTGCCTCACATGGGCCTCCGTCACAGGAAAATGCTTACAATGCCGTAGCAGAGGAAGAGAGGAAAATAGGAGAGAGAGAGAGAAGCGTCCAACGGTGAGCATGCAGGGCAAAAATGGAAAGCCCCATCATTAAGATGCAGGGGAAGAATGGAATTCATTACCGTGTGTGTGGGAGGAAGTTTACGATGGTACAAGTACCTTGCATAGTAAAGAAAAAAGCAGCAGAGGTAAGCCGACTATAAAAATGCAAGGGAAGAATGGAGGTACCCTCACCGTTTGTGAGCAGACAGTCTGAGAGACGTTCCACTATAACAATGAGGTGGAAATATGTGGTTCCCCTAACACCTACATGGATAAGGATATACAATTTTGCGAGAGAAAAGTGTCTCACGTGGGCCTCCGTCAAAAGACAAATTCCTTCAATGCTGATGCGGAGGAGGAGAGTGGTAAAAATGGCCGCCCTCCTGTCTTACAATCTTGAAAAAGTTTTTAATGTGTTTTTATCCTAATGTAGTTATTTTAATGTTGGTGTGTACGTAAAGATGGGGTGGCTGATTCTTATGGAATTCCGCACTGCCATCTTATGTGAGTTAAAGATCTATTTTAGTTGGTACCGTTCCAATCTTTGCGGACATTATGAGGACCTAGACTAACATTTACGTTTTGAGTCCAAGCACATATTTTAGGCCGCAAATGGCGTAGCACCAGTTGTCTTTAACGAATACGTCTCCTGGCGAGGATGCTCGGTACCGTTGCCGACACCCCACGGAGCATCTCTCCTCAGACCGACAGCATGCAACATGTTGTCTGGTGGTAGCTTCAGAGCCGCAGAGCGATCCCTCCACATACTGCATCACAACCACAAATAACAATACATAGGCAAGTCACATTAACGGAAGCATGTTTAGAAAACGGTCTTTAGCTTACATACGGTGGGGAGAGAGACGTATTTCAATCTATGGTGGCTTTCCCATAGGGCGTGGTGAGCTCTAAGGCTTCACCCAGTCACCGTTAGGAGTCTCTATCCGTTGTTTCGAGTAAGGACCATATGAGATCCGTACCCTGATGTTACCATTTAGCTGCTTTAGGTTTAGAGAAAATTTCCCAAAGAACACTGCTGGAGACTGTAATAAATTACATTATTTATATTTTCGCAGTAGTTTCTACTTAGGCATACAAAGGCTTGCTTAATAGGTATGCGAAGATACACAGGAGATGTGTGTGATCGACAAATTGATTCTGGCCCGCAAGAAGCCTGCTGTAGTTTTTGATTTGATCCTAACCATTCTGATGGTGGGAACTCAAACAATTATTTCGGCCAGATGGCCAGATAAGCGCAGTCAAAGGCAGTTACTCATTAATTCACTTTAGGAGGCCCTAACATGAATGGCCAACTATGAAAATCAGTAGTACCATTTATACAACGGTCTTATTGAACGTGGAGAAGATTTTTTAATAACAATTCTCCTTTTGTAGAGTAGCCACCCATGGCTAGCTCATAAACCTATCCTATCGAGCTATCATAGTTCTAGGTAGAAAACATGGTGATGCATTTGTTGTTGATGTATAGTATAGCCTAGGTGTACTGCGCTCCAAATATTTTTGTGGATTTTGCTGCTAACTAACATTATTGGCAGAATGCCTAATTACATTTATTCATTCATTCAGTATAAAGCTGACTTGGCCTATGGTGCCGTTTAATTACTGGCGCCGTTTACAATGCATAATATTATGTACAACATCATATTAAAGCGAAGCTCGCATCTGACTTTAAGGTACCATTTAATACGGCACTTTATTTATTAATAATGGTATAACATAACTAATATATGTCCATATGCGGTGCACCTATTAATCATCAGTGCAATTTAAACGTCACATGTAGTTTGCACCGCTTCCTTGCGGTGAGAGTTGATGCACGGTGTAGCTGCCGCCTGGAGAATTATTGCAGGATGCTGGCCGGTATGTTTCATACTCAAGAACAGTGAAGAATAAATCTATTACTGGTGGCCACCAGATTCTGACACATAGCACATACTGGATAGTTCACCGTAATACCGTTGTGCTGTTTGTGCTTTAAGAGTAACGGATGTCTCCATTGTGTAGAGACGGTAAGTACATGTTATATTTGATTATTTTCTCGGCACAAGATGATCCACGCTACTTAGCTCTTGCGGCACGCAAAGCAATGTCCTTGTCTGGACTACGGTCAAAACATAAATTCAGTGACGCTGGATGCGTCTATTGATTGCTGCCACCGTTTCTGTCGTGGTACGGCAAGGCTGACGAGACATTTAAAATCAACAGCATTCTTACATACTAATTTGGCTGGTAATAGTAAAAAAGTCTTACACCGCAATGAAGGTACCGCTAGTGACTGACGGTGGTGAAAATAAGGAACTTCTTTTAATTTAGAATTTCGCCCCAGGTGATCTACCAGGAGGGGCCAAAAACTTAGTGCGGTGCGGAGCGTGGTTGTCCTGAGATGGAACCTGACTGCAATAAGCCACGTTGGTGTAGATTGCAGAACGCGAGCTCTACGCAGTAAGCAGATAATGATAATCCTCCCACTTGGACCGAGTCTGCCTCCCTTCTAACTGAGTCTGACTTTGAGAGTGCCTTTTTATACTCAGTGAGAGGCTGCGCAAGTGGGCTCAGCCAATCAGCGCGCATGCTGTGTATGAGACGAGGTAGCTAGAGCAATCATGCCTGGCTCTCACCTGATCATGTACCCGCTCTGGCGATGTCTTTGTTTTAGTTGGAGCTCTCAATAATCCGTTTTAACTTTACCGTATCTTCGCCAGATCTGAACCGATGTAGTTTCTGTTCAGAATTTTAAAGTCCCCATTCAATTCTGGTATTAATACAAACCAAAATCATGGAGACCGATCCCATATTATGGAATCATCATAACATGAGCAACTATATACATACGGTTGTAGTCTCCATAGGCTAGCACATCAATGTTCGTTTACCTCTCATGGCCGCGCATGCGCATAGGACAACCTCACGGACTCCGTCATTCCGTTCTCCTTCCGAATGGCTTATATATGCGCGGGCCTTATGTGGCCAGTGGAGGGGTGAGTGTGGAGTATTCCCCAACGGGCCGTTCCGTACCCAGCCGAACGGGGTCGGTACGTACCCGACATGGCGGTCTACGCTACTGGCAGCATATGTATATAGCTTACCTGTATTACGGCGATTCCGTAATACATGACCGTTTCCCTGCTCTTGGTATGAATCTATACCAGATTGGATGGGGAATTTAAAACTTTAAACAGAATTGAAATCGGCCCAGACCTGGCGGAGATATCATGAAATAAAAACTCACTATTTTGAGCTCCAACTAATCAGAGACAGGCCAGGAACTATGTGATCAGCTACCATACCTCGCGTACAACACGCACGCTGATTGGCTGGGTCTCGCTGGTGCTACGTTACCATTTAGTATAAAAGGAGCTCAGAAAATTTAAAACTGCAGAACCAATAAAGTGACAGCCGGATAAACGGGAAATGTAGAAAAGTACAATACCACACAGCATGTTAGCAAATACAAAGAACCAGATAGATCGTCCGTGTAACATCTTCGAAATCCCTATGCCACCCCCACCCCCACTTCCACCCACCCCACCCCATACTAACCTAACTATGCTTACCATCTAATCTATTATATTCTTCGTTCTACTAACAAATAGTACCAGCTGATAAATTTACAATGTCAAAATTATAATAGCTGTCAACGGAAATGCCGACAGAATAGATGGTTAGATCTATGACTGAGTACGCGCTAGAGTCGAGGGCACTGTGCCGTGGATATACTGAGTGGCCCAGTCTTTTGTGATGTCCCATAGGTCGAAGGACCTGTATGGCTAGGTTGACACAAGTAGGCCTAGCGGCTGAAAAATGTGGTGAATCGACGATGACTAATTTAAGTTAGATACGGCCAGAATCACGTGCGTCACGAATAATGGTGATCTCACCCCACAAAGCTTCCTTTCTTCATTTTATACGGAGCAGTCACTCCCGATCCCTCTCTTTTTTTACTCTTGGATTTGGGCCGTTGGTGTCACGAAAAGGAAAACCACTTAGAATCCAAATTTCAACAACAAAAATTCAGCCCAACAAAGACATTAATACCGTGTTAAAACTGGCGTGAATGGGACTTGTTTAACAGGGACTCGAACTACATGCCAACCAAATCAATCAATCATCATCATAAAACAGCAGAACAGAGGCGGTTTCGGTCAGAGTGGGATCAATTTCACTCTGCCTACTGCGTAGAGCTCGCATTCTGCAATCTACACCAACGCAGCTTATTTCAGTCAGGTGCGGTCTCAGGACACCCGCGCTCCGCAACGCAAGTAGCTTTTGGACTCTTCTGGAGGATCACCAGGGGCAAAAATACAATCTAAAAGAAGTTTTCACCTCCACCTACACCAGAGGGACTGTCACTGCGGTGTAGCCTATTGACAGTAGTACCATCTAAATTTAGTATGTAAGAACAGTGGTGTTCGTGATATCTGGCCAGATTTGTCGTACCACATCGAAACAGTAGTGAAGAACAATGAACGCATCGAGAGTTTTGAATTAATGTTTTGACCGCAATCCAGATTAGGACATTGCAAGAGCTAAGTGGCGTGGATCATCTTCTGCCGAACCAGAACCCCTGTATTATACGTTCTAGTCTTCATAAAAAGGAGGCATTCGTCACTCTCACACCAAAACACAGCATATCATTATTGCGGTAGATTAGACTCTGTGTACTATGTGCTGAAACTTGTTAGCCACCGGAAATAACTTTATTCTTCACTTTTCCTGAGTATGGACCGCATCAGCTAGAACCCTGCGGTAAACCACCAAGCAGCAACTACACCGTGTGCCAGCTTGCACCGCAATTTTGCGGGGCATCAACCACATGTGCCATTTTTTGGGTACAGCACTGATGGCTAATAGGTGCACCGCATAGAAATGTAGCTTAATTCACCTTTCCAGAGTACCCACCCATCATATGACGTCATAATGAACTGCACAATGTGTAGAATGACATCATAATGATTGACGTCATGAATGACGTCGATAAGTACGTCACGAACGCATGTTTGAAGACGGTATATGCGTTGTTGTACACATTGTTTGCTTTTACTATTTAATAAATATTATGTTGAATATTTTGAAACTAATTTGACTGGGCGCTGTTGCTGTTATAGGCAGTAACAGCACCCAGTCAAATTAGTTACAAAATATTCAACAGCTTCCCTGTATAGTTTTCAGGAAATTGCTAGCTAGGGCATTTGGGGATCGATCAATCCCAACACGGCGAGGTGTGGGTGGAGCGTAGATAGTGATGGGCTGGGCATAGCTAAAAATGGAAAGGTCCATTATATTATACCGTTATTCATCAATAAGTACCAAAATTAGTGGTACCGCAAGGTCGGGTGCGACCTCCGTTATAGGTTTTTACTGTACATAATTATTTACTTTGTATCGGTGCCAACAATTAACCACCACCGCAAGGTCAGATGCGCCCTCCGTATTTTCATTATTTTGGATAAATGTAATAAGGCATTATGTCAATTAAGTTAATGCGTTTATTAGTTAGTTATAACAAATACTTACAAAATACTTGGACCCGCAGTTCACTTAGGTTACATTATACATCAACAACAAAAGCATCACCTTCTTTGTTCCCTGCAGCAACACGTTTTCACTAAGGTCGCTGATCATGCTCTCACTAGCGAACATGACATGCGGCCCCTAAACCTAACTATGATAGCTCGGTAGGATAGATTTAAAAGTAGCCAGCGCGACTACTCATTAAACGGAGACTTGTTATTGTAAAACTCTTTGTGTGCTACGGCTCCGTTATATTAACGTGCACCTTTAGTTTCCATATTTGGTCACTTGCATTAAGGCCTCCTAAATTCAATGAACGAGTAGTTGCCTCTTACTACGTTTGTCCGGCCGTCTGGACAAATAGTTGTTTGGATTCCCTCCGACACATTGGTTAGGAGTGATTTAAGAAACTACTGGGGTTTCTTGACGGCCAGAATCAAGGTATCGATGACCATACACTCCCCTCCGTATCTTCGGACACTTGTTAGCTAAGCCTTTATGCCACAGTAGGAATCACTACGAAAATATCTTGTCATAGCCTGACCCAGCAGTGTATTCTTTGGGCAACTTTCTTTACCTAAAGCAGCTAAACGGTAGCTCCAGGGTGCGTATCTCACATAGTCCGCACTCGAAACATTAGGTGAATGATAAAAACACAGATCGCCATCTAACTCAGATGGTGACTGGGTGCGGCCTTAGAGCCCACCACGCCCTCTTGGAAGGCCACTGTAGATGGAAATCTGTTTATTTCGCCCACCAGAAATTGGTAAAAACTTCTTTCTAAACGCTTTTATAATGTGACTTGTCCTTGTCTTCTTATTTGTGGTTGCGCTTCGGTGTGCAGAGGGATCGCTTTGCAGTTCTGAAACGACCACCAGGCAACATGTTGCATGCTGTCGGTCTGACGAGAGATGCTCCGTTGGATATCAGCAACGGTACCAAACATCCTCGCCAGGAAGACGTTCTCGTTAAAGTTAGTAGGTGCTAAGCCATTTGCGGTTTAAAATCATGTGTCTGGACCAAACATCTAAATGTTAGTCTAGGCCCACCAGGAAGGCCCACAGAAATAAAGCGCCACCTACAAAAACAATATCTTTAACTCACATAACATGACGGTGTTGAATTCAATGGAAATCAGCTACCCCATCTTCACGTAAAAACCGCATGCATCCCAGCAACAAATAACTACACTAGGTTGATTCATTTTATCATCTTTTGTATTTTTTCAAATTGGAGAGCGGCCCATTTTAACGCATCTCCTCCTCCGCTTCGTCCTTGTAGGTATTTTCCTGTGCCGGAGGCCCGTGCAAGGCAATTTCCTCTCGCAAACCAATACATTTTGACCAGCCTGAGGCAGATATAGTTTATATTAAACTAACTGATTGATCGCGTTCGGACCCTCCCTAACGGAGATACCTTCCACGATACACTCTATATATGAATAGATCGGTTAGGTACCTCTGGCGAGATACGGAACCGCGCACCATTTTTGTTTCCATGTACACCTTTTTATAAAGCAGTAAACGCGTACCATTCTTTAGCTCATTTTCTTCTTCTTATTCGTGAATTGCGTCATTACACCAACCCACCCCCTCCATCTTTGGAATGGCAGAAAGGCACACTGGTAATACGAACAGCCAGGACGAGACGGTGATGTTTAATTTCCGCGTCAATGGCTGCACGAGCCCACTGGAACGTGATCGTTCCCGGAGGACGGTCTTTGTGGTCACCAGAGATGCGCGGCATCCACTCCCAATTCCCGAGACAGCGACATAATTCGGAGGAGCAACGGGTACAGAAGTTATTGGTTTGATTGTCGTCTATCGAGTCTCTGATTCCAGGTCCCATTCACGCCATTCTAGGATGGTTTTATCTCAGTCTACTATTGGTAACTTCCCCAGTTACTGGTAACCATTTATTCTCCTGGGTGGAGAGAGGTGAAGAGGAGTGAAGGAGATTGCCTATGTTTCCAGCGATCGTCAGGTGGCCGAACAGAGACACGATCCCAGGGTCGCTGGCTTCACAGCTTTGCTCGTTACCGCCTGAGTTACCGTCTCCTCTGGAGCAACGTGACCCCTTGGCGCTACACTTTTATACCGCATTGGCAAACTAAAGCTGGCACCGCTATGCCTCTATGCCTCTATGTCTATGCTCGAGACAGACACGCTAACTTGTTTCTGATTGTTTGAAAAGCATGAAATCATGACAGACATCACAGGCTGTCGAAATGTATCAACAATACACCTTTCCCACATTGACGTCATTACCCAGGGATTCCTCTAAATCAACGCTCGGAGTACAAGTGTTGGCCGGTAGTGCCGTCAACAAGCAGCTGGCCCGCTTTGAGTTACTATTGCACGAAAATACCCCGAAATCTAAACCGTTCCTATGATAAACTAAAATCACTATATTATTTACGCCATACATCATTGGAAAGCGCATTCAATTGCCTAAACGTAAATGTATTATTTTTTATATTTTTGTGAAATTTTCACTGGATTATTTGCATATATAAAATACACTATTAAACCTCGAATCATTAAATCAATTGAATAACAGGGGCTATTTAAAAATTTCAATCAACAGTATTGAATTTTACACAACCATAGAAAGGAATAGAGAAATGTATTGAAAATTGTCTTAGCTTTCCAATGATGTATGACTTCAATAATATTATGAAATTAGTTCTTCGTATAAACTACTTAAAGTACTTTGTATCAGATTCCAATAGTAAAGTAATGCTGTTTGCGCGTCAGCTATCGCGATAACCAGCCAGAATTGGTATGCGCGATGCATTCTGGGAAGGTATTTTCCCAAAATACACTAATGTCGGAAAAGTCTATTGCCTAAACAGCAATGCATCATTTTAAATATTTTTGTAAGATTTTCACTGGATTATTTTCGTATGTAAAAGACACTATTATAGCTAGATTCATTAAATCATGCGAACAATAGGGGCTATTTTAAAATTATGATTAAGTGTATTAAATTTTACAAAACTGTATACACGGATACAGATATGAAAAGAAAATGGGCTATGCTTTCCAATGATGTATGACTTCAATAATATTATGAAATTAGTTCGTTATATAACATGCTTAAAGTGCGGTGTATCTTATTCCAATAGTAAAGTAATGCTGTTTGCTAGTCGGCTATTACAAATACCAGACAAGAGTGATATGGGCAACGCATTCTGGGAAGGTATTTTCCCACAATACGCTAATGTGGGAAAGGTCTATGGGCTACTAAGGCCAGAATATCTTTCGTAGTCGTCATGATAAAAAAGCTAAAATGTCAGGGATGAATTACGGGTGGCAAATTCAATGTTTTTTAAATAGTAAAGACTTACAATTCGTTCAACAACTGCAGCAACGGCGACCAGTCAAATTAGTTTAAAAAATATTCAACATAATGTTTATTAACATTTCGTACATTTTGACGGGCTATTAAGTGTTTATGACAGAATAAATCGCGTCATTCAAGGCGTAATTGATTATGACGTTAGCCTACATGTGCCGTAGTTGATTATGGCGTCCTATCATTAGTCAATAAACTAGATTCTAGCTATGCCCCGCCATTTTCTAGCTAAGCTCCGCCCATGGCATGATCGTGTTCGGATGGATCGAACCCTATAAATCCCAAGAATCTTATTATCAAAGCAACTATTTAGATAAGATGTTGAATATTTTGAAAGTAATTTGCCTGGGTGCTATTCCTACCTATGGAAGCAGCAGCGCTCAATCAAATTAGTTTTAAAATCGCCAATAGAAAATTTATTAAAAGGTAAATCCACCAAATACATTTATAATTCGTACACTTGACGGCCCAATCTAGCCTTATTAATGAGTATGTCTGTAAATGGACCTTTCCGGTTTAGCTATGCCCCGCCCATCTCTATCTAAGCTCCACCCACACCTCGCTCGTGTTGGGACCGATCGATCTCTGAACACCCTGACTATCAATCTCCAAAAAAACCTACCATAGGTAAGCTGTTGAATATTTTGAAACTAATTTGACTTGGTGCTCTTGCTGCCTTAGGCAGCAACAGCGTCCAGTCAAATTAGTTTCAAAATATTCAACAGCATGTTTATTAAATAGCAACGAATTATAAAGACATACAATTCATACAACGTGTCGAAGTATTTGAGATTTGATGACGGTCTATATGGAACCCTTTGTGACGTAATGATTGTGACGTCATCATACACGCGCTGAGCTGAAGATGACGTCATACGAGGTCAGACGATGGATGGATACTCTGGAAAGGTGAATTATGATTGTGATACCAGCCTACAAGTGACGCGATTTATTATGACGTCATATACCTGTTCGCAGATGGGATTCATCAAATGTATTGGCCTCATCCATTGGCGGTATACTGGCAGCTTATTACCTTGATCGTTATTATTAATAAATTTCAATATCCCATTCCCTCAAACAAATGACACATCTGTATACATCTGTATTTATATATAGATCGTGACACACAAAGAAACACCACCGCAAGCTAGTTTATCATGACCGATCCCTGGAGAACATGGCAGCCAATATTATAGTCTCGAATGGCACAGATATGCAAGAACCTCACTACGCATGACCCGTTTACTTCTAGAATGATCTATTTTACGACCAATCATATACGCCAAAGGGTGACGTAAATAATTACGTTATTAATCGTATTCGTCCTCGAAAGTAATCGCTTAGCAAGGGATAGTTATTGGCGCTAATATTAATTTTGCTAAGTGTTTTGAAAATAATTTGACTTGAAGTCGTTGCTGCCTTCCGGACAGCAGCGACATCATGCCTAATTATTTTCAAAATATCCAATCGATATTTATACGTAGCTTCTATTATCGGCTATCGGTTACGTTGCGTAGCCGACATGGCGAAACAGTCTGAGCCCTGGAATTATGGATTTTGGTTACCCGATAACGTAAAATGATAAATTCTCATACATTCACAAATAGTTTTATGCGGTTTATGTGGTTTCAGTTGCAGGGATAATATTTCTACTCGTCGTTTCCCTGCTGCTTGTATCATCTGCCATTACTTAGAAATACGTTTATTGTGCTTGCAAGTTATAGGCTTACATAATTCTCTTTTAAATGATCGACTATTAATCTTATTCTTCTCTCTCTCTCTCTCTCTCCCCCTCCCTCCCTCCTCCCTCCCCCCATCCCTCCCTCCGTCCCTCCCTCCCTCCGTCTCTCTCTCTCTCTCTCTCTCTCTCTCTCTCTCTCTCTCTCTCTCTCTCTCTCTCTCTCTCTCTCACGCTACATCCTTTGACAGCAGACCTGTCCCAAATTAAAAAAATTTCAGGTATATTATATATATATATATATATATATATATATATATATATATATATATATATATATATATATATATATATATATATATATATATATGTTTGTTATTCCAATGCGGATCAGTAAGACGGTTTCGACATCCGCATACAAATTCATTACAATAACATTTGTAGTCCACATATCACCTATTATTAAGCAAATTCAATGCGATAATAAACACCCGCGGCATCTCATGCCATAACCATTAATATGATGTACATACTATGCATCTACAAAGACAACACATTTTAATTACCAACTAAAACTGTCTCCATATCGACGCGTCAATAATAAGGGAGATTACTCTGGATAAGTTTAGGAACAATAGAAATAAGCCATCCAGATTTATCTCCCTTATTATTGTTACATCAGACTCGCGAGGATTCTACTTAAGTTTTTTTCTTTCCATCCCATCATGTAATATATTTTTAGCTCACCTGGCCTGAAGAAGCACACTCTCTATCAGCTACTAGGAGCAGGTCTACATGGCAGGAATGGTGTTAATCCAAACATAACTGCAAACATATAGAAAGTGTACGTCATGCCAATGCTAATGCATGGGCTTGAAGTGTGGGCTCTAAAGACAGTTGATAATATATAACTCGAGAATTTCCAGAAGACGACTATGGAACAAATTCAGCATCTTCCAACCCGATGTGCAGACGTGGTGGTGTTATTATTACTCGGAGCGGAGAAGACAGAGGCCATGTTGGACAAAGGGATAATCAATCTCTTTCAAAGCATATTCAGAAACATTGTATCTACAGAGCGCGACCTAGCAGAACGTCAGATTGCCATAAAGGCATTAAAAAGCAAAAATTTGTTCAGTGACCTCAGACAACCCGTGAAAAGTTATGAGCTACCACATGCCTCACACCTCCTAGAGGATCCATATAAGGTATATAATTACACATGACTTTGACATAATATATATTGTAAGCTGTTGGAGAAACATGTTCTATTACAGCACGCCAATATAGAACTCAGACTATTAGTCACAATAAGCAGATTCGTATACCAGAGACCGGTTTCACAAAGATCTGTAAGTTATGTCCTGATGTAAATTAGGCAACAGACCAATCAGAATGCTGTGTTTGCTGCTTACCCCATAATTAATTACTTTACTGTACTTAAATATGCTTTGTGAAACCAGCAGAAGGTATGCTAGTTCGATTAAAAGATTGTGTTTTTTTCAACTATATGTTTTAAAGAACCACAATCATTTGGATACAAAGATAGGACCGATCTTTTGAACAGGTTTGACTGTATATGTTATACAAGAGTTAAAGCTCTGCTTATTATTTTTTTAAAGTTTCAATGAAAATCACAGCTGCTTTAGGCCATTGGGTTTTTCCAAGGAATCTCTTCATTGTGAATAAATGACACATATAAGAAAGTGTCCATTTTCTGAAATTTGAGAGGCAAATACATAATAGAGCATACATAATGACCTCATAATCTGTGAGTGGTTATTGACCCTCTGCGACATTGATGTTGTCAGTATACCCTTTCAATGACAAATCCCTGAGAAAATAATTCTTAACAATGCATAACATATTCTGGTGAATATTTTGAAACTAATATGACTGGAAGCCGTTGCTGCTTTTGGCAGCAATGGCTTCCAGTCATATTAGTTTCAAGTACTCAGCAGCTCTCCTCTTTGTTTGCCCTGAGATTGAGTAGCATGGAATTTTCAGTGAAAGGGTTAATGCTAGTCTTAACGGGGATAATCCCGGAATTTCAAAATCCAGACTTAATCAGGATTATCAGGGGATTAAACAATGTCTCGGGCGAAGTCTGACGGAAAATACTTTCACCCACTGATTTTTTTTATTTAATGGTTTTCAAGTTATAAATGTTTTGCAGAGAAAAATGTTTATTTTTTGTTGATTTCCATTTCAATATCACTTTTCTGTTTCAATAGACCAATTTTGTGAATTATGTTAATTTTCAATTATTCTGGTGGAACCAATTTCCCCCAGACGTAACATGTGTGAACAATACCTATTTAAGTTAAACTGCACAGTATACAAGTTTGTGGTCTGTTCAGCAGCATTCAACGACACTTGAAATTACATCATGTTTATTAGTAAAATTGGGGTCAAGCTTAGATCGGTGGCCAGTTGTAAATGAAGACACGTGGTTGTAGAACACCAACAGCAGTATCTAGTGATGGTATTGTTACCGTTTCCATGTGTGTATTGTTAAACATGTTATAGTTAAAAGTGTCTACCTGGTCATTTGTTCTGCACAAATGTGGTGCTGATAATGGATAATTTGAATCATCTGGTTTTACAACACGTGACTGAAGACATTTTAGATCACCATCAGTGCGTTTATAATTTTCTAAGCAACACAGTCGATTTAGAAGTTCAGCAAAATCATTGTCATCTTTTTGGCGCATGATTTTTGTCAGTTCATGCATAGTGAACAGCGATTTCCATAGGTCTGTTGCCAAAGGTCCCATTTGTTCATTCAAATCTTCAAATATCCATTTGTCCATTACAGGTATTAGCCGATAGGGATCTCCAATTAGTATGACACTGACACGACCAAACAGTTGATTTTGATTTCCTTTAATTCGTTGCAAACATTCATTATCTAGTTACAGCCTTTTATTGCCAGCCATTGACACTTCATCTACAATGGCAACAGAAAGTTTTTTATACTTCACTCGTAGTGTGTTCAGTGTATCACTATCAACGGCATAGGTGCCATATCCGTGATTTTGTCTAATTTTGAAGGCAGCATGTATTGTACTTCACTAAGCGTGTTTGATTCATTACCTTCATCACCAGGTTGCTCATGAATTTTATCATACGAAGTATCTATAAATGATTTAACTATGTCATTTGCATGATTACTCTTTTGAGAAAACCGTCGTCAATTTCAATACCAGAGTTTTTGTACAGGTCACTGTTTCTGAGTAACCAGTGTAAGGCTACAATAACATGAACTGGACGTACATTTTCTGTAAATTCACATTTGTTGTAAACCATCTTTCGTTTTAAGCGGACAGGCACTATAGCTTCTTCAAGCTGATGTGTCAATGCTTTTATTGTTGGCTGTATATCAACAGGTACATTTACAACATTTCCGTGTATGGTTAACTGACCACCTCTAGGGAGTTCACGTTCTTCCATTAAAGGTATTTGTAATGTTACTAATCACTCTTCAAGCTGATGTAAATTTAATTCTGGAGGCCTGTCTGGAAATGCCATTTTATTTGCAATACTCAACAGTGGTACTTTCCAGCTTTGCAATGTCTATAGGTATGTTTTACATATCCACTCTTTTCCATCTCTTGAAATATATGAAGTCAAACATTGCTTAAAATGCTGATTATCGGTAGTTAATGAACTCAATATTTTAGTTTTTGATGCTGGTACTTCTGAATGTCTAAGCCAACTCTGATAACCACATCTGCAAATGGGTCTACTATAAAAACACGTTATGAAACACATATGTTGCATTCTTTATTCCTTGACGTCGTCCAACTTTGGTATTCTGATGCGCTAATGATTGTTGTCTATAAATTCATTTAATATCCATATCACGGTGTCTTCCTTTATGCCTGTGGTTTTCATCCTGTCTTGAAGACTGTTTGGTTATTCTTTCCTTTTCCTGGAAGTACTTTGACTTTCTAGCCTTCTGTTTACTTAGAACATTTCTCATGCATTCCCTTTGCCTGAAGATCTCATCTGCTCTAGATTTCCTCTTTGTACTAAGTTAATTTAGTTTTTCTTTTTCTCTGTAGACTTCATTAAGTCGATCCTTTTTCTTTGATACAGCTTCATTTTGCCTGAAAATATCATTTCCTCTAGATTTCCTCTTTTTATTAAGTTCACTCACTCGTTCACCTTGCCTGAAGATTTCATTTGCTCTAGATTTCCTCTGTGTACTAAGTTCATTTACAGCTTCATTTTGCCTGAAAATCTCCTTTTCTCTAGATTTCCTCTTTGTATTAAGTTCGTTCACTCTTTCATTTTGCCTGAATGTTTCATTTCTTCTAGACTTTTTTCTTACTGTCAATTTCCTTAATTTTCTCTTGGCATCGAAATACTGAATGTAAACTCTGTTTACGTTTATATTCTCTATCATAATCACGCTTCCGTTGCTTGGCTTCGAATATCTTGTCAGTCTGCACACCACTCTTCTTAGGTCTCATCTATTTGATACTTGAAGTATGTTGAAAGCCTTTCACGGTTTTCATGCTCAACATGATGCAATTGCTCCACTGATACCAAGCCAGTTGACTGCAATGTAAGAGGTTGCAATTCAAATTGATAGTCAAATTCTATACCTAGATTGTCATAAAATGCATACAAGTAGGTAAGTAAATCATCAACACTATCAAAGAACTTTAATAGAGCTGTTCCATCTGAATTAGAGAGAGCATTTCGACCATGTGAGTGCGAATAAAAAATGCAAAACGTCCTTCAGAATCTCTAAATATTCCGGAACAAACAGAAACTGCTATGATTAACCACATGCTTGTTTGTTGCACCTTCATATTAACAGCAGTATGTAATGTTTGTGAAAATGGAACATTTGGCATTTCAATAGTCATACCAAGTAATTAATTGTTCTTAGAAATAGTGTAATTATGTGAAGACAACTGGATATTTGATGGGAGTACCACAAATTGCAATACATATGATTCGAATTTTCGGCGTGTGAGTAGGCCGTATAGCACACTGTGATACAGTTCATCACCTTTTCTCAAAATGTCATCAAGTACATTTCTTGTGAAATGTCTCTTTTGATAGCAATACAAAAACATTACAACTGCATTGCATGTACACAATCGACCTCTGGAGAGATCTGAAAATGTTACATCAGACTGTGAAAGTGGGGTCCATACAATATCCCGTAGGCTATACATATTTCCAATAGTAACTTCATTACTCTTATTTGGTTCTGCAGTGGTCTCGTTATCATTGTCCTTGCAAAGTTCATGTACTCTGACTCTTTGCAGAGTTGATTTTCAAGCATTTCGGACTCCTTGTACGGATGATTTTCAAGTATTTCGGGCTCCTTGCGGAGCTGATTCTCAAATTTTTTTTTTAATCTGGCCTCTCCCCCCCCCTCCCTTATGGAGTCTATAGTCTCTTGTGCTGCTTTTACAGAGGCTAGCATCCTCAGTTTTGTCTATCGTTTTGTCATGAATACTGTGTTTAATGAGGCCAGTATCCTCAGTCAAGTCTAAGTCTTCTATACGGGACTTACACTGCCAACTTGGAAATGAACAAACTGATCTGTAATACGGTATGTCAATATATAATTAACACCAACCGCTTTCAGTAGTTTCCCGTTGGCGAACTTATAGTTTAAGGGGTAAATGGACAGCAGCCCAACACGTACATGTCGGAGCGAAGGCAGCACCTAGAGCTCACCTCTGCTATTCTTCCATTTGATCTTATTCCTCGCTCTCTCTATCTCTCACCCTCTTCCCCCCCCCCCCTCGCTCTTTATCTCGGTCTTTCTTCCCTACTCTCCCCCCACCTCACACTCAACATCCACACACTTATACACACTAATAGACTACAATTAATTAAACTATTATGATTTGCCGCCATTTTGTTGTAAAAAAGTTTTGAATAATCTGTATGTGCTATGGGTGACACGGGCATAAGACTCTAAGTCTTATCGTGCTTCCATCTGAACAAAATAAATCACGTTTAAACCAAGTCTAAGTCTATTGCGCTGTTTTTAACGAGGCCAGCATGATTACTATCCTCAGTCCAGTCAGTCCACGTCACTTCTGCTCTGCTTTTCGCCAATATTTCTTACGAGGCATCTGAAAATACAAAAGCAAAAAAAATTGACACTCTAATGACTAAATTCAACTTTTTACCACGCCCATGCAAGTTAGGTAGTGCATGTCTTTAAACAATATTCCTGTAAGCTATTGCTATCTCAGACAGCAACTGCTTACAAAAACATTGTCATAAAAACTGACACTATTTTGATATCACAATTTGACATTTTACCAGCGTCTGGAAGAGAAAGTAGTGTACATCATTTTAAACATGTTAGTTGCTGCTGTCTAGGATAGCAACATCTTAAGAAGTAGAATTTTGAGAGTGATAATTGTTAGTATTTTTTCTTTTGTATTTTCAAATGTATAAGTGTTAACCCTTTTGATGATAACAATCAGAAACAACTCTCTGATGTGCAGAAATTTCCGTTGCATATTTTGAAACTAATTTGCCTGGAAACTGTTGCTTCTTGAGTAGCCAACTACTTCAAGATACATTATTTTCAAAATATTCAACATCTGCATAGTGGCATTGAAATTAAGATAAAGGGGTTTTCATCAGGGAAAGGGTTAATGAAATAGCACATAGCTATGACACAAATATTGCTGTTTAACCCTTTCATCATCAAATCTCTAAAGAAGTATACTACGATATAAAACTTATTCTGTTGAATATTTTAAAATTAATTTGATTGGATTCATTGCTGCCTAATTAGGCAGCAATGACTTCGAGTCAAATTAATTTCAAAATATTAGACAGTTTTCCTGTATGGTAGCGTTGAAAATGAGATATGGGGAAGTCATAGGTGAAAGGGTTAATTCTCTCAAATTTAACTACTGAAATTTATATATCTAAATTGCATTGGCAGTAACAGACAGTGTAAAGCTGTATAGATTGTGAAGCTAATTTGACTGGAAGGTATGATGCCTTAAGCAGCAATATCGCCCAGTCAAATTACATTCAAAGCCTCAGCAATCAGACAGACAGACAGACAAATCGCGATTGTATAAGAAATAGAAAAATTTACCAGAATGGATGGCAATCATAATGGAAGATTCCAGTTTATCCCTTAATCATATGACGTCACAATCAACTACGTGACGTGTATGATGACGTCATAATCAATGACGGCATTCATAGATAAATTCGTCAGGATCACATTATGGATGAATGACTAGGCGTTGTTGTACGAATTGTATGTCTTTACTATTTAATAAACATGTTATAGGCAGCAACAGCACCCAGTAAAATTAGTTTCAATTATATCCACCAGCTTACCTGTGTTGTTTTCTTGACATTGCTATTCGGGGAGTTCAGGGATCGATCGATCACGGGCGAAGTGTGAGTGGAGCTTAGCTAGAGGTGAGCGCGAGGCATAGCTAAAACAGGATCCCTCCATTGAAATATCATATTAACAAGACAGCATTTAATGCCCGGATGTGGGCACAAAAAAACGCAGTCACGTAGAGATGGGTGGGAAGCAATAAGAGGCGTGGCTTCTTCGAGAATATACTTTTCTCGATCTCGTATCGAAGGAAATCTCGCGAGATATGAATGGGGTGGGAACTTCTTGTTGGTACATGCGCACACGGTAGCGATATTCTCAGGACAACAGGTTCCGGAAGCTCTTGCTGAACATGATGGCGCCATTTTGCTAAGCAACAATGGACCTTTCCAAAGTAATGACGTCATATGACATCATAATCAGCTAAGCGGCGTGTATGATGACGTCATAATCATTACGTCATAAATCATTCTATACTTTAACTCTTAATAGTCCGACACGTTGTACAAATTGTATGTCTCTTCTATTTAATAAACATGTTGTTGAATATTTTGAAACTAAACTGACTGGGCGCTGTTGCTGCCATAGGTAACCGAGCCAGTTATTCTAGTGTTAAATGTTCAAAAGTACTCTTCTCTCGTCCTGAAGATAGACACTAGCTAACCAAAAGATTTAATTTTCTTTACCATTACCCCTTAAGGGTCAAGCCGGCGAAAAAAGATTCAGTGGTAAATTTACAAACATAGTCTTCTAAAATTAAAATATCTTGAAAAATACCATTAAAATGTTTAATTGATATATCAAGTAGTATTTTGAGCTCTGAGGCGCTGTTGACGCGAGAGAAATACAGGTGCTCGCCCACTTTCACGATGTTAAACATGATATATAACGAGCTCTGACTAATCATAGTAACCACAAAAATCGTGTACATCAGGCAACATGCTACAATGTGCTACGAGTAAAGCACGAGTTCACCAAGAACATAATACGAACTTTGTACGAAGGTAACACGGTTTTACTACGAGACAGCACTATCTTTAAACGACCTTAATGCCACCTTAATACAAGCTAAGTACGATCTTTACGATCTTAACACGATGTATACGTTCTCGATACTTTTTAAGTGCATTCTCTGCAGAACCGGCCCAATAGAGGCTTGCAGTTGAGGCCGCAAATCATTACACTGGCAGCAACATGGCAGACCGGTAGCCCATTGCTGACCTGCACTATAGAACTAAAGTAATCACGGTCGTTGCAGCTGCCACCTTGCTCGCATACCTGCTCCTCCCACTGTGGCCTCTTTCTGGGGCTACTCCTGAGCTGCCTGACCCCCAGGGTCCCTCCTCGTCCCATTTTCTTAGGTGGCATAGTTCTTCCAACACAATTCAATGCAAACTTTCTGCAGACTGGGGGGGGGGGGGGGGGGGAGGAGGGCTGTAGCACGTGTGAAACACCTGGTCAATTCCGTGTGCTGAGCACGTGAAAAGCAAGTGTCAACCACGTGATGATCGAGTGAAGCATGTACTATGATCGTATTAAACGTGTAGTGAGGTCAAGGTAAAGACGTGTTAAGCTCGTGCTAAGCTCGTACTGATCGTGTACTATGCACGTACCGGCGAGCTTATCGCGTGCACAGCATGAACAACACGTACTCAACACGATGTTTCACGAACACAACACGTGCACATAACGATGACACATGATGTCGGCTGACCACGAACAAGCACAACCTGTTCAGGATGTGTTACAATGTAAATCGAGCTTATCGCGTGCTAAGGACGATATTACAAATGTTTTAGGCGATGTCAGAGCTCGTTATGTACCGTGTTTAACATCGTAAAAGTGGGCGAGCACCTTAAAGGTGCATATTCACCCTAAATGTTTGAAAAATAATTTAATTTATCTAAGCTGTCTACTTTTAGAGGCTTACACTTTGGGCCTAGAAATAAAGAAACGAAATAAATCTTAGCAAATGATGATTTAAAGATGTTATGAGGAATAGATACCCGATCGCTCTGATTAACTTGACAATCATAATACAGATTCTCCTTTACTAGAAGAACAAAATGCTTTTTAAATTTTTGTAATCGGCCCAGCCAAAGCTGAGATAAGCATATAGCAACCACCTTGGCAACCAAACGTTTTTAGCTATCGCGCTAGAGTTGTGACGTCACACCGGGATGACACCAATTCCTATTAGTCTAGATTATTATCTCGGGAGAAAAGCTAGGCGCTCTACAGCTGCGCGTATTAGGCACCTATGCACATATTCTTTGACAATTCATTGTTCACACAGGGACACTACATTGTTCGAGATGCACAAAGGTTCAATAACATCGAAGTTGATGATATTTTTGTTGATTAAAATTTAAAGGACATACCTCATGGCCACGGTGCCTGACATTACAATTCTAACATATGATATAGGCCTGTTAGACGTGACAGTAACATCGGAGTTCGTGTACGTGAATTAGGCTATATTTAATCAAACCCACCCACACACTTCTTGGAATACAATTCTACAAATGCATAAATATGTTATCTTTCTGGATTGACTGCAGAGATTTTGCATATATGATAGGCATGCGTGTACACAACTTTTTAAATGATAGTTAAGTAGGCCTCAGTGCGCGTACCATCGCAATTTACCATTGTGTAGGCTTATGAATAAATTTATGATTGCACTATAGCCGTTACTCCAGTTATGTGTTTAAAGTTAACTAAAATGTCGGGTAAATATAAATCTAATCAAAACTAATCTATTTGCGTATAGTCTACATTGACATATTATTGACAGTACACGGTTTGTTTACAATTTAGGCAGCGGTCGAGGTGCGTATCGAGGCTTTCACTGCCGTCCGCACGCTTATAGTACAACTTAAATAACATATACTGCTGAATGTTTTGAACATAATTGGGCTGGGTTTCAACCCAAATTGTGTTCAAAATATTCAACATAACGTGTATTTGTATCGTGTTCATATGGTTCTAACTAACATATTTGTGTTTTTGCTTTGGAAGCATTTAAACTTATTTATGAGCTGCACTGTAAGTAAAGATGATACGCTAGCGACCTCTGAACATCTGTCAGTTCACCTACCTATTTAAAATTTGTTCATCCGCTACAGTTTTGCTTTTTCATAACATTGAAATATGAGTGTATGCTACTTCCATACATAGAAGAAGTTGGTTTGAAAACGATAAAGTTCATATGATTGTCACAGGCGTGATGCCCCCCTCCCACACACGCACCAACGTACGTGTTGACCCGTACATGCCTCTACATTATTATTATTATTATTATTATTATTATTATTATTATTATACAAACACATTGCCAAAAGCGTATAGGTAAACAATTACATTCTAATCAGTAATCACCGGAAATTTCACATAGCACACACTGACACACTTATTGTAGATTCGTAATCTTCAGAAAAAGTTGTAACTGCACTCTGTAGCCTATACATTTAGATATGAATAATAGTACAATTATAGCCATCGTCACCCTCTCCCACAAACCTCGATCATCACGCTCACATCCATCCATCCCAGACAGTACATAGTACACCCAGTCCTTTCAAGAATGGTAATGGATCCGCAGATAGGCCTACTAGACTACAGAGTATTTGTCACATGCATTGAAATATTGCCGATTTTCAGCATTGCCCATGGTTTACCGTAGTTATAGGCCTATTATTATGCCAATATATCTATCCATGAAACCATTAAAAATGAGTAAATATTATAATAGATTTCTAAAAATCATGATTTTTTATTTCTTGAAGACTTAGCTTCAACCTGACATAATTTGTTATGGTAGGTGAAGTCTATCCTGTTAAACGCACGTTTTAAAATATATGTTACCTTTGTACTACAGACAGAAAAATATTGACCCAGATCACAGCGCCGTTCCCGGTGTGACGTCACAGCGAGTGGTGATGTGATTCAGATTGAGGCGTCATTTAATCTCGTTATTTGGGCTGCTTAACATATTTCTTTCACTCCAAAGTGACGCTATTGTGTTTAAATAGTGTAGTAGATCATACAATTAATTAAAACTCGTTATCGACCACACGTCCTCACAAGACCTTGAATTACATATATATTAATATAGTTTTTTGAGTTGTGAAATTGAATTAGAGGCTCGTGCCTCTAATTCAATTTCACGACTAAAATAATTATATTAATTTAGACGGAATGAAATCATCATATGGTAACATTTATTTCGTTTCAATACAACTAGTCACATAATTTAAGCCTCTAAATGTATTCAATGTTAACAATCTTATTTTCAAGCATTTAGGGTGAATATGTACCGTTAACGTTAAAGTGACAACTCCTTTCTGATTTACGGTTATTCTGTTGAATATTTTGAAAAGTATTTGACTGGGATTGATCTGCTGCCGCCTATTGCAAGAACAGGTTTCAGTTAAATTAGTTTCAAAACATTCAACAGCTGTCCAGCGTAGTATTCATGAAATCGAGACATTGGGAATTTAAAGAATTATTGGGTTGATTATTGAGGTCCTGAAATCCCAGTCTTGTCCTATCGAAACAAAACATATAGGATAGTTGTTGAATATTTTGAAAATAAAGTCACTGCAGTTTTTTCACTGCTGCCAGTCAAATTAAGTATCAAAAAAATATTCAACATTATATTTCGTATAGGGACTATGTTAGAACGTATATATCGTATCGGATTCTTTGCGTTGAAACAGTTAGTAAGCTCCATGCATAGGCCTATTGTTTGTCAAGCCTATATACATATTCCCGATTGTCAAACTACATTATAGTACCAGGCGCACAATTACGACTGCATAACTGATTTATACACATTTAAATTTAAAGGTTAAGCCTATCTATCAGCCAAAATGACGTATCTTACTAACTACTAATCGTCATGATTACTGCAGTTATTTGTGCCTGTGTTAGCTTCTCGTTTGCTTTAAAAATTGTTAATATAAACGAGAAATTCCATTCCCTATCTAACGACAGCACGTACCATTTCAGCATCGGGGACGCGGTACTCGCCAAGTATCCGCCAAGCGCCAATAGAACGCACTAGCGATTCTCCTTAGACTACCCCTCAACTGAGTTATACTACAGGTTCAACGTGATGGCCGTCGACTTCCATTTCACAAGCGGTGATTGCGCAGATAGTCCCGTTACAATCCATGATGACATTTACGCTGACCCGATTCTTGTGAAGTTATGTGGTACACATGTGTCCAACAACGCACATCACTAGTGGTAATTTACTTACACTGGACTAAAAGACATTTATCCCTAACGGAGGTAATTTCTTTCAAGTTTTACTCACAAAATACACAAAGCGAAATACCGTCTTTACGTTCTTTTGCGAAATCGGGAAGTTCGTCGGAGTTAATCCAAAGACCTGTAACTACCGCACCGTGAAGATGAATGAACATTGTGGAAGTAAGGTACTTCCAGTTAACGATTCGGCCATTTTCTTAACATACCCTCTCGATACCGACCAATCGTCCTGTCACCTTGAACTGCATGGGAGCACTAGTGATGAACAGTTCCTTGTAACTCTTGTCTCTGGTCAATGGTCAGACGATGATAACTGTACAACTGATTATCTGATGTTACTAAACGTGTTTCCATCAACGAGTGGTGTCCTCGCGCCGCTGTGCCTCAAACAACTTGCTTTTTTCGCCGAGAGCACCTATTTTACGTCTACGACACGTTTGCGATTAGAATATACGAGTGCTATGTCGCAGACCCAGAACAGTTACCAATTTATGCTTACAAAATTCACGAATAATACATGCAATGACGACACCCAGTTTACCTGCAACAATAGAATCTGCATCAGTTATGACCTCACATGTGATGGCTGGAATAATTGTGGCGACAGTTCGGACGAGCTTCGTGGATGTACACAGGCCTATACGTGCCACTTAGTCACCCAGATTGAATGCGCTTTAGTATGCAGTAACGTCAGTCTCACGTGTAGCGAGTTTATGTACGACGTATTCACCTTGCTCGAGGAGTGAAAGTATGGCAAAGTTGCTATGTAGTAATGGACGCTGTATCGACCTGAGCTTCAAATGTAACGGGCAGAATGACGATGGTGATTATTCTGACGAATTGTCAGATCAGATCTGTTTGGGCCCAGTAGTGACGACTACGGCTAAGCCTTGTCAATCGACCATCTTCGCCACCAGTACACTGATTGGTCGCCTTTATGTTCTCCTCCTGGCTAGCGCTGCGGCCAATTCGTGTTTCCTTGAAGCCAGGCTTGCGCGATTATTACTTTGAGTTATCGCGATCGAGTATTTAAGAATAATCGTGATTACTCGATTAATCGGCCTGGTTACAAATTAGCACAGGTATATCAATGACTAAAAGATGCAATGGTGGTTAGAAATGTTCATTTTCAGGCCAAGAGAAAACTATTTTTGAAAAATTTCACCAATCATTCCAATGATACATTTCCAAACAAGAGTCTTCTCTTGGCCTGCAAATGGCCATGCATTCGCTGAGCAAAATGTAAATAAAAAGGTAGATTTTGAAATATTTTATACAGTGAATTTTTTCACGATTATTTGATTATTTCGTTTTTAATCATTTAAATTCAGGATTGAAAAAAAATAGTCACGATTTTCGATGCAATCACATACTCGCGCAAGCCTACTTGAAGCCATATCTAAGCACCATCCTACAGTAACCTACAGCTAACAAATAAGCTAACAAAAAGAGAAACTATAGTTAGTTAGCGCAATTTTGAACACGCTATAAGAACTGTTCTGTTGAATATGTTGAACATAAGCCGATTGGAATACTCTTCCAAATCCAATGGACCTTCCCACTTTTAGCTATGTCGCGCCCATCCTTAGCTACGCTCCACCAACACCGCGCTCGCGTTGGGATCGATCAGTCCCTGAACTACCTGACCATCAATTTCTATTAAACTGTACAGATATGTTGATGAATAAACAACGCCCAGTCAAACCAGTTTCAAAATATTCGACAGAACGCTTATTTTGTAACGAGATACTACTCGTACAACGTGTCGAACTATTAAGCGGTTAAGACGGACTAAACCGAGTCATTTATGACGTAGCTTGATTATGACGTCATGTGACGGATGGATAAATTGGAAAGGTCAATTATGTTCAAAATATTCAACAGTAGGCTTTGTTTTCTTTTGGAAACATGTTAAGTTATTTCTGTGCCGTGCTGTAACTAATGTAATGATGATGGTGGAGGTGGTGGTGGTGGTGGTGGTGATGGTGGTGGTGGTGGTGGTGGTGGTGGTGGTGGTGGTGATGGTGGTGGTGGTAATGATGATGATGATGATGATGATGGTGGTGGTGGTGGTGGTGGTGGTGGTGGTGGTGGTAGTGATGGTGATGGTGGTGGTTATATGATTAAACGCACTGGCTCAGGATCTCCCAAGGTTGGGAGATATTTTTTATTTATTTTATTGTCTGAGATTTGTTATGTTTGTTTGATTGAGGCGGTATGGCCTAAAAAATATGAATAATATATATCATTCATTCTGAAGGTTTTTGAAGAGGTAATTTCGATTTAACCAAGATGTCACGTAGATTGGAGTTTTTCTTAAAGGCTATCACTGGACGCAAATTGAGAGGTTCTTTCATATTATCCTGCAATTTATGATATTCATCTTTCAAAATTTCAGAAATTTCAACATTTTTTCGATTGTATGTTAAACTGAATGGAATAATTTCACGTTGATCAGCAAGACCAGGGTCCACGTTTATGCCTCTCGGCCATTTTATTTTCAGTTGCTTAATCCAAAATGATTCTCGAAGTTTTCTTTGTTTATCAGTTTCTTCGGCCGTAGCAGAAAGAGGCAATTGCTCAATAGGCATAATTTCAAAGTGTCTATCGACAGAATGACCAGGAAGATTGAAATGTTGAGCTACGTTGGTGTCCTCGTCGTGTCTAATATCGCAAAGGTGTCTAGTTGCTCGCCATCTTAAAGGGCATTTTGTTTCACCGACATACTGCTTTTGGCATAATTGGCAAGATATTAAATAGATAACATTTTTAGAATCGCAATCTAAATTAGATTGAAGTTGGAATTTGCTTTTGTTCTGATAACTGACAAATGTTTTCTGATTAGGTAGATAGAGGTCTAATTTACACCTCTTCTTTCCACATTTCTGAGATTGTCCTATGCCTATAATCGGACGATTGTGCCGAATTTTGGTAGGCTTTTGATCGGCAGCCTTATCAGTAATAGTTTCCAAATCATGTAAAGTTTCGGACTTTATTTTGCGCAAAAATCGTGTTGAATATCCCCTCGGTTTGAGGGCTTTAAATAAGGTGGAACACGCAGATTCAAAATTCTTTCTACCACTAGAATTACGGTGAAATCGGATAATCTGTGATTTGACAATACCTTTAAAAGCATGAGGTGGATGGAAAGATTTCTTATGCAGTAGTTGATGGGAATCGGTGGGCTTAAAGAATACTTTGTAATCAAGAAGCGCACTCGTGTTATAATGTACACCTTTGTAGAGAGTAACGTCCAAAAAGTCTACGGACGACTGGTCGATGTTGGCTTTAAGTCTGATGTTAGGATAGTGATTGTTCAAACTAGTGAAAAATTCGTCAAACTCTTCCATCGAATGATTCCAGATCATAAAAATATCATCGAGGTACCGGCGGTAAAATAAGGGCTGCTTAGAACATTTGTTAAGCGCATCTTCTTCCCACTCAGCTACATAGATGTTGGCAAAACTAGGACTAAAACGTTTACCCATAGCGCATCCACAAATTTGTTGGTAGATTTCGCCAGCGAATTCGAAATCATTGCCCTTTAAACTCAGCTCCAGGAGAGCTAATATTTCGCTAGTGGGCCTATTGTTATCAGGATATGTATCAAATGCTCTGCGAACAGAAGTCAAACCCCTTTCGATGTCGAGGGTTATCAAGAGTGAGTTTGGAGGAACAGAAATTTTGGAGACCTCGGATAGGAAATCCTCAGTGTTGTTCAAAAAGCTGAAATGTCTATTCGCAATTGGTTGTAGGTGGTAATCAATAATTTCACTAATTCGATAAGATTCAGAGCCGCAATCAGAGATAATAGGTCGGACCGGTGGTATCATAGGGTCGGACCATGACTCAATGGGTTTATGAATTTTTGGCAAAAGGTAAACGTAAGTGGATTTGAATCTCGTTTAGCAGTAAGGTATTTAAACTGCTTTTTCGTTATGGCCTTGTTGTCAGCCATTTCTGGAAGGATTCCATTAAATTTATCACAATTATTTTGCCAGAGTGGTTCGTCTAATTTGCGGTAATGTTTCAGATTACTGAGTTGCCGATGCGCTTCACGAATATAATTATCCTTACACATTATTACAGTAGCAGATCCCTTGCCAGCAGGCTTTATAACGATGTCATTGTTTTTACGCAAACCTGTTAAGGCTAAACGTTCTTGATATGACAAATTTTGATGATTTTTTAGGAAATTCTAAATTTTCAACACGCTCCTTGATAGCTTTTATACTATCAGGGATCGCAGGGTCAACCAACTTCGAGTTAGGTGCCCAGCCAATTTTTTCAACAAAAGGTAGAAAGTTGTTTTTCTTGGAATTTCGAAAAAAGTCTGCCAATTTTACACGGTGAGAAAATTCTTCAATTCCCCATAAGCCATTATCTAAAAGGGTATCTATGTCGACTTTGGGCCGTGGTGTTGGTACATATGTTAGACCGAGATTTAGGAAAGATCTTTCTGCTTCAGACAATGTAAAACCAGTTAGGTTAACGATATTACCACCCAGGCCAATTTCTGGGTGGTTAGTACCCTGACCCGTAGTTAGTTTAAATTAAGGTGCGATAACCAACTATTATACATCTTATTTGCAGTGCACTCAGTCCAGTGGATGTTGTCCTCAACCACCTGAAATTCAGACACGGGGAGGCTGGGCAGGATATGGACCTTGTCCCTTAAGGCCTCTACACGGCTGTTAACGAATTGTATGTTTCGTTTCTGGGTTGTAGTCAGGTGCTTCGAATAATTTAGTTTGGCAAAGTGAACTTTAGCCTTTGGAAATTTTGAACGCATGGTACTAAACAGATTCTCAATTCTTTGGGAGGTGTCATGCTGAAGTTCGTCCTTTTCATTAATTCCGATGTTAAGCATGATACGCTGAGGTTGGAAGACCTCATTGTATTTTCTAACCATATTCCTAATGTGGTTTATCTTAGCACCTGGATAGATTGCTACCTGCATATCTGGATGAGGTGTCTGATTGATACGAGCTAAATTTGAAGACCCAATCAGCAGAATCTTCTTGTTCAGAGTAGGCAGGCGCCATTCATTCTTGTTAGTCACCACGAACCGAAACTTGTAGAAAGACCTATGCTCTTTGGGTGTATCCCTAGGCGTAGGTTTGGGCTTAGGTGTGGGCGTAAATTTAGGTTGCGGTGGCTTGGACCTCGGTGTCGACGATCTGGTCTTTTTCGGTCAGTAGCTGCTCCTTGTGGAAGTGGAGGAAACTCGACTGGGGACAGTGGCGAGACAGGAAGAGGGATCTGACTAGGATCCACATGAGCAGACACTGACGGTGACCATTCTGGCAGTGGGATCAGGAGCGGATCCACTGCAGGGGGAACACTGGTGAGCACTGGTTATTCACCCGCTTAACTCATGGGGGACTCTCAGTGGGTGACCTATTCCGTTTCCGATTTGATTGGGGGATGACTGGTAAGGTCAAGGCTGACATTGCAGTCGGTGTGCCTGGTAGGGCCACAGAGGGCCCTGCAGTTGATGTTCCTGGTAAGGTCACAGGTGACCCTACAGGGGGTGTTGTACTATGGCAGGTTCTAAAATGAGGATCAAAAGTTCAGATGAAATCATAAAACTGATCAATTGATGAAGAATGAAACTTCCTGCCATAGTTATTTCGGGCCCAATTTATTGCTGTGGTCTTCGCTCTACCTAATTCTAAATTTGGTTTGGACTGAGCTTCGATGAGGAGCGACATAAGACGACCAAGCTGGAAAGTATAGTGACTAATGTTAACCTGAAGCACAGATATGGCCCATTTCAAATTTGCTGCAAAGATGTCCTTACGGACCTCGGCGTTTGGCATCGCTGGTTTACAGAAGAAATTCTGTCTCTCTAACTCTGACACTTTCCAGGTCAATCCAGGAGGGAAACTGCCCCTACGTACATGAACATTCAAGATGCCAAGGTGGTGAAAGCATTGTATAATCATGTAGTAACACTTGGTTCGTGCAGCCTGGGCAGATGGCTGGCGACTGTCGTTAGACCGCCTGTCATCCCGTCTTCTACTCTTGCTAACTCCAGCCATAATGTTACTAGTTAGATAATTCAATGTTTCTGCCACTAAAATCGACAAGAATACCAAAAATTTGAGGGGACCTAATGGAATCGTGAACCAAGGGAAGTCTATCGAATTACAAGCCTAACAAAATCTACAGGCGTATCAAAAATCTACCGCTGAAAAAAAGAAGGTTATGATTAAGCATGTTAATATTTAAATAATTCATATAAACTTTCAAAGGATAATTGTGTATATTACCAATAATCTTATGCACCGTCGTGAAGTGGGCGACCGGTTTCGACAAGGTTTGTCAGCTTCAGGCCACAGAACAAATCTATGGTGGTGGTGGTGGTGGTGGTGGTGGTGGTGGTGGTTGTGGTGCTAGTGGTAGTGGTAATGATGACGATGACGATGACGATGATGATGATGATGATGGTAGTGATGATGATGATGGGATGATGATGATGACGACGATGTTGATGTAATAATAACGTTGAAATGTAGTGATAATAACGAGAATAATTACAATTGTAATATGTAATACTGTCATAGTGTCTGCCACGTTCTTATAGTATGTAATTTACACGCAAAGGCAGAATTACTATGAAATAAACTATCTATATATCTACTTATAATCACTATGCTAGAATGCCTCTTATTTCAAGCCCAAGTAATTCATCATCCTTTACTAAGAATTATTTCCAACTAGTGTTATTACTGCCCCCACCCACCGGCCACAATTCTGCAAAAAGGACATAGCGCTGATCACTGTCAAATTCGCGTTTGTGAAAACCCCTGCCCTTCCTTTCCTGGGAACAGTTTTGGAACGGACTTCAAACACACTAAATGTAATAATCAGCATTACTTTTCATAATCCGATTGATGAATTTAAGACCGGACTTTACAGACAAACTCACCTCCTTTAAATACCATGAAACCAATCTAAACGTAGGGCCGTAGCTGTGCTTTATGACGAGAATACAGCTATCTCGCTCCCGTTAGCGTAGGAAATCTCGCGAGAATGACCATGAAACCTGGCGCGAAACTGTTACGCTTATAAACATTTAGTTTATCTATCGATCATATGACGTCATTATCAACTACGTGACGTATATACTGACGTCATAATGAATTACCTCACGAACGCTTAATTGACGACGGACTAAGCGTTGTTGTACGAATTGTAGGTTTTTACTAGTTAATAAGCATGCCACAGCCAGCTATGCCCCACTCATCAACGGCTAAGCTCCACCCACACATCGCTCGTTTTGGCATCGATCAATCTCTGAACTCTCTGACTATCAATCCCCAGAAAAGCATGCAGGTAGCTGTTGAATATTATGAAACTAATTTGACTGGGTGCTGTTGCTGCCAATGCCTTCCAGTCAGATTAGTTTCAAAATATGCAACATAATGTTTATTGAAGCGATGCGAATCTAATCTCAATGTTGTACTGCACCGATAGAATATGGTTTATAGATTCCATATCATTCATATCCTGTCACATTCCCTGATCTGTATCGCAATCATCTGCTTTGTAATATCGAGTAAATGTTGAACAGTGATCGACACCATTTTGCCTCCTCAAGCTATTGTGTGTGATGCCATGTAAGCTCCAATGCATCACATTCTTTATTATGTAATGCTCATTCCATTGAATATTTTGAAACTAATTTGACTGGAAGTTGTTGATGCCTATCGCAGCAACAACTTCCAATCAAATTGGTTTCAAAATATTCAACAGCTTACCTGTAGGATTGCTTTTATACCACATTACCAAACTATAGCTGGCACCTCTATGACTGAGCGTATATACCGAGGCAGACACACTAGGGTTTTTCTGATTGGTTGAAAAGTAAATCATGACAGCCATCATAGGGTGTACTAAATCCTGAATATCTTTCCTTAGCTGCGTGATAAAAAGCTTAAAATTACCTGGATAGTTTATGACCGGCATGTTAGATCACCTGAATAGCTATCAAGAGATGGGATTAGTTATCCTTTAAATAGTAACGCCATACAATTCGTACACTGACGGACTTTAACAGCACAATGTATTGTGACGTCAGCCTACATATGACGGAACTAAGTATGACGAGTGACAGATCTGATCCCTCCATTCAGACAGTTGTGATGTCGGACATTCCACTCTTTCGTCTCAGACCTACGTTATTTGATTGTGACGTCAGCTAACAAGTGACGTATTCTGATTATGACGTCAGGTACTTGAGTGACTGATTAGATCATCTATAGTGATATTATCACCACCAGATCATATGTAGAACGTTAACCTTGCAATTCTAATGATGTCATAATGATGCAATAATGATGTGCGCGACCAGATACATTGAGGATTCCAGTTTATCCATCAATCATATATTCAGAGTGTTCAGGGATCGATCCCTCGATCCCAACACGAGCAAATTGTGGGTGGAGCTTAGGTCGAGATGGGTGGGGCATGGCTAAACCTGGATTCCTCCAGTAAGCAGCAGTACAGCTTATACATAAGTTAGAATGTTTCCAAAACAAAAACAGAAACATGTTACGTAGTACAATTTTGAATACGATTTTTGAAGAAAAAAATGGTCCGTTGAATATTTTAAAACTTAATTTGCTGCTTTGAGGATAAAAGTTGGCGGAATTCAACTAAATTTGGCATTCCCATTGCCTATATTATTGCGAATTACGAGACAATGTTTAGGATGAGGGTGAGGTAGGAAGGGGTGGGGTGTCAGAAGGCCAAAGTTGGCAAAAGCGTGGGGGATTTGAGATGACGTGCCATCGACTGCGTATTCTAGTTATTATTCCCATCATTCACATTGTTTTATTATGTTCTTGTTATATGGTGAGAATATCAATATACTAGCTAATATTGTCAATATTGCTATGTTTTTGTTATTGAATAATAGTGCTATTCTTACTAAGGTGCCCTTAGTATATCATAAATATCTCTCCACCCCACCCACCCACCCACCCACCCACCCACCCACCACGCTCTCGCTCTCTCCCCTCCCTCCCTCCCGCCCTCCCTCCCTCCCTCCCTCCCTCCCTGTCTGTCCGTCTGTCTGTCTGTCTGTCCGTCCATCCGTCCGTCCGTCCGTCCGTCCGTCCGTCCGTCCGTCCATCTCTCTGTCTGTCTTTACATTAAAAAAAACCGCATTGGCACAGGAATTTAATTAAAAATTTCTTTACCTAAATTTGTCCTATCGAGACCAAGTTTAGATTTACTTAGAGTGGTCCCCCCTTCAGATTAGTTGGGGTAAAGTGAACTAATCAGTAGGTCGCTTTTCACAGGTAAAGGCTGGGATTGATACTACATTATAGAGAAATCACACACACACGCACGCACGCACGCGCGCAAGCACGCACGCACGCACGCACGCACGCACGCACGCACGCACGCACGCACGCACGCACGCACTCATCTGAACGAATGCACGCAATAATACATGCACACAGTAATACATGCACGAATGCACGAATAATGCATGCATGAACGCATGCACGAACAGACGCACGAATTCATGCACGTACACACCCACGCACTAATGTACTCACGAATTAATGCACCCACACCCACATACACAGACGCGCACACATACACCCACGCAAGTATAGATGCATGCACGTACGTATGTACGAGCAACACCCACACACATACACATGTATGAACAAACGCACGCCGCACGCACGCACGCACGCACGCACTCACGCACTTTTGCAGACACAAATCTAAAAGATGTCCTACGGATATGATTTTATGTTGCCCCACCTTTGATTTTGGTTGGGATTAGATTTATTTAAGAATAGGTAGGGCGGAATGAAACCTTGTCATTGTTAGCAGGAACTATGAGGTCTAACTTTGATCTTACTAGTAAATCTTTCAGGTTTGGATTTCTATTGTAAGCTATTACTGGTCGTGCTTTGATCGGTTCCTTTAATTTAGATTGCAGCTGTGAATATTCATCTTTCATGGTTTTCGCTAATTCAGCATTACGTCTACTGTATATGTGTTGAAATGGGATAAGTTTGTTCTTTTGTGATATTCCCGAATCTACATTTATTCCAAATGGTGCTTTTGTTTGGAGTGTTCTAATCCAATGGCCTTCTAGTATTTTGCGAAACGAACTCATTTCTTCTTCACTATCTGTTCTATTGCCATGCTTTCAAAATGATGCTCAACTGAATGATCTGGAAGTTGGAAATGCTGAGCAATTGGCGTATCTGCTGAGGTGTTAATATCAGAAACGTGGCGTCTAGCACGCACTCTAAATGCAATTTTTGTTTCACCAACATACCGTTTCTGACAAAGGGCACAATTGATCAAATAGACTACATTCTCAGAATCACAATACATATTTGTTCGGATACTTTATATTCTAATTTTCCAGAGGAATCAAATTGAGGACCCTTATAGATCGTGACATCTAAAAGGTCAACTGATGTTCCACTAATAGTAGCTTTTAGCTTGATGTTTGAATCTTGGTTATTTAAAATGCGAAAAAATTCCCAAAAGTCTTCTTCTGAATGTTGCCAAATTATGAAGATGTCATCTAGATATCTGAGGCAAAGAAAGAGGCTTTTTGGTTGATTTGTTCAGTGCCTCCTCTTCCCACCCCGCAACATAAATCGTGGCAAAATTTGGGCTGAATCGTTTACCCATTGATGGTAATTTTCACCATTAAATTGGAAATCGTTTCCTTTAAGACTTAGCTCTAATAATTTTAGAATTTCCGTGTCTGGTCGATCTGGATCAGGAAATGTGACAAAAGAATTCTTAATAGCATTGCCTCCAGCATCAATATTTATTGATATACATATCATCTATGTCTAATGTGACTAAATATGCATCTTTCGGAACTGACAATTTGGATAACGTTGAAAGAAAGTGTTCTGTGTTCTTGAGAAAGCTCTTGTGTCTATTAGCAATGGGCTTTAAATAGTAATCAATACATTCTGAAATGCCATAAGACTCAATGCCACAGTCTGAAATGACGGGTTGTCCAGGTGGTGTCAATGGATCTAACCAGGTGCTGATAGGTTTATGGATTTAGGCAAGATATAAAATGTCCGATTTTGTGGATTATTCTCACCTAGCAGATACTTTTGCTGTTTCTTATCGATGTACTTATCTGAATGCAATGAATTAAGTATTTCAATGAGATTTTGTCGGTTTTGAGACGAAATTAAATTATCAAGTTTTCTGTAATGCCTGGTGTTAGTTAACTGCCTTTCGGCCTCGCGGATATAGTTTTCTCTAGACATAATTGCTGAACCTTTGTCGGCTGGTTTTATAATAATATTCTGATTTCTACGTAATTTGTTGATAGCCTGTCGCTCGAGAAATGAAAGGTTGTGCTTATTGTTTGTAACTGGCAATGATCTGGCTATACCAGCAACCGTTTTTATGGTTGCTTTAATATTGTCATCAACTAGCCTATCTGGAGGGTCCCAACCGGATTTTCCAGTGAATGGCTTTGACTCTCCATTTAAATTTCGAACATGATGGGCTATTTTTACGAAATGACGAAAATTAGCTACTTCAATAAGACCTGTGTCTAAAAGCAAATCTAATCCTGTTTTTGGCTTTGGAGTTGGTACAAAAGTAAGACCACGATCGAGAATTGATTTTTCAGATGGTGAGAGATCATAGTCAGCTGCTAAATTGACCAGGTTTGTTCCTAATCCTATGTTAGGGGGAGCTATTGCCTTGACCCACATATAGTTTTAACTAAGTACCGTCAACCAATGGTTATAAATACAAGTAGCTGTTTCTTTCGTCCAATGGATTCTATCCTTCTGAACATGAAAATCGGCATCAGAAATTTTGGGGATGACCGTATCAACGTGGCAGTTGGACCTTGCTGATTCGTTGATACGCTTGAGACAGACATGCTGTCTGTCTGTCAGTATGTCTGTCTGTCTGTCTGTCTGTCTGTCTGTCTGTCTGTCTGACTGACTGACTGACTGAAGGACTGACTCACTCACTAACTCACTCACTCACTCACTCATCCACTCACTCACTCACTCACTCACTCACTCACTCACTCACTCACTCACTCACTCACTCACTCACTCTCTCGCCATCCCTCTCTCTCTCTCGTTCTCTCTCTATCTATCTCGCTCTCTCTCTCCTCTCTCTCTCTCTCTCTCTCTCTCTCTCTCTCTCTCTCTCTCTCTCTCTCTCTCTCTCTCTCTCTCTCTCTCTCTCTCTCTCGCCCCCCCCCCCCTCTCCCTCCCACTCTCTCGCTCTCTCTCTCTTTCTCTTCTTATATGTTCGACTGACCGTATTTATACCATCAGTCCGGAGAATGTCATGAATTGGGTAGCCAGGCAGAGGTTGCCTACCGTTTCCCACAGCTTGGTTTCGAAGTCCATTTTACCTGGCTATAGGCCTACCTCCTTATCCTATTTCAGGGAAAAGTACTTCCAACGTGTACTCACAACTGGTAAATTGCGAGTAGCAGAATTCTGTTTGGAACTGATTGTGATGTGTAGGTCTATGATCATGGAAGTTGAACAATGATGTCCAAGACAAATAAGTTCCCTATGTATGCACATTTATTTTGTAGAATGTCATGTCAGACACATAAACATATTATTTCAACAGATATTTACTGTATTTTCTGACTGTGCAATGTTGAAATGTGGCAGCAAAAATTATACAGACCATGTACTCAAATTATCTCAAAACAAGTACATACACATGATTAAATGTCCTTTTACTGGCTAAGTAAAATCTGCTGACTGTGCTGGTCAGACTCAGTGGTCAATCACATAGGTAAAGATGACTTCTTGTCCATCGAACTCTCTCCCTCGATGCATGCTGATCATGCGCAAGTCGGACAAAGGCTTAGTAGATATTGTTGATAGAAGCGACAAAATTCAAGATTTCAAGATTAATTTATTATTCGTAGATCATACATGTGATACATGGGGTATACACATTATACAATTTATACAGAGGCAAGACAGTTTACATATTATTTATATATCTCTATCGATTAACTGTTAAACAAATAGTATAGATTTACTACAGTAATGTGATTGGTTCTTCTCAGGCAAGCTAGTTTCATACTAACCATTTCTTCGGTCACAATATCATTTTATTTTCAGATATAATATTTACGGGGTATGCATGTTGGCCGTGTTTGTGCGACAGTTTCATTAATCTGCGATCTATCGCAGATTATTGTTTTTTCTCAGGATCTGTATTCTTCTTCTTATTATTCTTCTTCTTCTTCTTCTTCTTCTTCTTCTTCTTCTTCTTCTTCTTCTTCTTATTATTATTATTATTCTCAAGGAATTTCGCAACCTATCTCCTCCTACAGTTTGTATCTGATCAACTTCAAACTTGGTCAACCTCTACTACCCTTAAGGATCTAGCTTGCTATTATTTTTCTTCATGATCTGGTGTATGGTTTCCGAGATATCTGCATTTCCGCGGGCAAAGGTCCCATAGGAAATGTATGGGAGCAATATTCGGACAGAGACTACTCCTAGAGTTTTTCCTCAACCATCGTGAGACTTCACGGACTTCTAGCATGTGTTGATCCGCATCTCCACCCAAAATATCTTTAGGATACGGTGAACAAATTTGGACAAAACCCTACATAAGCCGAATCTTTTGGAATCAAGACCAAGATGGTTGAAATTTGGCATATACGTAGATGCATATTATACTACTATTGATTGATAAAATAAAATCGTTAGCGAACATGTTAACCATTCAGAGCTCTGCATTGCCGTGCCCACCATTTCCCCATAGGACATGTATGAGAGAAATATTCGGATACTGACTGCTCATAGAGTATTTCATCAATCCTCTTGAAACTTCAGAAACTTTTAGCATGTGTTGATCCGCATCTCCACCCAAAATAAATTTTGTGTCCGGTGATCCGTGTTTTTAAGAAAATAATTCATTTTTCTATGTTGGTCAGATGTTTGATATTTGGCATATACGTGGATACATTATACTACAATTGATTAATAAAATAAAATCATTAGCGAACATGTTAACCTTTCCAAAAGCTGCATTTCCGTTCCCAACATGTCCCATAGGGAATGTATGGGAGCAATATTCGGTCAGCGACTGCTCCTAGAATTTTTACCAGATCATCATGAAACCTAACATATTTCTAGGATCTGTTGACACGCTAGATGACCCAAAAAGTCTTTTCAGTTCAAGGACCAGTTTTTGAGAAAATGCTGAATAAAAACAATTATTTGCCATCATGAGAATTCTTACTCCTGTCCCTGTCAGAGGGTTGACGTTTTTGACATCCCTAGATACCAGAAACTACTATTGCTTACTAAAATAAAATCGTTAGTGAACATATTATCATTTCTATTATTGCAAATCTGCACACTAAACAATATTTCCTTGATATGCTGATAGATGACGGAATTATGGTCAGATTGTTTCAGCACTTAGATCGCCTGATCCGTGGAGGAATTGCCTCTCAGACACCATTTACACAACTCTGATATCCCGAACTGTTCATGAGATATTGAGATTTTTATATCGTAGACAAATACGTCAATAGGGAATGTATTGGAAATTGATTTGATGATAAATGACCCAGTTTTGGAAATATCATATCTAAACTTGGTACAATTCTAGTACGCACAATGCATGTATAGATCATCTACAGAAATTGGATCTTGTCTATGGTTCCCGAGAATTCCACGTTTTCTTGTCCAAAAAGTCCAATTGGAAATGTAAGGGAGTGCTATTCGGACAGCAACTCGTCCTAGAGTTTCTTGCAGATCATGGAGAAACTTAAGACTTCTAGCATCTGTTAACCCGCATCTGACACCTACATATTTTTCTGGTCCATTGAGTACAATTTGTACTACACTTGTCCGTGCCCAAAATGCCCCATAGGAAATGTATGACAGTGATATTCTGATAGTGACTCCCCTTAAGGTTTCTGCAGATCATGTTAAAACTTAACATCCTTCCAGAATCCATAGTCACACATCCGACCCAGAATCAAGAGAAAGGCCATCAAATGTCAAATAAAGGAGAAATTATTGACTCAATCAACTTCAACAGGTAAAGGGAGATAAGTCATGCCAAAAACTATACTTGGTCAGTTTCTTTAATTCATTAATGTCACCTTTATTTGACATTTAATGGCTTTTCCCTTGATTTTGGTACATATTTCACTACAGCAAATCAGGACCCATTAGTTTATACTTTAGGGTCAAGGCTATTGGTTTTCAAGAAATCAGCTTTTCCAAACCATGTGTTAAACTCTGGGGATTTCAACTATGGATCTTTGATCTGCGACCACACTTTTTATCAGATCAGCATCAGACATGTTCAGTGATCATGTGAGAAGAGGGTTTATAATACTCCTTAATGTCCAGTCATCGCAGATTTACAGTTACTTCAGTAAATGGGTTCTAGTTCATTTTCGAATTGCTTAGAAATTACATTTATTGGTTGGCAAACCTTACAAAGTAGGTTTTTGTTAATGCTAGCGAATAACTGGGACCTTTTTAAATAATTTGGTCGCTTACGGTAGTATTAAAGGTAGGGTTTCTAATCGTAATGTATGAAAAAAGTCGCAAATAAAAATGTAATGAAATTCATCTCCAATTTCTTTTTTGTCACAAATACTGCATTTCCTTTCTTCTCTTAGTATTCCTTCCCACCTTCCCTTTTCATTTGGTAATGAATGGTTACTGGTCCTATACCCAGTGAATAATATTCTATTTCTATCATTAAGTGTAAGAGGTATGGTTCCGTTTCCCAGTCAGTCTTGAACGAATTATGGATCTTACCCTCCGACAATTCCTGCATTTGAGCGAGCCACGTTTGCATAAATTGGTGCTCTATGTTTCTAGTAAATGTAGCTTGAATGATTTTGGTGCTATGGATCGTGTGTGTGTTTCAAAGGTATTATCTAGAATGGTTTTAATGCATGTTAGCCATTTGTATGCTTTTCTGTTTTCAATAAAATCTTTTAACATCTAATTATATATTTGTAATGCTATTTTATTTTGCTTTCCTTAGATAGGCCTTATTCAGTATATGAGCATGCACTTTGCTATTAATACCTTATTAGCAGTTCCCCTAGTTCCCCATATGTCATGTATTTATGTGCGCTTCGCTTTATTTTTAAAGGGTGTCTTAAAAATTCTAGATGTGCTTTTTCGATTAATTTACGTTTTTCGATTCCAATAATTTCCCAGCCACTAAGGAAGATCGGTTCTAGTATTTAATAATAATAATAATAATAATAATAATAATACTCGTTATTTATTGAGGGTAAATCTTCAAGTACACGGCCTGATCTAACAGAGGCCCTCATTAACATATATTATTATTATCATCATCATCATCATCATCATCATTATTATTATTATTATTATTATTATTATTATTGTTATTATTATTATTATTATTATTATTTGAAACTCGCACATACACTCTAAATCATAGACAGTTTCTCTCAACCGCGCGGACAAACTCACAAAACAACACACTGGCACGTCCGCATGCACACACTTTTACGCAAATTTTGGGCCGCTTACTTAACCTACGTTTAGATGAGTGCATATGTTGGATTTAAAAGATGAAAGCGTTGTCGATTGTGTAATCTTTTGAGGTAATGTGTTCCACATTTGGGTTGCACAGTATGCATAGCTGTTCTTACCATAGTCTGTTCGTATTTTTGGAGGCTTTAAGTGCCCATAAGTTTTTGATCGCAGATTTAGTGTGTGTGCTTCGTCTATGGGTGTAAACATATTTTTAATGTATTTAGGTGTGAGGTTGTTTAGCGCTTTGTATGTCATTATATTTGTTTTATAGCCATTCTCTCAGTTAACGACGTCCACTTTAGGGTGGCATATAATTGCTTTGATGGAGTTCTATATGGGACGTCTAAGATAATTCTTGCAGCACGCTTTCGTAATTTTTCTAATTTACTTAAGAAAGTCGGTGTACCTACATAATAAACAAGACAGCAATAATCTATATGTGATAGTATGTATGCTTTGTAAAATAAGTTGCGTTCCCAGATATTCATGTACTGTTTGTTTTTCCTTAGCATGTATATATGGGAGGCTATTTTGCTGCATATTTTGTTTACGTGTTGTTGCCAAGATAAATTCCGGTTTTTATGTACGCCTAAAAGTTTTGCATTGTCCACAATACCTAATTCTCCGTTATATATATATGTATTTTAATTACTGCATCATTAATCCTATTAAGTTTGTGCTTAGTGGATATCATTAATAATTTGGTTTTGTCAGAATTTATAATCATTTTATTACTTTCACACCAGTTTTGGACAGACGCCATATCCCCCCCCCCCCCCCCACCCACAGTTGTTCATTTATATTTCGTGCATTGTCGAAGTTACAATGCATAGTTGTATCATCGCAATACAAGTCTACATTGCTGTTAATGCCTATATGTAGGTCATTTACATAACGGATAAATAGCAGAGGTCCTAGCACAGAACCCTGAGGGACGCCTACTGTTACGGTAAAAGACCCGAAATCTTGTCAGAAATTGAGACGTATTGCTGTCTGTCTTCCAGATACGATGCGAACCAATTTAGCGTAAGTGAATCAAATTTATAGATGGCTAATTTTTGTAGCAGAATAACATGATTTACAAGGTCAAATGCTTTCCTGAAATCTATCATAATAGCTCCTACGATCTCGCCATTATCGAACGCGAATCGCCATTTTTCTATTAATTTTAATAATGCTGTTTCGCAAGAATGCTTTGGCCTGAAGCCGAACTGAGATTCATATAGTAAATTATATGTACTTAGAAATTGATATAAATTATTATGGACGTGTCTTTCAATGATTTTGGACAAAATTGGTAGAATTGAAATTGGTCTGTAATTACTGATCTCGCTTTTATTACCTGACTTGTGTAAAGGTTTTACTTTAGCGCATTTCCACATAGTTGGAAATACACCTGCGTCTATACTTTTATTAATAATGGCTGTAACTGATGGCGCGATAACTGATGCAGATAATTTTAGAAAATGGGCGTTCAACTCGTCATATCCTGCCGACTTATTCGTTTTTAAATTTGTAAGTTCTTTGTAAACGTAATCTACTGTTATTAGAGATATTCTACACTCGGTTTCATTTGGCACTCTACTGTTAACATCCATTTTAAGATCATTCGATATCGTGTGATTTGGGCCGTTTATTAATTTTGCGAGATCTGTAGCGACTGTACTAAAATATGTATTAAACATCTCGCAATGTTGCGCTATGTCCCTAATGTCATTACCTTCCGAATTATATAACACTAATGGCATTTTACTAGATTTTGGGTTTATGTTTCTCATAATGGTCCATATATTAGAAGGATTATTTTTCCTTTCAGCAAGCTGTTTACTGAAATAGTTTCGCTTAGCGCTTTCTATCAGGGACATTACTTTATTTTTAAACTCTTTGTATTTGACCATATCTTTTACTTTTTTGAAATAATCGCGATCTTTCATGGCTTTTAAAATACCCTCGTTAATCCATCCAGGTTGACAATACTTTTTTACTCCGCGCTCGATGATAGGGGCGTGGTTATTGAGAATAGTGAGGAACGTTTCATGCCATATTTTAAGAGCTTCATTTGGGGGGTCACTTATTAAATTAATCAGTTCCCAATTATATTGTGATACATTTTGAAGGAAGTTAATATTATCAAAGTTTTTCTTGCATCTGTATTTTATAGTATGGTGAGTGTGCGTTTTGTGAGTGACGCTTTTCCGCACAGCAAATACAGGAAGGTGGTCTGCTAGGGCTAACTCGCCTACGCTTACTGAAGTGATTTTACTTTTGTCGGTGACATATACATGATCTATTATAGTGGCTGTCATTTCTGTGATTCTAGTGGGCGTGTTAATTAGTTGTTGTAGATGAAATGTATCCATTAATGATTGCCATTTTGCTGGTATAGTAACTTGAAACCAAATGTTAAAATCGCCTATTAAAACAATATCCGTGTTATGTGAATAGGCCGCCTCAAGCAAAGCTTAGAATTCATCGATCCAGCTCGCTGCTGAATCTGGTGGCCTATAAATATAACCAAGCAAGAAAGGTTTTGTTTTATAGGGCGTGACCTCGAGCCATAATGCCTCCAAGTCATCTGTTTCTAATTCTAGCCTTCTACAATAGGACTGATTTTCATCAATATTGACTACGATGTTATAGCCGTTGATAGCTATTTGATTATCTGTAATGTTAATTCCTAAAACAGTTTCTGTTGTGCCAAAAATTTCAATTTCCTTTGTAGTTTTTTCCATAATTATTTTCAATTGGTTTATTTTGGGCGTTAAGTGTTGTACATTTAGATGTTCTATGCGTAAGCCTTTTGTATTTATATTGAATGATGGGAAATCATACTGCTTTGTTAATTTGACAAAATTGGGACTACATTTCCATTGGTCAAGCGGGTCCCTAGCAATTCGGTGTGAGAGTATATCATTTTCACCTTCAACGAAGCAATATGATATAATATTGATGAAATTAAGGAAATGTACTCGCACCATATACCTGAAAATATTAACGTATTCCATATACTTATCATTATTATTCACTATATTATTATTATTATTATTATTATTATTATTATTATTATTATTATTATCCGAGTTCAAGTAATTTGGCCATGTAGCATCACGACTATTTAATTTGCTTGTACATTCTAGAGCAAAGGATTAACTGTACATGCTGGTCCAAAAGGATTATCTTTACATGCTGGTCCAAAAGGATTAACTTGGACCTTTAAGCAATCTGCGACCGGTGCTGCTTCTTCAGATTACACTTGTCCGTTAGGTCGTGAATCCAGTTGGCGATAGACGATGTACTAACTCTCTGATAGAGGCCATATTGCGAAAATTTATTGCAATATGATGTGCCAATGGCCACACCTACCACTACAAAACGATCGTCATCACGCTTATAGACTACCGGTCCGCCAAAGTCTCCACGGCACGCTTCATGGCTCAAATACCTGCAGAAGAATGTGAAATACAGGACAACTTAGGTTTAAATGCTTTAACGTGCTTCCGCACCCACCCACCCAAAAATAACTAAACGTACCGTTGAATATTTTGAACATTATTGGGCTTGAAGACATTGCAGCCTATGGCAGCAATGCCTTCCGATCCAATTATGCCCAAAAATATTCAACGGAAAATTTCTTACTAAATAACATTTTTATCTTTTTGGAAACCTTTTAACAAAATGGACCTTTACAGATTTAGCTATGCCCCGTCCACCTCTAGCTAAGCGCCACCCATACTTCCTCGTGTTGGTATTGATCTATCACCGAATGCCCTGACTATCAATTTCCTGAAAACCATATAGTTAAGTTGTTGAATATTTTGTAACTAATTTGACTGGGCGCTGTTGCTGTGACCTTGACGTACGTGCTACAGTATAGCTAAGAATACAAACAGATACACGTTAGTGAATACAATTTTGAACATGATGTAATAAATGTCTTGAAATAAAATATTAATTCTAAAGTAGAAATGAGTTATCGTAATGGACCTTTCTAGTTTTAGATATGCCCCGCCCATCACTAGCTATGCCCCGCCCATCACTATCTAAACTCCACCCACACTTCGCCGTGTTGTGATTGATCGATCCCCGAATGCATTGACTATCAATTTTCTGAAAGCTATACAGTTAAGCTGTTGAATATTTTGTAACTAATTTGACTGTGTGCTGTTATGCCAATTCGGGTCAAAATATTCAACAGTAGAATTATTAAATAGTAGACACACAATTCGTACAACAACGCATAGCCCGTCTTCAACTATGCGTTCGTGATGTACTTATCTACTTCGTTCATGACGCCATAATGCGGTCACTGATTGTGATGTCATTATATACGTCACGTAATTGATTATCACGACATATAAAGGATGAATACAGTGGAAAGGGCTATACTCGGTCGATAGTTATTATACAGAACCAATCTACCAGATAGCATATAATCTGACCACGCAAGACAATGCCACAAACAGTCACGCACATTCTGTACTGTGGCATCATATGGTCTTCCCAGGAAATTCCTTGAAAATTAGTTTCTCTGAGAAACCATCCTATAATGCATTTTGAGTGTGTAGAAATACGTTTATTGTGCTTGCAAGTTATAGGCTTACATAATTCTCTTTTAAATGATCGACTATTATTCTTATTCTTCTCTCTCTCTCTCTCCCTCCCTCCCTCCTCCCTCCCCCATCCCTCCCTCCGTCCCTCCCTCCCTCCGTCTCTCTCTCTCTCTTCACTCTCTCTCTCTCTCTCCTCTCTCTCTCTCTCTCTCCATCTCTCTCTCTCTCTCTCTCTCTCTCTCTCTCTCTCTCTCTCTCTCTCTCTCTCTCTCTCTCGGTCAGTAATGTGGGGTTATGATTCTGTTAACACATAGCCACTGAACAAGAGGTGGGCGTAATACATCCCCGCCCACGCCGGATCTACGCCCCTTTCATGTGAGCTGCAATGACAGTAAGCTGGCACGACCCATCAATGCCATATGATTGGTTCCTGGAGTTACTAGGTTTTTGTTTGACAATATTTAACTGGATATATAACTTGCTAGGTTTTTGCAAAATAGTGTATTGCTGCTGGGTATTTACTAGGAATCTTTAAAACACATATAACTAAGTTGTAAACGATGTAAAATGCCTAGTAAGTCAAAGAAATTATAAAACTCCTATTTTCCAACTTCTGGACTTACTACTATTTTGCGAAACAGGGTAGATTTACATTATGGAAAAAAACCCACCTACCTAATGACAAGGAAAGGTGCACGCGCCTCCAAATACCGACCATTATAATAACACACAACGCCAACATATTTAACTAACTACTGGCATGGATTGCATGCATACGCTTATGCACATACTAATCTACAGCTCAAAATAAATTAACATGTTTCTAAGAAAAATAAAACGTGCCGTTGAATATTTTGAACGCAATTAAATTGGAAGACAGTGCTGCCTTAGGCAGCAACGTCGTTCAATCCAATTATATTCAAAATACTAAACTGGACATTTTGGAAACATATTTGTTAACTGTTTGTCAAGACACCCATCCTCGTCTTTTACCTGTCCCCTGCACAGAACATCTCCGGTGTGATGTATATGCCTAAGTCTTTGCGTGCCCATGTTTTGCATATGCCCGTGTCTACACCTGCGAGTTTCATGCTCTGGAGCTCCAGAAACGGTGGCTTCAAAGGAAATGGGGAAAACCCCCAGCCTCCTACCCACAACGCAGAGCTGCTCATCTCCGTATTTCGTTTCTCAAATAGATTATCTGTAGAGCAAAGACGATAAGAGAGAATGAGCAGATGTTATCGCATTTTTATAATTTCTGTTTTTCCAGATTGTTTCTATATCTTAAAAGACTGGCGTATATTTTACAGTAATTGTCATAAGCATTCCTTTATTTATATCATTACAATGGTTGGATCCGATCTGCCATTCAAGTATCTGATACCATCATTAATTACGTCACTATGTCATGAAGATCGAAAATTCCGTCAGTAGTATACGAATTGTATGGCATTGATGTTGCTGCCTTAGGCAGAGTTAAATTAGGTTTTAAAAAATTCAACATCATAGCTGTATAGTTACCTTGAAATTGGAAAACTGGGAAATCAGGTTTCAAATTATTCAGATTTTGTTCCAACACACGTAATACAGAGGGCGGAGCTTAGCTATATATGAGCGGGCATAGGTAGAGATAAATCCCTCTAAGCGCGTTTAACTCATCTAATTTCAACAGTGCCCTAAAGCGCGCAAAATTATACTTTTAGCAATTATCACTTTAATTTGTCAAGATTGTTCAAGAAAATTAAAACTTTTGCTCATTGCGAACTGTTTTTGTAAATTTACTTCTGGTGTTTTGGCCGGATTTATGAGTAAAGGGTCAATGGTAAAAAAATCTAAAATGTTAGTCAGTGTCCATTTGTTGGCCTAGAGAAGACAATTTTTGAAAATTTACCACTGGAATGATTGGCTCTGTTACAGAGCCAGCCATTCCAGTGGTAAATTTTCAAATATAGCCTTCTCTTAGCCCGCACATGGCCATTGCTCTGGACCACTGCAGATGGCTTATTTTCCCGGCTCGACCCTTAATGGGTTAAGTTGACACGGGAAAGATTAACCCATCTGGTTTCAACGGCGCCTCAAACTCCTCAAAATGCAACTGATATCAATGGAGGAATTCAGTTTTAGCTGTGTCCCGCCCATCTCGAATTAAATTCCACCCACGCTTCGCCCGTATTCGGATCGACAGATCCCTGTACGGAATGGATCTCAAATTCCAGAAAACTATACAGGTAAGGTGTTGGACATTTTGAAAGTAATTTGACTTGGCACTGTTGCTTCCTATTGCATCAACAGCACCTAGTCAAGTTAGTTTTTAAATATTTAAAAAAAATGCTTATTAAATAGTAAAGACATACAACTCATAAAACTTGACGGCCTATTGGGCGTTTATATCGGACTAAATCGCGTCATTCATGACGTAATTAATTATGACATCAGCCTATGTGTGACGTAGTTAATTATGACGTCGTGTAATTGATAGATTAGCTGGATTCCCCTTTGACACTTAAGATGCCAAGATGCTTCAAGAAAGTGGAACTTTTTTAGGAGTAAACTATTTTGTAAATTGCCACTGAAATTAACAAAATAGCGTATTAAGTAGTAGTAGTAGTAGTAGTTGTTGTTGTTGTTGTTGTTGTTGCTGTTGTTGTTGTTATTGTTGTTGTGGTGGTGGTGGTGGTGATGGTGATGGTGCTGATAGTGGTGGTGGTGGTGGTGATGGTGGTGGTGGTGGTGGTGGTAGTAGTAGTAGTAGTAGTAGTAGTAGTAGTAGTAGTAGTATTAGTAGTAGTAGTAGTAGTAGTAGTAGTAGTAGTAGTAGTAGTAGTAGTAGTAGTAGTAGTAGCAGCAGCAGCAGCAGCAGTATTAGTTTGTAGTAGTAGTAGTAGTAGTAGTAGTAGTAGCAGTAGTAGTAGTAGTAGTAGTAGTAGTAGTAGTAGTAGTAGTAGTAGTAGTAGTAGTAGTAGTCTAGAAGCGCGCACAAAATTAGTAGTACTAGTAGTAGTAGTAGTAGTAGTAGTAGTAGTAGTAGTAGTAGTAGTAGTAATAGTAGTAGTAGTAGTAGTATAGTAGTAGTAGTAGTACTAGTAGTAGTAGTAGTAGTAGTAGTAGTAGTAGTAGTAGTAGTAGTAGTAGTAGTAGTAGTAGTAGTAGTAGTAGTCATGTCGTACTTAACACATCCGACTAAGGGGAACGAACCCCAGTCAATAGGCCTTTCCATTTTAGCTATGTTCCGCCCATCTCTAACTAAACTCATATAAATACAAATGTGACGTACACGACGATTGTTTAATGATATGAACCACACGTAAAAGAACTATTGATGGTCAGTCAAGCGAAGTTGCACCATGCAGAAAGCACCCACAAATATCTAGCTTTAAATATCCAATCACGTCATTGCCACAATCAATGTAGCTTTCCAGTTTTAGCTATACCCCGCCGATCTCTATCTAAGCTCTACCCACACCTCGTCCGTGTTGGGATCAGTCTCTGAACTCCCTGCCTATCAATTTTCCAGAAAACTATATAGGTAAGCTGTTGAATATTTTGAAACTAATTTGACTGAACGCTGGCAGCGACAGCGTCAAGTAAACTTAATTTCAAAATATTCAACAGAATATTTATTATATAGGAAAGACACACAATTCGTACAACAACGCATACTCCATCTACAATTATGCATTCGTGACGCACGTATCTACATCATTCATGACGTCAATGATTATGATGTCATTCCACCCGTCACGTAGTTGATTCTGACGTCATATGATGGATGGGTACAGCGGAAAGGTTCGCTAACCTGAGCTATACTGTACTTCAATGTATAACATTGGCCGTGTCGTGTACTCTTCTTGATAGTGTCCCAATGTGGATAGGATGGAATTCATGGTTAACCACAAACAGTTTGCCTCAGCATGTAATGGACATTTCCATTTTAGCTATGCCCCGCCCATCTCTAGCTAAGCTCCACCCACACATTGCCGTTTTGGGATTGATCGATCCCCGATTGCCCTAACTATTAATTTCCTGAAAACTTTACAGGGACGCTGTTGAATATTTTGTAACAGCGCCCAGTCAAATTAGTTTCAAAATATTCAACATAATATTTATTAAATAGTAAAGACATGCACTGTGTACAACAACGCATAGACCGTCTTCAAATATGCGTTCGTGTCGTATTTATCGACGTCATTCATGGCGGCATTCATTATGATGCCATTCTACACATCACGTAGTTGATTATGGCGTCAGATGATGGATAGATACTCTGGAAAGGTGAATAGGTTACACGTACAAGTTTATGCTTACCACCAACAGGCCGATATGCTGTTGCGGAGAGACTGTGATTGCTACAGAAATTTGCAGCGGAATGTGGAGATGAATATGCAATTCAGCTTTCCAGAGTATCCATCTATTATCTGACCAGCGCGTGTATGATGACGTCACCACCATTAAGTCACAAAGGGTTCCATATAGACTGTCATCAAATCTCAAATAGTCCGACACGTTGTATGAATTGTATTTATGATTACTGTATTCTGCGGCTGTAGTAGTAGAAACATCCTACAGCTGCAATCAGTCCTTCTTCGCCTTTGCCCCCTTTGTCTTGTCCTCAGCCGAAATCCTTAGCTTCCTCAGGTCTATTCTTGACTTGAGTGTACCGCCTCCTGCTTTCTTGATCTCACCTCGTAGCACGCTTAGCAGACTTATGCAATGACGTCCTCTCATGGCTTTGTATTTGCTGGCTCCGAGTAGGGGGAATTCCAAGGCTCTGTGCTGGTGTCTCTTCTGGCATCCTTAGCACATGGCCAAACACGGGCCATCTTTGCTGGGCGACTTTTACAGACAGCGGCGACGTATTACACATCCTGTATAGTGCATCATTAGAAATTATGCTGTCTGGCCATCGTTGTCCAGTGATGGTGCGTAGGTGTTTGCGGTGGCAGGCATCGAGTTTGCCTAGAGCTGCCTTTGGAGCTGCCCAGCTGCTGCAGTTATACAGCATCAAGGATACGCAGGTTGCATTGTATAAACGTAGCCTCTTTATCCAGGGCATCTTTGATCTGCGAATCCATAGCTTCCAGAAGGACTGGAAAGCTATGTTCCCCATGATGCAGCGTGCAGCAATGTAAGCAGTACTGCAAAGCAGTGAGCCCAGGATTTTACTTTACCTCCGTGGTTTGCCGCCACGAAGTGGGTCGTCATTTTCTATAGTTTCATGATTTGTCGATAGGTGTATGTGGATGAACTCTGTTTTGGATTCATTCATAAAGAGAATCCCAATTTTTAGTTTGCTTTAAGCTATTGGGAGAAGTTCGTCAAGGGGTTTCATTTCCTCGTCTATGAAGTCCACATCGTCGGCATATTCCATCTCTAGCAGCATGCCCAGCCGAATGAGGTCTCAAACTCTACAGACTTCACTGACTTGACTCGTACTCTCAGCTTGGTGTCTGCAAGCAGTAGTCTCACTAGTCGCAGCTCATTTTCATTGCAACTGGCCTGACGTAGTACATCTAGGATCTGTGAGCGTTTAATTGTGTCGAAGGCTCGTGACATGTCAATGCCTATTTTGTGGAAGTCCCAGTGTTTGGACATGACCACCGACACAAGCATGCATTGAACACATACAATGTTGCGCAGCTGCGTCCACGTTTGAAGCCACTTTGACATGAGCCGTGAAGCAATCGATCTTGTCTCGGATGCGGCATATAGTAACATTGGATGGGATTTTCCGTATGGTGTTGAGGAGCACAATGGGCTGCATATTGGTTGGGGGCCCAGGTGGCTTCTTGGGCTTGGGTGGTGCGATAAGTGTGCCTTGGCCTACAGCGTCGATGGGAAGGTGGTGCATAAAAGCTGAATTGATTAGGTGCGTGGTCGGTTTTGAGATAATTTCACTTGCATCTTTGAATAGTTCATTGCTCATGCCATCAGGTCCAGATGCACGTCCATTTTTCACGGCTTTAAGCGCCGTTTCAACTTCTGGTGTTTTAATTGGTGTTAGTAATGGCCTAGGGTCTCCTGAGAACGGGTGCAAGGGCTCATCATCGTTGTCAGCGAACTGTTCCTTGAACCATTCTCGGACTGCCTCGGCTTTTCCCTGGTCAGTCCCGATAAAGTGTCCTTCAGAGTTGTGTACAGTGAGTGGTGGTGTGTATTCAGTAACTCTCAGGGCTCGGGCTGCCGAAACATTTTGTGACAGTCATCCGTGGCAGTGACTTCATCTGCTAGCAAGATCTTTTAAGCGTTCGCTAATGTGGCGCAGCATAATATTGCATTCCCGGCGTAGTTTGGTGCGGTCTTCACCACATGAATTGTATGTCTTTGTAATTCGTTCGTATTTAATAAACATGCTGTTGAATATTTTGAAACTAATTTGACTGAGCGCTGTTGCAGCAACGGCACCCAACCCAAATTAGTATCAAAATATTCAACAGTTTACCTGTGTAGTTTTTTTGGGGAAATTGGTAGGGTGTTTATAGATCGAGCGAGCCCAACACGAGCGAGGTGTGGGTGGAACTTAACTAGAGATGGGCGGGGCATAGCTAAAACCGGAAACATCCATTGTGACGATCGTATATGATCTGGCAGTAGCAAAAATAGCTAGATTCGCCTACATTTAATAATGTGTTTGCGTGACTTGGTGTCTTCCATATCTTCTTCTTCTTTTCGATCGCTGGTATCACACTTGGAGAGCCGTTCTCACGATGAAATCTGTGGTTTTCTGCAGTTCTTCCACAGGCCCATACAGCTTTTCAAGAAAAGAGGTTAACAAAGGCCAGATCTCTTCTCTCAGCAGCTGATACGTACTGCAGCATTGAAGTATGTGCTCTGTGGTCTGTTCTGCATCTCCACAAGGACAAGCGGGCGATGTCGTAAGGTGGAACCGCCTGTACGTGTGTTGGTTTAGCCTGTTATGTCCAGTTTTGAGACGAAAAATGGTCACTTGCTCTGGCCTCGAGAGATAATGGTAGGCCTCGTCTGATTGAGGTGTTCTATAGAGTGACTTGATGATAGTCTTCATCTCTGTATGTGTAACCATGTTTTCTGTCTGATTCTCTTCTGCACCCACCTTTGCCATCTTGTCTGCTTCCTCATTTTCTTGGACTCCACAGTGTGAGAGGATCCACTGCAAGGTTATCCGAAAGCATTGGATGGTTTGTAGTGCTTCTTCAAGTTGTGGCAGCTTACCTTTGGTGATAGCCTCATGGACGGAGCGGGCATCAGATAAAAAGACAATCTGTGCAATAGGGTCTGTTGTTCTGCTGATGGTATTAGCTGCATGGACCAGTGCTTTGACATCAGCTCTGTAGTTTGTGCAGTGTTTGCCCGTCGGTATTGCAGCTGACTCATGTTTTCCGTTTGGATACTGTATGTGCAGTCCGGCACCTCCGCTCCTAATTGCATCGTTGACTGATCCATCTGTGTAGATCCTTATCCATGTCTCCTGAGGGTACATTTCTTCCAGCATGGCTAGGGTCAGGGCCTTCTTGCTCATATCACTGTGTTCATCTTTGGTTGTGAGATGAGGTACTATGGTACGAATAGCTATGCTCTCTAGTTTGTTTACCCGGGGTGGAGGATCAAGGGTGTGGTTTGGGTCTTCTATTTGTGCTGGTAACATTTCTTGGTGTTTCCTTTGAAGTGCTTTTGTCTCTTTCACAAAACTTGATCTTTTAAGTCTTCCTGATGACAGCTGTGCTTGCCTGATCTTCATCGGGTGGTTGTTGAACGATTTAAACTTTGCAGCTTGGATCAGTGCTTTGCATTCCCTTCTTTTACTAAGTGGGGGATGCCTGCTGTGTGCTCCATTTTTCCTATTGGTGTTGATCTCATTCCACCAGTGATGATGCGCAGTGCCTGGTTTTGTACTCTGTCGAGGTTCTGTTGATGAGATTTAGCTGCTGTCATCCATGAGCTGGATCCATACTCAAGGTGTGATCGTACGGCACCTAGGTAGATAGTCTTGAGGATCCTTTCATTGGCACCCCCACTTTGTTCCTGCCAGCTTCCTCATGATGTTTAGCTTTCTTCTGGCCTTTGCCTCTGCATTCTGGATGTGCTCCTTCCATGTTAATCTTCTGTCATAGGTGACTCCCAGATATGTCTGCTGGTCCTCGTCCTCGAGTGGAGTACCGCCCAGTGTCAGATTGCCAACCTTGGTTTTGGGTGGACAGTGAGAATAGCGTGGCTGATGATTTTTCTTTGTTGATGGTAATACACCAGCGATTGGCCCAAGCTGTAATTCTGTCCAAGGCGAGCTGCATGCTGTACCTGGCAGTCGATGTGTACTCCTCGGTGCACCAGAGTACGAGGTCATCTGCATAGAGGGCTGCTTGGATCTCATTGGGCAGCTCTGCTACAATGTCATTAATGAAGAGTATGAACAGGGTTGGTGATAATACTCCGCCTTGTGTACCCCCTTGTCTCAGCAATACATTCTGTCCAGATTGTCCATCCACCAGCACCCTAGATCTGCGATTGTGTAGGTATGATTTGGTCCATCGGAACATGTTGCCACCGATGCCTGTGCGCCGGAGCTTCACGAGGAGGCCATCCTTCCACACCTTGTCAAATGCCTTCTGCAGATCGATAAAGGCAGCTAGTATCACCTTCTCGGCTTGAAAAGTGTCCTCACTGACATGTGCAAGATGTGTTGTTTGATCTTCTGTGCTCCTGTATCTTCTGAAGCCAGCCTGCTCTGAAACTATAATGTTCTCCGACTCCAGGTACCACTGCAACCGCTGGTTGACGATGCGCTCCATGGTCTTGCATATGCAGCTTGTAAGACTGATAGGATGGTAGCTCAGTACTTTCGTCTTGTTCTTCCCTTTTTTCAGAATAGGAGTCATTCTGGCTTCCTTCCAGCACTGAGGAACCTCTCCATTGGTCTAACTGAGATTAAAGAGGTCTAGCAACTTGCGGAGAGATGCATTACCAAGGTGTTGGATCATTTCATTCGTAATGCCATCTGGCCCGGGAGATTTCTTCTTCTTCAATTGGCGGATAGACTTCTTCAGTTCTGCTAAACTAATGTCAACTTTCATTGCATCGTGAGTGTTGGTGTCTGTTCTTTCCTCTTGCTCTTTTCTAACCTCTTTTTGACGCATTCGTGGTATAGAAAGGTTGCTTTCTTTTGCATATGCCTTCGCAAAGGCATCTGCAGCCATCTTTCCTGCCAGTGTTTGTCCATCTTCTTCAAGAGTAATCTTCTCTCCCCCGACACCTTCATCATTCAGTGCTTTAGTCACTCTCCATGGCTTTGTGGTGTCTTTCTCTAAATTAAACCCTGCCATCTTTTCCCTCCAGCTTCTTCTTTTGGCCTCCAGCTTGGTCTTTAGATACCTGGCTTTAGTTTGTTGTAGTGTGAAGTGGTTTTCATGACAGGGATTACCCTCTGCATCTTCTCTTGCCTTGTCTAGTTTTTCATGTGCTGCTTGCCGTTCTGTTGTCCAGTAGGGGCGGTAGTTTTTCCTGAACCCTCGAGGAATCGCTTCATTGGCAGCCTTGAGGATACTTGAATTAAATTCCTTGACCACATTGTTGATATTTCCCCCTTCTACTGCTATATTTTGGGTAAGCTCATTGGAACGAATGCCGAACAGACTCCAATTTGCCTTTTTGTAGTTCCACCTTGGATGTTGAGGTGAACTTGTCGAAATACTTCCAGAAAGAGAGATGAGGACTGGGCGGTGGTCGCTTCCTCCTAAACGCGATCCAACCACTCTACTGAGTGCGGCGTTGTTGTCGAGTGCCACCGGCGCGAGTAGAAGGTAGGCTGATCTGTGGGATCGTTGACAAGTAAAAGGTGCTTTTCATCTTGCCATGCTTCAATGTCTGCTCCTCGTTTATCAAGTTTTCTGTATCCCCAGCTCTGAGGAAGTGGCAGTCCGGGACCTGGATTGTGTCAAGTGAGAGATTCTTGTCATTAGGGCAGTAATAATTGACAATGTCAATCACAGGGTTGTTGGTTGTTACCTTGATCTTGATATATTCTGCCTCTTCCATAAAGGTTTTGATCTGGCTGGCGTTCACGCTGTTTCGGACCAAGGTGATCACCCCGCCTTTCTTTCTTCCTCTTCGATCACACCGGAAAATCTGGTAAACTCTGATCTTAAATGGTTTTCCTTCTTGCAGGTGTGTCTCTTGGATGCAGCAGATATCAATGTTGTTTTCGTACAGGAACTGTTCGAGCTCTGATTTCTTGTTGGTAACCCCTTCTACGTTCCAGTGCATGATGTTGATACTGGCGTTCTCTTTGGGTTTGGTCTTCTCTTTCGGTTGGCCAGTAGCTCTCCATCCTCGTCCCCTGGCTCCACACGACGAGTTGATGGGAGCTCCAGTAGCTGAGGGTGGGCTCCTTCGAGGCGTGGAGCCCGGCGCTGCACCTGCCTGGCGGATCCTCACATGGCGAGCACCATTTCGATTGATTCGATCTCCAAGTGTCATTCATTTGCGTTGTGCATAATGCTCTGGTTAGGGTTATATGTCTTCCATATAGCAATGGCATATTTCGGGCCACTTAATGGGTGTATTTCAGGGAAACAGTATGACCGTTGTAAGCGCATACAGCCCATAATTTCACTTGCTCTGCGAGTCGTCCACTTTCGCACATTTCCTGCGCAAACCTCGAACGTATATGTATGTACCCGAGACATTAAAGAATACATTAGATAGAATTCGAAGTACTTTCACAGATGATCATTTACAAATATACCGGCGACTTGAAATTGATAATAATGATTTCCAGATGCTACTGAGTGCATACGAAAGTTATTCAGATGACACAAAAAGTGGAATACATGGTACCACAGTACAATACTGAATGACCTATATTCAGGATGTTTAATTATTTATGACATTTAGTAGAGCTAGCAGGACATGTGATATAGATCTATTCAGATACTGCTTGAATGAAATGAGTAATATATCCAAATTATTCGTGGTGGTCTGTTAAATACTCTTTGAACCTTGCCAATATTGACAACTCGCACCTAAAACTGAGACCATTATTACAAAATGGAACCCTTAGTATTAAGCGAAATGATCATTCTTCTCAAGAAATCCTGTCGATATGACATTAGAGACAGCAACCGCTGACGCTGCTTTGAGAAGTACGGGGATAACAGCATTCAACCGGATCTTTGGAGCACGGTTGCGTTGTACGCTAACTCGGCCATCTAGGAGTGTTGTAATTTCTAGTCTTATGCAAATGACGGGGATAAGCAAATCAACAGACTCTACAAAGGAATTGAAACCTTATCGAATACAATAAGATAAAACAGACTTTAAGCGCTCTTGCGGTGTCAACAGCGCATCAACGCGCTCAAAATACTACTTAAATCAAGTAACTCCTTACTGGTCAAGAATTTTCAAGAAAATAATAATTTTTACAATAAAATTTACAAAAATTACTTTCGGTTGTTGTGCAAATTGACATTACTCAAGATCGCCACAGGTGCTGTGTTTTGGCTGGCTTGACCATGAAAATGTTCAAGAAAATCCATTTTTGATTAGCTAGTGTCTATTTGCCAGCTGAGAGAAGACTATTTTAAATAATTTACCACTGGAGTGACTGGCTCGGTTACCGAGCCAGTCATTCCAGTGGTAAATTTTCAAAAATCATATTCTCTTGGATGAAAAAATGGACATTCCTCAAGACCACTACATAGTCCGTTATTGGCGGTCATTAAAGAGTTAAGCTGAAAAAACTGCATCACTTACGGTTACAAGTAAATTACTTGGGAAAGACAAGAAAATGCGAGAGTTAAAATGCATAAAAGTGTTGTTTGGCCGCTTACTTTATTTAGCCATTGAAAGGTCTACTGATTTAGAGAAAATTCTCAGATTCCGCGTACCTCTCTCCATCTCTGACATTAATTAATCAATGAATAGGACGGATAAATCAACACTTAAGGAACAACATTTAACGTTGCCATTGTTGATGCAATGTTCATAATAAGATCGTTTAATGACAACCCCCACCCATTCCCCAACCCCAAACAGATTTGGTGACATTACAGAGTCAATAATCAGTAATCTTTCTCAGAAAGCGCCTAGTCAAATTAAGGTTGCCGCACATTATGCCGACAGGATGGCGACGCGCTGGCGACACGACGCGATTTGGAAACTCGCTCAGAGGTGCCGCAGAAACCGACGGCGCCACGACAAGCAAGCGACTGATATGCTGCCTCGGTAGCCTGAGTATAATAAACGTGAAACTGAAACTGAAACTGAAACTGATCGCCTCTGATCGTCGCTCGGTATTGAACATGCTTTCAAATATTTCTGTCGCTTCAGAATTGTCAGTGCACGATGATAGTATTGGCCAATGGCTGGGGACGCTTTTGTCACGGTGTGTTGGATACGTAATGTACGCAACATAAATTAGTATTATTACTAAGTCGGTAACCAAGCCAGCCATTCCAGTGGTAAAATGTTTTTTAAAAATAGCCTTCTCTCGGCCTGCAAATGGACATTCCATAAGAAAATATTTTGATAACATTTAGTCATTAATGGTGTAAGGGGATTTGGGAGATTAGTATCCGTGGCTGGTGGACTTTTTCGCGATTAGTATTTAAATGCTTCGCAATGAGTACACCTTATACCTATCCACATGATATTACACGTGGGACGGTGTTAAAAATTGAAATATTAGCTTTTAAATCGCTAAGTGGTCTCTTCCTGTCGGTTAAAGCCCGCTGCACATTGCGCCGACGCGACATGACGGCGACGCAATAGAAAGCGATGGGTTATCGCCGCGTATCGCTTTCTGGTTTCGTCCTATCGGTGGCGTGTCCTAATTTGAAGCACATCGATGCCACTAGATAGTTCGGCGTGTTTATATTTGATGTGTGGGAATATTTACCTTGTATACCAAGTTGGTCTGAAATTATTCGCAGAGCTCTATTTTTAGTTATAGAATTCATATAATCTCTGTCAGCGACGTCGTGGAGGCATGGATGTGCTTGGCACTCGTATCGCTTCGCCGTCGCATCGCCGTTGGTTTCGGGAGCGCATTGTGGTGACGAGTAAGTGATAAAATAAAATCATGTCGCCACCTCGTCGCGTCGGCGCAATGTGCAGTGCCCTTTACTGTGCGCTCGATAATGACGCGATAGCGACACAAGTAATAGTGTCGTGATTAAAATGATACCACCTCCCTCAACAGGCCGCCGTTCGCGATCCGTGGCCCCCACCGCCATCTCAATCCCTGGAGCATAGGTTGGTGAGACATGTGGTTGGTGTATGTCTCTAGATGGAGGCACAGGGTTGTTGAGACAGGTGGTTGGTATGCCTCTAGATGGAGGCCCCAGTGATTGAGAGGGCGGTGGGGGCTACGGATCGCCGAACGGCGGCCAGTTGACGGAGGTTGTATCATTTTAATCCCGACACTACTACTAGGCAAATGATACCACAGCCCTCTCAATCCCTGGGGCATAGGTTGCGGGGGCCAGGTGCGGGGGCCACCACGTGCCCAGACAGGCAACCACAGGGATATACACCACCCACAGGTACTGGTCGCCACATATAATAGGGTCTGAACACCCATTTAGAGACAGGCATCCACAGGGGTATACACCACCCACAGGTACTGATCGCCAGCATCCCACATAATAGCGTCTGAACGCCAAGTTCAGTTAGTGACAGGCATCCACAGTGATATACACCATGAGTACTGTTGCATAGATTCAGGCTATTGCAAAGCAATTCGGCTTTAGAGGCTACTCTAAGGCCAAGAAAGCCGACCTGCTCCAGATGATCGGACAGGTCCGTGCCAAGAAGGGGCAGAAGAGACTCTCCCGAGCAATGAATACGGGAAGGTTTCGAGCGTTTACCGAGGATCATTGGAATCCCCACAAGAAAGTGCAGTGGATACGTGAGCGTCGTCAGTTGGCCGAGGAGATGACTGCTAGCTTGCGAGCCAAGACTGAAGTGAGGCGGATGGAGGCCCATCCACCGGAGCGCTTATCTCTCAAACGCAGGATCGTTAAGCAATGCCGAGGTCTGAGCCCAGCCCGGAGCATAAGGGGGCTGAGGTAGGAACTCTTAGCCCGGAGCATAAGGCGAGAAGGCGAACACATTCTTGACCAGCGTCTCGGCAAAAGGGAGACAGAGGACGCCAGTCAGTATGCTGGACTTCTTCAGAGGTCTAGAAGGCGACCTCCCAGGCCGGATCATGCAAAAGATCCAGCTGCCTGTCCAGTACGCCTTCTACCTCCGCTACACCCATACCTATCGCATCCGTCAAATCGAAGATGGTAGGGTGATGCTCTTCCACAACAATGCTCCAGGGAGCCCGTGGCTGAACACGATAGGAGCAGCTCAGGACTGGGTGGCAGCAAGAGAGCAAGCCCACCTCGACACAGACAATATCGATCGACCCAACACGAAGTGGGCTTTCGTTCGATCAATCAACGTTGAGGTCAGGGCTGTCATCGACCGCCAACCTCTGCTTGGGACAGGCCCCCTCCGAGTCTGGCTACGACAGAAGAAGAGTATGACTGGCCTCAACACCTACAGGGATAACATATGTCTCTGGAAATGTCTAGTAGTCTACCGAGGAGCGAGAGCTGATAGAAGTACAGCTCCTGCACGAGAGCTTGCCACACAGTTCTATGGCAAGACAGTACCTGATGTCCGCAAGAACTCGCTGAACAAGGAAGAGGTCTTCGCCAAGATCGTGATTTGCATGTATGAACCAACCGAAGAGGGCAACTGGCACTTTATCAGGCAAGCGGCTCACTACTGTGACGGAGTGTGGGACCAACATGCCTTCTTCATCAAGAACATCTCCAAGCTGGCACATACACTAGTCTGCATTCACTGTCAGCAGAGGTTTACACAGGCATGCCATCTTCAACGCCAAGGTGATCACCATACGGGCAGCAATACAAAAATCGTGTGTCCTGGCGAGAAGGTTGAGGCGCCACAGTCTGCGTGTGATAACGCCTTCTATCCACCCCAACCATCCAGTTCAGCGGCTACTCATTGGATCGAGTATGAGTCGAGAAATAGAGGCGTACACATACACCACGTAGAGTGTGGGCATGGTGGCGAGCATTGGATCGAGGGCGCTCCCGTAGATGGTTATGATTTGACCACCAACACCATTTACCAGTTCCATGGCTGTTACTGGCACGGCTATCCACACCACCAGCGAGATGAGGATGCCGAACAAAGATACCACAAGAAAGTCCCGAGAGAGAAGCTGAGAGCATCTGGATGCATGCTTGTGGTACAGTGGGAGTGCTGTATAAAACGCTGTCCAAGCATCCCTAAACGAGTTCGGACTGTCCCATACCCACACTTCATAGTTTACGACTTCGAAGCACTCCTAGATGATATCAAGATTCATCCTACGGAGACTCTCATGGTCGAGAGTTCTCACATACCTATCTCTGTGTCAGTTGGCTGCTCCTTAGAGGGCGCCACGAGTGAGCCCATTCACCTATGCAATCCTGAACCCAAAGAACTGATCAGAGAGTTCATGCTGGAGATCCAACGACGAGCATATCTAATCCGGACAAGGGTTAGGGCACAGTACATACCGACAGACCTGGACAAGCTCCTAAAGCGACAGTAGAGACTGATCAATGAGTGGTGTGACCAAGTGCATGTACTGTGGTTCAACTCTGGGCTGTATGAACTGAACCGCATCAAGAAGTACTTTGTACTATGAGCTGACTGACAGTACAGGTACAGTGAAAGTCGCCGAGCAGGCTAGTCAGACCATGTTCCTCATAACACCTGAGCTACGATTTCTCGATGTGTTGAACTACCTCGGCCCAGGAGTCTCGTACTAGGTATGGGTCAAAGCTTACGGGTAGACACAGCAGAAGAGTTGGCTCCCGAATGAATGGTTTGACACACATGAGACGCTCAACTATCCAGGGCATCCTGACTACTAAGCATGGACATCTAAGCTCAAGGGTGGCTACCACTTGATGCGAACAGAGTGGGGACAGTGTAACCCGACATTCAGCGAGCATGGAATGCAGACATTCGCCGACTGGCTGCGATACTACAACAACCTGGACGTCAGTCCATTCATCGAAGCCCTAGAGCGAATGTGGGGAGTTCTACACAGAATGAGAAATCGACATCCTCAAAGATGCAGTGTCTCTCCAAGGTGTGTCACTGCAGTACCTCCTATATGGAACCGCTCAGCACATGCCGGATGTTAGCCTCTATTCACCGGACAAGGAAGCCTACGAGATGCTGAAGGGTGCTGTTGTTGGCGGTCCCAGCATCATATTCACCAGATACCACGAGGCCGCTGTGACTCGAATCCGCCAGAGTGCGGTGTCTGCCAACGTCTACTCGCTATGACGCAAATGCTCTGTACCTGTCAATGATGGCCAAAGAGATGTCATGTGGTAAGGAGAAAGTGCGCCATTGGCCGCATGCCAGTGGGGTAGCTAGCTTTAAGGAGACTCTCCTAGCAGACAGCTGGTTTGGGTTTTCTGAGGTGGATATAGAGGTTCCCAAGGCTCTGTGGGCAAAGTTCGAGGAAATGCCTCCTCTCTTCTATAACCGCGAGATCCCGGTAGAGGAAATCTCGTCTGAGATGCTGGCATATCTAGGGCAAACATGGCGGAAGTGGCCCACCATCCAGAAGCTGGTCGGTGCTCTCTCTTGCAGGAAGCGGCTGCTGTACGCCCCGACCCTCAAGCGGTATATAACCGATGGCCTGGAGATCACTGCTCTATACCGCACCATTGACTAGGAGGCCAAGCGCCCACTCGAGTGGTTCATGGAGAATGTTCCGGAGGCCCGCCGCTCAGGAGATGTAGATATGAGCAAAACGCTTTCGGCAGATCTCTTCAAACTCCTCGGCAACAGTGCCTACAGGAAGCGCATCGATGCCCTAGAACGTCATAGCAACACCAGCTTCACGAAGGATGAACACGTGGTAAACAAGGCCCTGCGTAGTGCATGGTTCGAAGATCTCGAGGAGATCGGTGAGTCATATGAGCTCCAGAGTCGCAAGCCAAGAATCACAATTCGAAGGCCTTTCCAGGTGGGGATAGCCGTTTATGAGCTCACGAAGCTGCGAATGCTGGAGTTCTACTACGACTTCCCCGATCGCTACATTGCTCGTGACAGCTTTGAGTACCTGCAGATGGACACTGACTCTGCGTATATCGCTATTGCAGGCTCCAACCTCGACGACGTCATTCGCCCTATGATGTGAGCAGAGTACCAGGCTCATAAGCGGGACTGGCTAGCTTGGGACAAATGGTCTGGACAGACTCCGGGACTGTTCAATCTCGAGTTCGAAGGCTCTCGTGGCATCGCTCTCTGCTCCAAATGCTACTATGTGGGGAGCGCAGCTTCAAGTAAGTGCTCGGCTAATGGAATGTCAAAGCGGCAGAATGAGGTCTCTTGGCAGAGGTTCTACAGTGCCCTACATGGCGGGGTGGACAGAGCTAAAAACGGAGGCCTACGCATGCGCAACCAGGGTATGGTGACGTATGCGCAGGAAAAACTCGGACTCTCCACTTACTATGATAAGCGCCATGTGCTGCCAGATGGTGTCCATACCGAGCCCATCGAGTATCATGTTAGCACCCTAGGGGGTGGTAGCTGTGTGCCTTCAGGGACTACCTGAAGCTGTTCTATGACAAATGGTCGTCTAGGCATTCCGTGCTGGCGTGCCAGGTAGTACAGTGTAGGCCGCCACTCCGCCTCCACATACCTGTCAAGCCTGTGAACATCTATCGACCAGTTAGGATCTGTTACAGGCCGTCGACCACCTTCCAGCTCCCCAGGCTCAAATAGGTACCGAACCAGAGCATCAGGTGGTAGGCACTCCTTTCCCGTCTTCACTCCTCTAGAGTTGTGACCAGCAGAGTGTCTGATAGCATCTACCGGCTTCTTCCCGATTAGCCTAGTAACATCGGCATTGGATCTCTCCACCACAGCAGGCAGCCATTTCATTCGGCGCGGCCATTTCCTGGGCGTATTGGTGTGGGAACAGTCTCTCTGCCAGTGTCCAATTCCACCACTCAACGATAGCCTGGGAACGGTGATGCCTACCTCGCCTCGCCTAACTGCCACACCGTGTTTCCGCATGAGGGCTTCAGTCTCCCCTCTGAACTCCTTGCCCTCATCCACCTGCAACAATTCTGGCCACTAGAGGGAATTTTCCGAAGCCTCGTAGACACCCTGGAATGCCTGGGCCACCTGGCCTGCTGACTTGTCTGTGAGCGGTACTGCCGCCTTGTACATGCTGGCGACATCGACGATAGTGAGGGCATACTTGTAGGTCTTATGACCAACCGAGTCATGTGGAAGGAATAGAACATCTGCCTGGTGAACTCTGTTCTGGACAGTTTCCTCGAAATGGGCATGCCTGATGTGCTGTGGAAGAGGTCTGTATATCTGCCACATCGCCTGGTGGCTGAGCCACTGGCTAACTGTCTCCAATGTGAAGTTGTGGCCCTTGCGACGTGCAGCATCGAGTAGTTGAGGGGGCTCATGGTAATATCCACCAGGCTGATAGTACAGTTCCTCAAGAAAGACAGAACTCCAGGATTTCATCACTGACGTCCACTCCCATCCTGTCACGCACGGCCTGGGTGAACTCTAAACAGATGAACAGATGGCCATCATTCATTCGACCATCACTGAAAACCTCCTCAAACACGTCCGTACACTGGCGTCTAATCTCTGCAGGATCCTCACTGACCAGTAGTTTATCGACCAACCATCGAAAGTTAAGGGACTTGACCAGGTCGTACAGAAATGCCATCCTTATATAGTACAGCTTAAACGTGCGACGGCCCAGATGGCCGTGAGTGCTATGGCAACGTACGGTAGCCAAGGGCCTCCGACTCCGAAGAACGTACCTACTCCTGAGGCGATGGTTAGTATGGCTTCAGAAATCTTATCCACAACCTGGAGAGCATTGTTGGCGATCTTGCGGACTGTCTCGCCAGCCTTCACTGTGAACAGAGCGATCAGACCCCCAACTGCTGGCAGCGGACCGATAGAATCTTTTACGTAAGTGCAAAAGATTCCTTTCACTCTGTGTACTAGCTTGCGGGATTCAGGCTCTCCATCATCATACTCACCCGAGGTCTCCGCTACATCGCAGTCGTCTGCATCATAATACTCCTCATTATAGTCCTCCTCATAGTCCTCGTCATCTATATCCTCGACTGGATCAGTCTCTGGTTCATACATCACTCTGGGGATCCGTCGCTGGGGCAGCTATATAGTAGCGTTAAACTGTGGTCTATAGCATGGCCTCTGCTATCTAGAATGCGGGTGTGTTTGCTTTAGCAAACTGGGGACAAGACGGCGGCAGAGGTCGAGCGTGAGCATCATAACAAGGTGATGGAGAAGCTGTCTAAGGGGAAGTTTGAGTACAGCAAAGCACTCGAGCATATGCGCCAGAGGGAGGCACGCCGATGACAACTCCGAGCTCAGGCCAACTAGAGCCTCAAAGAGGCAGAAGAGAGTCTCGATGAGTACTACGAGGCTGTAAAGATATCTGAGCTAACGCTCGACTATGAAGCATCAACAGGTCAGAAGACAGCAGAGCTTATATTAGTGGTGGCAGCTGCAGCGGTGACGACAGGAGTCGTGCTCTACGCACGCTCAAGCTGAATACCTGATGTGTTTGACATGCATACCTTAGCATAGCCAAAGTAACGTACCGTCACACCTAATGAGCGAGTCCCAGCTATGAGGTTTCCAATGTTGAAGCTGAGATGGTTGCCCTGATTAGGTGGGATGGCCCTGCCTCCGAGGTGGTGACAGCCCTCGAGTGCCGACTCGAGGTCGTCTCTTCCTCTGGTTAGGCGCAGAAGTTCATATGACTTAGTTTTCTGTCTGTAGAGTTGGCAATTAGCCAGCTCGTGTACCTCACCAAGAACATTGGTCCCAGCAAACATAAGCTTGAAGTCGTCTAGCTTATCCACCTGCTGGATGGCTTCTCCCTTCTGAACCAGGACCACAACAGTGATACAGTCCGATGCACCATGATGCAATGTCAGCTCTACCCATTGGTTAGCTGTGGCTTGGACTTGCTGGTGTTCTCGCTCCACATGCACGATCCGTCTTGGAGTATTCATCATCGCATCTGCGAGCTGCTCAGTGTACACCCGGGGGAACAGCCTATCCTGCATGGCAGCCGGATTCACGTGTGTGTTCTCGAGGAGGGTTAGGAGTGGAACTGCCACGGGCTTCTCGGCACCTGCCCATAGTTCGAATTCCATGAACCCCTCATTGCACCCCACATCATAGTACCCTTTTCCCTTCGCATAGAAGGTTGGGCCACGAGCCAGCGGACCTAGGACTCGGTATCATCGTTCCCATAGGTGGCGTCCACGGTGCTGTTGCTTTGCACGATCTCCCACCTGTTCAGAACTTGCGGGAGCTCTACCGTCTGTTCTATTTTGCTCTGAAGCTTGAATTAGAGTGTCATGCTCTTGATCTCGTGGATCTGTACCGAGATTGCAAAGTCAATGTACTTCCCAGCAACGGACAACGGGTTCTCATCATGTATACTGGGTTGAATAACCATCAGGCTGTCCTTCTGAGGATCAGTGTGGTGCGATGTCGCGGGTTCAATGGCCCCATCTGGATGTATCACATACTGCATCATTTTTAAGGTATGGGTATATAGAGAGGTTAAACGGCTGCCCTGTTTGGTAAAGTTCTCCAGCAGATTGTCTATAGGCAGCAGGACAAGTCGCCATGACAGTCTGCATGACAACCATGGCGTGCACTGTCCCACTGTGACAGGGTCCGATGACTGCTTCGTGATATCACCATTATCCACGATCGAGCCAAGGTCATACCTTTGTCTGATGCAGAGATACTGGCCGCCATAGAGGAAGGAGCGCCAGCTCATAGTATAAACGAACTCCTGACTCGGATACGCTATCAGAAGTTTGACAGCACCCAGGGCAGGCCCACTCGACCTACCTCCTGTGGCCCAAACGAACAGTCTTGCTATTCTAGCTCTCCAAAGAGCGAGGGTCGACCCCAAAGATCTACTAACGGTCGGGAAGGGGGCTGTCGTATTTAGCCTCCATAGCCAGGAAGAGCGAGATATGCTGGATAGCCTCCAGTCCGGAGTGAATAACTACATCAGGGAGGAGGTCAGTGCTGCTGTAGCAGAGAGCCACGACACCAGTCATGTAGAAGGTACTCAGGAGGGGGTCACTGTTGGCCGCAAGGAGGCTGTTGAGCACATCTTCAATGAAAGAGGTCGCAGGAGATTGGCCAGTAATCTGCCAGCATTTCTGAAATTTCCAGACAACTACCAGGACTACCTCATCAAATCTGCTCGCAAATCAGATGCTCGTCGTGCACGGACAAAGGGGATCTTCCATGAAAAGTTCCATAAGAAGAGAGTCCTAGACACGGGCCAGTGGGTAGAGTTTCGCCGAGAGTACGTACTTGACGAAACTGCCGAAGTAGCAGCAGGGACTGCTGACGAAGGTCCTCAAGCAGCGGAGCCCGGGGACGAAGTAGCAGAGACTGCGGACGAAGTAGCGGAGATCACGCAGCCTTCTGATGAATGAAAAAAGTTGCAGCGGAGACCGCCGTGGTTTCCACTCAGTCTGTCAGTGATGACGCATACAGCAGGCTAGTTTCCTGGCTGGATTCAGCTTGTAGGTGAAGGTCTGTGCCTTTTCCAGAGATGGCTTGAAGTGTGACAGCTCACCTGTCTCCTTGTTGCTGAAGATGAAGCGGTACAGCTCAGCTGCCCTCTGTACACCTGCGATAAAGTCCCCTTTGGTCTCTTTGAGGGTTAGGCTGTCGTATATGGTCTCGACTAGGGCACGTCCACACTTGGAGCTGAAGTATAGCAACATTGTGGCAGATGTCTGGTGAGATCTCGCGGGTGTACTTCTGAAAGAGGATGAAGACAGTTATCTTTGTGTGCTGGATGTGCCTGGTGATGTTGCTGAGGTTGGTGACTGTCTTCTTGTCCATTGCAGGGTCATCGATAACTAGAACAAGTGGTTCTGTCAATCGGGCTGCCAGCAGCTTCTCCATCAGTGCTTGCAGCCTCTGCGTCTTGGTGATTGGGCCATTGTACCATTGAGCATTACTGTAAACCACCTCAGCGGCGGAGTCAGACACCAGAAGGATGTATTGAGAGTGTAGATTTTCGGTCAGGAGAGCCCGCAGCAAGATGTTTTTCCCGTGTCCTGATGGGGCAATGATCAGCACCACCTGGCCAGCATCGGCCGGCCTACTGTCGAATGGTACAGACATGCGTACGGAGGATGGTTAGCACTTGGTCGGCAGTAGCCTCGTCAATATCTGGGAGATTAAATGGCAGTACTTCCTGCACCAGCTCTTTCGCCTGCAGAGCAGGGATCCTGCACCTCCGGTGGATATGAAGGATGTGATGGAGGCGTCAAGCATGAAATCCCAGCAGCAGCTGAGAAGATAGCGTAGAGGGCCTGTGTCAGCACCCACAGTGTCTAGTACATCCAGTATCTGTATGATACATGCACGAGTAGCCATGACTATTCTGTGGCCTTAAACGGCAAACCAAAGAACACTGACTTCTTCACCTCTGGTAGCCGGAGGCTGGCGGTAGCACCTGTTTGGCCATCGACAGTGATATGGCTCAGGCCGAGGGTGCCTATCTTGAGATTCTCTCCATCCTGTCGGAATGAGCTCCGTGGTTTCAGGAGATCCTTATCCAGGTCCTGTGCATAGGACTCTGGCATAACCTTGATGGCTCCAGCCTCATCGAGTCCACGCATACCTCGCACCATCGCCCTTTCCTTGATGCCCATCCCCTTGTATACAGTCTTGGCCTTGTTAATGGCCGATTGTCCTACCGTATCAGTGTTCCCGATGACATCTCGGGCTGGAATGGTACCTCGGATCTCCTGCGGGTCTCTCTTCACATCGAAGTCTAGGAAGGAGATAGGGGCAACAGTGCCCTTTGAACCGAGGCATGCCTCGCCCAAGTGAGCAAGATCGCCTAGCTCTTTGCTTTCTAGGTCTGTGAGTGGCAGAGTCATAGTCATATACAGACAGCTTAAACCTACTAGTCATACCCCCAGTGAAATAGTTGGGCATAGGAGGACCACGCAGTCGGCCAAGGGAATGGGTAGCAGTGCTCAGGGTACTGACCCTCTGCAGTGGCATGCCTTGTGGGCAGTCCACCATTCCCGGGCATTGGCGATCCTCAGTCCACGTGCTCGACTATGGGCTACACACCGCCCTCCGACACGCCATGCCTCATATGCTCGGGCTCCATCTCACTATTCAGAGGGGTTAAACGTAGGCGATGATGATCTCAGCCATTGCACTCATTGCTAGCCCTAGAACTGCGGCCTCCATTAGTGTAACACGTTCACCCATGATCTTGGCGGCAACCGTGTAGGAGGCACCACTGACGGCGATCTTTGGGATGGGGTATGTTATTCCGAGACAGTGCCTGCCACCCCACTCACCACTGTAGCGAGGACAGCCGCAGTGGCGGCAGGAAGAACCTCATTTCCCCCTGTCATATTCACCATGGCCACATTCGCCACCACGTTACTGTCGACATGGACTGCCAGAGGTTTTGCTTTGGTCAGTAACTTCTGTGTCTTGGTTTGCAGCAGGTTCTCCACCTTCTGAAGACTCACCTGGCTCTATGGCAGTTGCTTCACGATCTGTACCGGTGACATCATTGTTTAAGCACTGAGTATACAACGTGGTTAAACGTCTGTGTCCCCTGTCGAGAGAGCTAATAAGATCTTCCCAGTCTCTCTATTGAGACATCTTAAACATGTCCTGGCTCACGCTATGCGAGAAGTACTATGCTGTCTTCCGGAGGGAGTTGAAGGACTACAAGAAGAAGACACCAGATGAGCTCGCTCAGCTCTACAGTGCTGAGCTGACAGAGGAGCTGACAGCTGTGAAGCTCTATCTAGGATTTGGCAAGGGACAGATCTGCTTCCTCGAATACCTTATCATGGAGCGGGAGTATCTGTCAGATGTGTTCCAGCAGTTGCAGACCGCCATGGCCTCACCTGACTCAGAGCTGAACAAGGCTCTGCGATACTACAAGCTGGAAAAAGGATGTGCTGCCGAACCCTCCAGCCCTTTGATGTGCATGTTGGTAGCGGGTATAGGGGTTGTAGGGCATGCCAAGCTGGTTCAGTGTCTCACCGTGGTACTGTAGAGAGTCAGGATAGTCTTATAGCTGATTTGCTGGCGGCGGAGTAGGCTGATCCTGAGCACCACGATAGCTAGAGCTGGCACCACATGTAGAGCTACCACAGCAAGTGGTGTCGTGTCGACTGGCTGCAGTGATGGGGCGCCTGGAGCTGCTGTGTCGACTGGCTGCAGTGTCAGGGTCGGAACGACTGTATGGCTCATACTTCGCGTAGGCGCATTGATGGCAGTGTTGAAGCCGAGGTGGACACCGGGGGAACTCCCATTGACTATCATGTTGGTATAGCCCCTGACTTGGAGGTCCTCGATGTTGGTTTCTCCATGCGGTACAGGGCTTGGACATTCAATATATGGTGGTACTCTTCATCGGTGACCTGGCCCTCCTCGAGAGCTTTGCTGACAGACTCGTCGATAGGCCGTAGCATACTCTGTGCCAGTGCCACGTACTTATCATGCTTCTCCAGCCTCCTTGTGATCTGCAGCTACCCCACCCCAAGCACGTGGCCAAGACAGTGGCAGCTAGTGTCACGCCACCCAACGGGATGGCAACGATGGCCCCCAGCCCTGTAGCGAGAGTGGCCACAGTTGCCACCCCAGCACTTGTTTCAATCACACCCGCAGCAGTGCTTGTATGCGCGAGGACGTTGTCTTATATCGCCTGTGCGTTCTGCTGTACTTTTCTGCCTCATGGCCAAGATTCTGTCTGATGGTATCTATCTGCTGGAGTCGCCAGCCATGGATGGTACCGCCCTCGACAGCCATCAGGGAGGGGTATGTTTCTGGTTGCTTCCACCACTCTGATTTTGCCATAGTATACCTGGAGATTAAACCTGCATCACCTGCAGAATCTGCTCATGAGTCCTAGAAGGGTACAATTTGGAGAGCCTGGCAAACCATGCCAGCTTGCTGGTGTCGAGACAGACGTCTCTTAGACAGAGGTCATTCAGCACTATGTCAGGTGCCAGTATCTTTCTGAGACATGACATCTGGAACTTCACCTTATGACCAAGATAGTAGGTCCGCCGCTGGATGGCTTTCTTGGTCTTACACTTCTGCGCCATCTCCTCTTCCCACTGTATGACATCTGGCTCATCCTCGTCTGTGAAGACACCTGGCTCATCGGTGTATGTGAAGACATCTGGCTCATCGTCAGATGTGAAGACATTGTCCCACTGACTCTCTGGCTCATCCTCGTCAGCGGTCTCCACTGCATCGTCCGAAGTCTCCGCTACATCTGGCTCATCATCGTATGTACAGACATCATCCCGCTTACTCTCTGGCTCATCCTCGTCCGTGGTCTCCGCTGCATCGTCTGTGGTCTCCGCTACATCTGGCGCATCGTCGTATGTGAAGACATCGTCCCGCTTACTCTCTGGCTCATCCTCGTTCATGGTCTCCGCTGCATCGTATGCGGTCTCTGCTACATCTGGCTCATCGTCCCGCTTACTATCCTCCAGGAGGGCATGCCAGTATCGGGAACCTTCACTGTTCCTTCGCCTCCTTGCAATGCTCCTGTTCTGTTGATACCAGCTCTCCCGCTGTAGTCGCGCTGTAGTCGCGCTCCTTCTTGTTGCAGTGCGAGCCTCTGTTCGTTTATGGCCTTTATCTGTGCAGCGGTCATGAAGGGGCAACCCTGTAGCTGATTCTTCATCATCTCGGCCAAGATCAGATATTCCTGGTGTGATATCATATCATGAGTAATAAGAGTGTAAACTCTAAATAGGCGTCCGATATCCCATCCATGCTGGCATATATGTTAATGGACGGGCTGTCAAACACGTGATTTACAGGTGTGAACAGGCTAGGACTGATAGCTTTCCATAGGTTGCTGATGGCACCTGGGAGATACTCTATTACGTCCCGGCCGACTTCTACCAGTGAGCTGCTGTGTGCACTGCCCAGAGGTTGATGTAGCACATTGGCGTGTATGTATGTTGTGCCCCATTGGGGCACCTCGAAGAGGACCCATTCTACACAGTACTGTACCACCCGTCTCCCCTCTAGAGAGGGTGAGATTATGTTGGACAATCGGCATGGTTATATGTTCTGTTTAAACCCTTCCTATAGCGTGCTATGGAATCCATATTTGCTCACTCGACTAGTCTTGCTGACCTGGCAGATGTGTATGCAGTTGATGCTGCCAAGGTAGAAGAGAGCGATGGCAAGTCATTCGCCCTACAGTATGAAACAAATTCAAAAGTATTCTCCCGCCACCCCATTGGTGGTGATGTGGTGGAGCTGCTCACAGACCTCAGGGATGTGTCGAAGGAGTGCCTTGGTCGCAACATAGATGGCCAAAAGATCGTGTTTCGGTACGATTTCCCGGAGAGTAAGTACATCCTCGAGCCAATGATTGAACTCTTGGATACAGAGGTGGTAGACATCAACACCGTAAATAACGACTTCAGCTTTCATCTGGTCAAACGCTATTCGAGCGGTGCCCCACCGATGGCCCATGATGGCCTGCCATTGACCCTGGCAAAAAACCTGCAGTTCATATTTGAGAAGAATGAAGTGTGGTACCGCGCTGGACCTTGGGGTGACTGGCAAACTTGGTTGCCCCTATATAGGCCTCCCGCAGTCATTGACATAGAGGTTACTCCGCTCTCCACTGTTGTGAAAAGGGATGGGACAGTTCGAAAGCTCTACAATCGGGGATCATCCTTCCTCACCTACATAGGTGAAGGTGTCTCCCTGACAAGGGTGGGTCACCGGATCGGGGTTACAGGTGGAAAGCTCCTGCTGCGTCGTCCATTCGATGGACCAGAAGAAGCTGTTAGCCTCCGGGAGGTCACCCTACAGGTAGATGGTGTGTCACATGTCTCCAAACTCAAGGGTGCTGTTAAACTGCTTCAGCGAGTCGGGCTCACTAGCCCGCAAATGACTCATATAGTCCTAGAGCTATGTTTCTTAGCCGGCGGCAGAGTGAAGCAGCTAGCCCCTGCCCCTGAGGGGATGAAGATCACTATCGATCCGGATGGAACAGGGCTCGACCTGGCATAGATATTTCTCGAGGGGTTCACTCTGTTCAGTTTAACGCTTCATATATAGACATGATTTTCATCATATTGCTCGTGCTGGCGTCTACAACAGTCGTACAGGGCGATGAGACTGCCATGACATTGGATGCCAAGTGGGCCCACTTCCGCGATGACCCCCAGTACACTCCCTGGGTCGACCCGTTGCGGAGAAACATTTACGACCGCTTTCACCCACGTGAAGAGATCGAGTCTGTCTGCCACATCTATGGGGTGGAGAGGGTAGGACGTGGTTGTCTGCTGGAGACCCCTGCTCAGCACCAAATTCTCTGTGTAACATGTGAACATGCCAGAGTCTGCCGTGGTTCACATGCTAATCACGTCAGCCTCCTCCCAGGTGAGCGTTGTCAAGGTAGATGGAAGCGCCTATGGGTGGTCCCATCATGCCGATGCGACTCTGGCAGAGACTACGTGTTTGTCTGAGCCTACACAGAATAGAGAGAGAGGCCGGCCCTGTGGTTAATGGCGATCAGTGGTGTATATCACTGTGGAGACTTGTCTCTAAATGGGCGTTCAGACGCTGGTAGTAATAATGTGATACTACCTCCCTGGCAGCCGTTCGGCGATCCGCCGTGACCCCCACAACCTATGCCCCAGGTATTGAGAGGGCGGTGGTATCATTTGCCTAGTAGTAGTGTCGGAATTAAAATGAGACAACCTCCCTCAACCGGCCGCCGTTCGGCGATCCGTGGCCCCCACCTCATCACTGGGGCCTCCATCTAGAGGCATACCAACCACCTATCTCAACAACCATGGGCCTCCATCTAGAGGCATACACCAACCACATGTCTCACCAACCTATGCCCCATGGATTGAAATAGCGGTGGGGGCCACGGATCGCCGAACGGCGGCCAGTTGAGGGAGGTGGTATCATTTTAATCCCGACACTACTACCACACAACCAGACTGGTAAGCAACAGGTAGCGATAGCTGACACCTGGTGTCGCCGTCGCGTCGCCGTCACATCGGCATAATGTGCGCTCACTTTCAGTTTCAAAATGTTCTACAACATGTTTATTAAATAGTAAAGTCATACAATTCGTACAACAACTCTTAAGGCTGGGTTCCATAAGCACGGAAACGGAGACGGAAACGGAAGCGGCGAAATCGATTCTATTGATTTTAATATGTGTGATTCCTTAAGCGCGGAATGGCACGTGGAACGGCACGCACAAACGGTAACGATATTTTGGCCGCTCCATGTAGCGATTCAGAAGTTGTCAACGCGTCAACCGCGAAGGGAATTCCAAGAAATGACGCTATATCAGGGGTAATCCTGCACGATGTTAGACTGCATAGGCACATCGTAATTGAATTTACAGACGAAGTGAATGCCGCCTCCTTTTACATGGAATCACACCTCGCGGCAATTCCGCACACGGTAACGCTTCCGCCTACCGCTTCCGTCTCCGTTTCCACGCTTATGGAATCCAGCCTTTAGTCCGTCACGAATTGTGCTGCGTTCGTTACGAACTTATCTAATGTCCTAAACGTGGCGATGTTGTTTATGACGTCATAGTATGATGGACGGATAAACCGGAAAGGTCTATTTGGACGCAGTATACTACTATATTTCATCAAATTATCTAAAAGCTCATTTTATCTGAATATCTACCTGGATCATCCGTCAGGCAGACGGACCGCACCCATTTGTTTTCTATGGCTGATGTATCATCGTAGTTTGTGTCTAATTCGATCAGAGCCACGTCACTGGCATAGGTTGTCGCGTTGTATGCTGGGTGCATATAGAAACGCTTTGCCATCACATGCTGGACGTGGTTCGATGGCCCGGTAATGTTGTGCACGCCGATTTCCAATTCTATCTGCGGTAAGCAAGCAATAGAAGAATCTACCTTTAGCTACGCCCCACCCATGTCTAGCTAAGCCGCGCCCAAGCTTTGTCCATATTGGGATCTATCAAACCCTGAATTCCATGAATCTCGATTTTCATAAAACTATACAGGTAAGCTGTTGAATATTTTGAAATGAATTTGACTGTGTGCTGTTGCTGCCTAAAACAGTTGTGTTATCTGCCAATGGCAGCAACAGAGCCCGGTTAAATTCACCTTTTCAGAGTATCCATCCATCATCTGACCTCGTATGCCATCATAATCAGCTCAGCGCGTGTATGATGATGTCGCAATCATTATGTCACAAAGGGTTCCATATAGACCGTCATCAAATCTCAAAGAGTCCGACACGTTGTATAAATTGTATGTCTTTGCAATTCTTTGCTATTTAATAAACATGCTTTTGACGATTTTGAAACTAATTTGACTGGGTGCTGTTGCCGCAACAGCACCCAGTCAAATTCGTATCAAACTATTCAACAGCTTACCTGTGTATTTTTTTTGTGGAAATTAATAGTCCGGGTGTTCATAGATCGATCGAGCCCAACACGAGCGAGGTGTGGGTGGAGCTTAGCTAGAGATAGGCTCGAAATAGCTAAAACCGGACAGGTCCATTAGTTTCAAACTATGAAACAGACTGGTTAAATACATACAATTCGTTATGGTATGGTTACTTTGAAATTGAAATTCAGCGAATTCAAGGCTAAAACTGTTAATAAACAAGTAGACCGTACAATCAATGGCGTGTCATATCAAATAACCACTCCTTCGAGGATTTGCATGTTCTGTACCCTCACAGCCACACCACACCATCTCACGACCCAACCCCACGCACCCCACCATCGTCTCACTATCTGCAATAATATGGGTAATTCACATAATGAATTCGGTTGAATTACACACACACATTGGTTTTCTGCCACATCCAAACCCCACACCCCCTTCACCGACTCCGAGGTGGATGTGGTGGGTCTTGTGAGGGGGCGGGGTTGGGTGGTGGTGGTGGGCCTAATGCAAACGGCACCCCGCAATCAACACTCGTATGGGTACCGCAACTCACATACCAAATTTAGTTGAAGTTCACCAACTTTGACATTCTAAATGCACGCACTATCCCCCTCCCTTCTCCCCACCGCCTCACCCCAGCCTGAATATAAACGTCATCACGCTATCTGCAGCCATATATGTGTAACTCACATAAATAATGTGGTTTAATCCCACCAACTCTGACTTTCTGCACCCCCCCACCCAATGCCCGCCCACACTGCATCCCAGAGACTAATGCAAACATCAGCTAGCAATCCGCAATCACATGGGTAACCCATGTATCAATATTGGTTGACATTTACGAACTTTTCGCTCAACCCCATACCCCATCACGCCCAATTGTCGCCGCTGGGACGTATCCTTTTGTAAACGGTGTCTTGTAATCTACAATCATATGTGAAATTCTCAAAACAAATTTGCTTGAATACCACAAAAGGGTATCGGAGGGTCGAAAGATCGGACGGACATGCGGATGTAGTTAATATTATCCCTGCCTTTTTACAAAGACTGTGTGGTGGGGTGGGTGTGGGTGATAACACCACTGCTCGAACATATCATAATATCCAAGCACCAATCCTAGTAGTCCGCGTCTTTCTTCAACCAGCCCTGTGGCAGATATACTCCTGATAACGCAGGTTATGGGCTGATGCTTGGCCAATATCGGGTCGCATTGGCCCGGTATTGACCCAGTACTGGCCCAGTAGCCTAACACATCGGGGTTGGATGCATATGGCGAGACAGGGAGAACAGACCCTTCTTCTTCTTTTCGTTCGCTGATCATACCGCCAGTCCTTTAAGTGACTATCGACATGATCATAAGCGTTAAGTGCGTGGATCCATGGTTTATTAGAGTGCGTCGTGCGGCCTGGAACCTCCGTCTTCAGCACTCGAGGTTTATGTCACGGTTACCTCACCCTTACCTCCTTTAGTCGCCTCGTACGACACGCAGAGGATACGGAAGGTGTATTCTAAGCCCCACCTACAGGGCAAAAAGACCCTCATACCCATCTAAATATCTATTACAGGCTCGGTTGAGGGTGAATTGAGACCACACTTATTGTTGATACTTGCGCGAACCAGCGGTACTAAATGCCATAGATACCGTACTGAGGGTTAGCAATGTCCAGGCACAAAAGTAATGACGATCATCACTATCCGATGTGATGAGGATAAGGAACGTAACCTGTTTTTATTAACCCTCCTTGTTTCAACAGCGTCCCAAAGCGCCCCATTAGAGGAACCAAGATTTATCTACACCCCGCCAATCTCTAGTTAAGCTCCACACACACGTTTCTCGCGTCTGGATCGATCAATCCCTGATCTCATTCAATTTCAATTTCCAGAAAACTATACAGGTCAGCTTTTGAGTATTTTGAAGTTAATTTGACTGCGTGCTGTTGCTGCCTATGTTTATTAAATAGTAAAGACATACACTTTGTATGACTTGGCGGTCTATTAAGCCTTTAGGACGGACTTATTTACGTCATTTATGACGTACTGGATTATGACGTGTCATATAATTGCTCGATAGACTGGATTCATCTAGTGCTACTCAATTGAATTAACCTGCTCATAGCCACGATTCTTCAAGAGAACTATTGTCTGTCCGGGAAAAGAGAAAAGTATTTTTGTCAATTTACCACTGAAATTTACGGAACCACTCTTCTGTCGTCCTGCAACCGGATATTCATCTCCCCCATCCACTCCTCCCGACACCCACACACGCACGCACGCACGCACGCACCCACGCACGCACGCAAGCACGCACGCACGCACGCACGCACGCACGCACGCAAGCACGCACGCACGCACACACACGCACACCGTGACTACTACGCCGACCATTTTGACCGGCTTGGTTAGTAAAAGGTTAATGGGCCAGAGAGAAAGTCAATATTCTCACTAAGTCAGTGTCCATCTGCAGACTAACTGAAGAGGTATAGCGAGCCACTCATTCCAGGGGTAATTTAAAAAAAGTATTCGTTTGACCTTAAAATAGACATTACTCGAGACCACTGTAGAAGCCGTTTGGGCCGACTTGGTCATTAAATGATTACTTTGATACCAGGGCGGTTACGAGGTGTGCATGTTTTGACATAACACTGATGACGCAAGTTACAGGGCCGGGAATGGGCTAATACCGGGCCGATTTGTCCCGGTATTGGCGCATTACCGGCCCAATAACATGCATTATCAGGAATAGCTAACTTTATATACTTACATCTTCTGGTGTAAGACCTACTATACACCTGGCTGCGGTCAATATCCAGTTACTACATATGAGGGCGCCTCCACAGATGTCCCCTCGGTGGGATGCGATACGCGTAAGCCACGGCCAGGCACCCTGAACACATAGACAATAAAAAACACACCTTATCATAGTTCATTCTGAAAGCAAAAGAAAAGCATAAGAGAACTAGCTGATGTAGGATACTTATTTTCTTTTTTTTAAATGGGGTTGGTGGGTGGATGGGTGGGTGGGTGCGTGGGTGGGTGCTAAACACTCTCGCTGAGGACAGGAAGCAGTGGCTAAAGATAAGGAAGAAAGACTGTTTGCAGATGGGGATGTTTTCAAACAATTACAGTCGCAGAACACAGTATACAAGCACTAACTATGAAGTGATTTGATTTGCAGTTAATTAATTATTTTGACTCGCATGTCAAAGCTGTTATCGTTTCTATCACAACATGTGACATTCATTGTGAGCGCATGTAGGAGCGGAACACACTTAGCGCTGAGATCTACGATTATATAGTGGTGTGACATCATATAGTTGTGTGACGTCATCGAATAGCGCTGTGACATCATCACATAGTGTTATGATCTCGACAACTTACTTCATCATATGTTGGTGTGATATCATCGTGACATCAGCATCTAGTACTGTGACATCATCATACAGTGATGTGATATACCACTAGAATATCATAACATTGTGTTGTGCATCAACAGAGAATTGGGTGCGCTTATGATACTGTGACATCATCATATAGTCAATATTGGTGTGTCATCATCATATAATACATACACACAAGCTGATAGAATTGTGACATCATCATTATATAACAGCTTGCTATTATCTGCTAGTAGTCTGACAAATAATGTGTCAACATCATATAGTGCTATAACATCCTCAAATAGTGCTATGACATCATCATCATATATAGTGCTATGATATCATCATATAGTGCTATGAAATCATCATGTTGTGCTATGACATCATCATATGGTGATATGACATCACAATATAGTCATATGCCATCATCATATAGTGCTATGATATCAGCATATAGTGATATGACTTCATCATATAATGCTATGGCATCATCATATAGTGATATGACATCATCATACAATGCTATGACATCACCATATAGTGATATGACACAATTATGTACTACTGTGGCATCATCATTGAGTATGCTGGCATTATCCTAGAGTGTGGAAGGTGTGAAGCGAGTGCAACAGAGGAATACAATATATCGATCACTTATATGACATCATAATTAACTGTCACACGTAGTCTAACGTCATAATCAATTACGCCATGAATGACCGTCATAAACGCTTAATAGTACGTCAAGTTGTACAAATTGTATGTTTACTATTTAATAAACATTCTGCCATAGCCAGCAACAGTCAATTTAGTATCAAAATATTGAACAGATTATCTGTATAGTTTTCTGGCATTTTCTGAGATTCGGGGAGTTCAGGGTTCGGTCAAGCCCAACACATGCAGACCGTAAACGGAGCTTACCTAGAGAGGGACAGGGTATAGCCAAAACTGGATTAATCCAGTGTTGCACGTGTAGTTTAAAACCACTCTGCTATCAGCGTATATGAGTTTAAATTATCGAGAACAACTTACCTCTCTTGCCGTTTTATCTGACGCGTTCTTCTTTGCTTCGAAATTCCCTGATATTCCACATTTGCTGAAATCTAATTAGGGAAACGGATGTCAGAAAACGTGTCTGGAAATGTGGCCGGAGAATGTATCAAAACAAAGTGTCTGAAAACGTGTCTCTGGGGTGATGGCGCAGGTTGCTGGGCTGGTTTGTAGTGAGCCAATGCAGGTCTAATATGAACTGGTATTGTTAGGCCAATATGACCCTGTATTGCTAAGCCAATATGGCCCGGTATTGCTAGGCCAATATGACCCATTATTGCTAGGCCAATATGACCCAGTATTGCTAGGCCAATATGACCCATTATTGTCAGGCCAATATGACCCGGTATTGCTAGGCCACTGTGACCCGTTATTGTGTGGCCAATATGACCTGGTATTGCAAGGCCAATATGACCCAGTAGTGCTAGGCCAATATGACCCAGTATTGCTAGGCCAATATGACCCATTATCGCTGGGCCAATATGACCCGGTATTGCTAGGCCAATGTGACCCGTTATTGTCGGGCCAATATGACCTGGTATTGCAAGGCCAATATGACCCAGTATTGCTAGGCCAATATGACCCAGTATTGCTAGGCCAATATGACCCATTATCGCTGGGCCAATATGACCCGGTATTGCAAGGCCATTATGACCCGGTATTGCTAGGCCAATATGACCCGGAATTACAAGGCCATTATGACCCGATATTAAATATGACGTCAATGAAGTAGTTGATAGCATAGCCTCGATATGTGAAAAAGCTGCCATTAGCACTTTTGAAACATTGCCTATAGAGAACAACCAATTAAATAACACCAATCGCAAAACTAACCGCCCGTGGTTCAACCACGAATGCCAACTAGCGAGAAAATCATATCGCATAAACGAATATGGATTGAGAAAGTCGGCTAACAGCTCTAACAATGTGATCCAGTCATGTAAAACTTATAAAACAACGATGAATAAAGCTATAGCTGAAAATAAGAGAATTTTTAAAATCAAAATAGAAAGATTACAGAAATCGGACGCGCGAGCATACTGGAAAATTATAAATATAATTCCTTTGCGGTGGGGTCACGGATCGCCGAACGGCTGCCAGTTGAGGGAGGTGGTATCATTTTAATTCCGACACTACTACTTGGGTAGCCGTCTTGTGACATGAAATAATGAGGATTGCATGTGCAAATTTGAGGGAAATTCTTTCTTTTGTGCAATTTGAGGCAATTTTTTCAGTATTCAAATTTCGGTAATTTGAGATTTGTTCGGTACAGTATTTCGATAGTGTTGTGGTATTGATATCATACGATATTTTCGCTATACCTAACAGCTCTAGTCGTAAACTTTAAAAAAATAGTGTTCTCTTGGTCCGGCTAAAAATAGACATTCATAATGCAGCAATTTGAATTTTCTCGTGATTGTTAAAGTCGGTCGGTTTCTCCAATCTGTCCAGTGAAGTTCAGTATAATTTTTAGTTAACCCTTTAATAGCTAAATTTGTTAAAAAAATATTTGCTTTATAATGAATATCCATAATCTGCAGGTCAAGGGAATACTTTTTTGAAAATTTACCACTGAAATGACAAGCCAGTCATTCCAGTGGTACAATTTTAGAAAATAGTCTTCTCTTGTGTTGGCATGCATATGGACATTCTTCAAGAGCACTACAGAGGACGGTTTTGGCTGGCTTCACCATACCCTTTCACCGACAAGCCCAAGTACATTCTTTGCAAATCTGTAACCTATTTTGTTTAATATTTTGAAATTAATATGACTGAAAGCAGTTGCTGCCTAAGGCAGCAGTTGCTTCCAGTTATATTAATTTTTAAATATTCAAAGGATGTCCTGTTTGATTGGCTTGAGATTGAGATACATTGGATTTATCGGTGAAAGTGTTGATGTTCAAACTGACCAAAACCCAGCATTTACACTGTAAAGTGAGTTTGAGAAATGTGCATTTGTTGGCCAAAAAGACTATTTTTGAAATTGTACCACTGGAATGACTCGCCCTGTCATTCCAGTGGTACAATTTCAAAAATAATTTTTTTCAAAAAAATAGTATCTTGGTCTGCCTAAAAATGGATGTTCATAAAGCAACAATTTGAATTTTCTTGTTATTGCTAAGATTGTGATTCTTTTTAGTTAGACGATACATGTAATATTTTGTTTATATTTCAGACAACATGCCAACCATACATGGTTTTATCACCAGGCATTTGACGAGCTGTTGCATCCAGCGAAGCATTTACATACGCAAATACAATCCTGTTGACAATACCAAATAATTGTACATTTCAGCATAGAGCATGCTGTAATTTGTGCATTCAGGGTGATAGCCAGACCTTTGTAAACGGTGCATAGTATGGTGATATGTTAAGGAGAATGTAATCAATAATCTTGAGAACGAGTTAAATTCAGTTCATAACATTTAAAACTCAATGCCACTACTTGTAATTGGCACACATACAAGATTTCTGACCAATCGTCCATTTCGACAGGGTTCTTTCACAAACCTACTCCAATTTGCTTATGAAATTTCGTACCGATCTGAAAAAAACCCAGTGATTGATCATCTGGAATTGTCAAGGTGGCAGAGCTCTGGTCTCTGCTGGACATACTGGATTTGCAACACATCTTGAACGGTGGCAATATTGTAAAATACATTTAGAACTGATAGTGAGACTATGATGACAGTCAGAATGTCTAACATCATCATCAGATGTCATCTGACAGATTGTTTCAGTGTAAATGTTCATTCGCCTGGATGACTTGGAACCTAAATGTATAACACATACCATGAATTGGGTATTGAAAATCTGTTACGCACTTATTTGTAAGTGCCACTGAAACTTAACATATGGATGAATTGAATGTGTATCAATCTACAATTCCAGCACTGGGAACAGTACCTGCTATAGATCTATTTCAGTATTTCTATCATTCAGTATGGGCATCCTGTCATGTTTTAAGTGCTATGAATCTGAAAATGTTATCCCATGACAGGCTCTATTTATTCAATAGAAATAAACACAAAATGCTAGTAAACTGAATAGCTAATGTGTAGTGAATTCGACATTTTTTGTCGCGACTATTACTATCAACTACTAATATAATTCCTACTATATTTTCTGCTAAACGGTTGAAAGCATGGAAAATTTAAATTGTATCATGTGTGATTCCCATTTGCAAAATAATATAGATAATGCCAGTACGGCTACTAAATATGAGTTTATGCGCAATTTTGTTTTAAAATTTACCACTGGAATAGCTGGCCAAGTTGATGAGTCAATTAATCTTGTGGTGATTTCAAAACGTAATCTTGTTGGCCTGAAAAAATGTACACTCAGTGAGCAAAATTTTAGATTTTTTGACGAATCTTGGCCATTAAAGGGTTAAGTTGACTAATCCTGACCATTAATCCATTTACCACTCAAGCCAGCCAAAACATCTTTTGCAGGGATCTTGTTCATGTTCATTTTCAGACCAAGGACTGGCAAGGAGGCAATTTTTTAAAATTTACTACTGGAATGACTGGCTCGATAACAGATTTCATTTTAGTGGTAAATTTGTCAAAAAATTATCTCTTGGTCAGCAAATTGACATTTTCTAAGAGAAAATTACAATTTTATGGAACAAATTTGAGCATGAATATAAAGTATGGTATTAAACTAAAAATGTCTTGGCTCTCTTAGAGCTTAGCCAAGTAAGTCAGAATGAACATGGGTAAGTATTTATTGCCAAATGATTTGAGCCAAAGGCTTTAATTATGTAAGCTATGGCTGGATTATGTAAGATGACAAATAGAGTTAATATTGGATGTGCTTTGAGCAACTCAGTTATGATTTAATATTGTACCCTTAGTATATGGGTGGCCCTCCATTCTCACTCTATGAATGGGTAATTAGACATTATGCTATAATGATTGTACACAGGTCTCTGACCAGTTTGTGTATCTCATTCAAGAACCTTCACTATTCAAAATACACATTTGCGCAGGTCAAAGCATTATTTAGCGATATGGGCGGCGATATCTACGGTAACCTTTAAGGTGGCATGGTTGGTCTTGGATCTAACTACTCTATCTGATCAATTTTTAATTTAACTATTAGAGTCTTTCTAACAACTTTCAGACAGGTCATGCTGGTCCGAAGAACATTATCGACTTTGGTGTCAACGGTAAAGGTCACGGTGACCTAATAAATTTCATAATATTGCGTTTCTCTATGATAACTCGAGTTCTATTGAAGGGATTGGTACGAATCCGGTGTGGTAGCTTGTCCTCGGTGTTCCGAAGAACCCTATTGATTGCTGCATCAAACAATAACCAAGCTATATCCATAGACAAAATGCCATTCAAAGGAGCAACCTTCACTGAATGAGGACATGTAGTAAACTCGTATTCAGGGTGCAAATCCGAATTTTTTAGGTCTAAAAAACTGCTTCAAATGTTGACACTTTAACTTGGTATTGTCAGCCGTATTGAATCTTGTTGGCCCATGTTGGTTATTGGTCTGGCATATTTTTGGCTTTCTGGTTGTAGAACCTACATGCTTCTGAAACAAAACTGTCACTGTGTCATGACTACCCACATTCCAGATAGATTGGCCTCATCATGATCGAAGTTGTCAACAATATCCATGGTAAAACTCCATATGTCATAGTGGGGTCGAAATGAAACTGTCTCCATGCTGCTCACTACAATGAATGATTACACATGACCTCATCTACAGCGCATGGATGAGCTTTCCATGTACATAGTTTTGCTAGTGGTTTACCAGTATGGCACATTGGAAACTAGGTCAGTCCATCCATTCCTTCATTCGTATGTCTATTTATTCTCTACAGCTTTGTTTGGACCTTAGTTTCAAGACGTATGTGCATAATCATGAAACTTGGTATGTACATACATCTTAGAGAGGTGTGCAGGTATTAAAACTAGGGTAGTCTGGTCATGTGTCTGGTTACCCTCTATACGTTTGTCTGCCCCATAATTTTATGACTTTCACTGCGAGGTATGCCTTCGGCGAGTATCCATCAGTTTACTGATATGCAGTGTGAGCTCAGCCATGTCAGCTGACCAAGCTATAGCGATCACACGTCATCTGGCACCCAGCCATTTGTTCGGTCCAGCATAAACAAGTGGCATGTTTTGTTATTTCTGGATGGATTGAAACAAACCTTATGTCAAATTGGTCATATTAATATCTAATATATGCATTGTGAAAATGAAACTCATTCGATCTCAAACTCCAGAGTTATCACCCTTTGAGATTTTCCACAGTATGGGATACAATGTGGAAAGATACTTCATATTTAGAGCTATTAAGTCGTAACTTGTTGGGTGGCTATAGCAGAAATTGTGCCCACATGGTCTGAAAGGCTAGCTGTGGTCTTATGGCATGCTAACCGTGCATCCGTTGTCCCTCAACTTTTGCCTTACTATGCTAGTTCCTTCTTATGGATGATCTGATTTTAACCAAAATTGGGTCAATGGATCTTATTTTGCTATTGGTAACATTTTCGGTGGTCATCTTGGATTTCCAAAAATTCTCGGGAAATCACTAAAGAATGCTCCTGGTCAGTCTGAACGACGTTCTAGATAATATAGGCCAATGGTCAAATTTGCCATTGGAATCAATGGTAAATTATTGTCAATGTGTTCACCCATCTTTTATGCAATCTATACCAAATCGTGTCACGATGTTCATATATGCAGCTATTATTTGCATTATGCAAAGGGGCTGATCCAATGACAAAGAGCAGAGTTATGCCACATGCACCTTTTCTGCAGTATTGTACCAACGTGAGAAGATATTAACTGAGTGGCACACTCCATCATATTTATAGCCATTGGGTAACTTGATGGCTGAACACACTTAAACTTATTAGCAGTGTTCCAAGTAAACCATGTCCAGTATTTTCCTAATTTCTTTTACTATTCCTATATTAGGGTAAAAAGTCTCTATATTTCCTAGTAAATTATCCCTCAGAAGGTAGTAACATCTCATTTTCAAATCTTCCATGGGGAATGATCATCCGCTGTGGAAAGGACTCCATCCTCTATAATGGATCCACCCTATAATAGAATTTTATTCAGAATGTGTTGTCAACAAACTTGAGTCAGAGATTGTCTCTTGGTGTGTCTTAACCCTTTACCCCTCATATCAGCCAAAAAACGGCTTCTGCAATGGTCTTGAGAAATGTCCATTTGCAGACCGAGAGAAGACAATTTTTGAAATTTTACCACTGGAATAATTGGCTTGACAACCGAGCCAATCATTCCAGTGGTAAATTTTCAAAGAATAGTCTTCTCTTGGTCTACAAATGGACATTTTCTATGAGAAGATTAAATTGTTCGTGAACAAATTCGAGGGTTAAAGGGTTAAGTACCCTTTTCATTTTGGAACAAAAGGTCAAAATCAAAGATATCTAAATTAAGATAAATCATTTTCTCTGAAAACAAAGAAAAATTGTTTTCCTAGATAACCTTACAATGAGTTTGTGTTACACATTGTTGTTATACGAAATACAGAATTTGGTACATGCATATTTCATGATACTAATAACTGTTGCATTACCTAATATGGTCTCACCATAATAATGCAATATAGTTTAATCTTTCAATGGCCAAGTCAGCCTTTGCCATTTAGAGTCCGAGCGAAGACAATAAAAAATGTGTTGATTGAAGTCAGTCATGTCACTGATAAATTTCAAAAAGTCTTACTGTACAGCTCTTTAATAACTTTTAAACATGTTTCCAAAACAAATTAAAGTGTGCTGTTTAATATTTTGAACATAATTGGATTGGAAGCAAAAATCAACTTTCTCCTGCTTATAGCTATGTATAGATTGCCTATATTTGGAAGAAGCAGTAATCAATGTACATTGTTAATTTACTTTTAAGACACCATTCGCATGTTGAATTTTAGTATATTTCCTATTATTAGAGATTCTTTTCAGAGAGACATTAATAGAGTTGTTTCCAAATTAAACTACTTAACTCCATGTTTCACCATTTGTTCATGGATTAAAGCAACCCTTAAATTATGTAAATTTCAAACTGACAATATACACATAAGCTATGAGTCCCCTAGATATTTGCTTGGTCAATCGGATTGAGTTATTGTTTCTTGGTTATTTTTAACAATTCATTTTTAGTGAAGATATCTTTTCAATTCAGCATCCAGGTGAATTATGGTCATTGGTCCATTTATTATATGTAGTATACACACATTTTGGAATTATGTTGACTGGCAGATGTTGCTCACTAACGACAAAATATTCTTTAGTTTCATATCCCTTGCTATCACTCATCCAATTATACATACTTATAAACGTCACAATGGCTAGTAAGAGTTGACATAATATGTATGCTATATAGTATCATGTAAAACTGGCCATTCGAATGGTTACAATATATTATCATAAAATTTAATCAAGAAACATTATCTTCACATTTATCTAAATATATAATTGTTTTATAAGTTATGGAAGGTCTTGATTTAAATATTTAAGTTATCCTTTAACTCACCAATTGTTAATTTTTCTTTAGGAATCCTATAAAAGACACAATAGTATATATTCTGCAAATTATGTTACTCTAAGTTGTTTCTCTCCAAGAAAGCAAGCATCTCCAATATTTAAAAAGATTTTACTTCAATCCTGCACCATGTATCATGGGGCGGAGGTCAAATTTTCCCTTACATGAGGGAGTAGCCAGGTTCTAAATGTGAGTTGGGCGTCGCTCATCGGGTCGATTGTCTGGATGGAGACTAGTAACACTCAGAATGTCTACTCACTGTAGTTCCTGGAATTATAGCGAGGCTGTAAGTATAGATGGATCCAATATAAATTGAATTGATTTTTGCAATGGAAACATACACATTTTCCGCAAATATATTCCAAACTTTGACAACAACAACAGTTATAACACCAATATAGCAACAACAACAACGACTACTACAACAACAACACCACCACCATCACCACCACCACCACCAACAACAACAGCAGCAGCAGCAGCAGCGACGAAGACGATGACAGACAATAATGATAATAATAATTATAATAATGATGAATATGACGATGTAAACAAATCATGAGGTTAATGCCGATGGAAATGAGGACGATACTAATGACTATGAAGGACATAATAATGATAGTAGTGGTCACAATAATACTGATAATGACGGTGATAATAATACAGCTAATACCAAAAATGATAATAAGTTTAAAATTAAAATAATAGTAATGATTATCATTGTAATGACGATGGAAATGTGTCGATGTCGTTAGGGATAATGATAATAAGCTAGCATGATGTTAATAATAATAATAATAATAATAATAATAATAATAATAATAATAATAATAATAATAATAATAACTAGAACACATTTACTGAAGTAACTGTAAATCTGCGATGACTGGACATTAAGGAGTATTATAAGCCCTCTTCTCACATGATCATTGAACATGTCTGATGCTGATCTGATAAAAAGTGTGGTCGCAGATCAAAGATCCATAGTTGAAATCCCCATAGTTTTACACAGGGTTTGGAAAAACTGATTTCTTGAAAACCAATAGCCTTGACCCTAAAGTATAAACTAATGGGTCCTGATTTGCTGTAGTGGAATTTGTTACTAAAATCAAGGAAAATGCCATTAAATGTCAAATAAAGGTGATATTAATGAATTAAAGAAACTGACCAATTTTAGTTTTTGGCATGAATTATCTCCCTTTACCTGTTGAAGTTGATTGAGTCAATAATTTCTCCTTTATTTGACATTTGATGGCCTTTCCCTTGATTTTGGGTCAGATGTGTGACTACGGATTGTGGAAGGAGGTTACGTTTCAACATGATCTGCAGCAACCTTAAGGGGAGTCGCCACCAGAATATTACTCTCATATATTTTCTTTGAGGCATTATGGGCACGGATAAGCGTATTCCGCCGAAATTATTCACTGGATCCAAAAGAAAAATAAAAACATCCCAGGCCCTAAAGATGTATTGAAATTGTCTCAAGGTTGGAGGCTAGAAATCGCAAATAGTACTCGATGGACCAAAACAATATGTGGTCGTCAGATGTGGGTTAACAGATGCTAGAGGTCTGTTAAGTTTCTCCATGATCTCCAAGAAACTCTAGGACGAGTTGCTGTCTACATAGCACTCCCTGACATTTCCAATTTGACTTTTTGGACAAGAAAACGTGGAATTCTCGGGAACCATACACCAGATCCAATTTCTGTAGATGATCTATACGTGCCTGGTGCCTACTAGAAATGTACCAAGTTTAGATATGATATTTCCAAAACTGGGTCACTTATCATCAAATCAATTTCCAATACATTCTCTATTGACTATTTGTCTATGATACAAAAATCTTAATATCGTATGAACCGTTCGGGATATCGGAGTTCTGTAAACGGTGTCTGGTAGGCAATTCTGCCGGGGATCAGACAATCTAAAGGCTGAAACAATCCGACCATGATTCCGGCATCTATATGCAAATCATGGAAATATTGTTTAGTGTGCAGATTTGCAATAAGAGAAACGTTAATATGTCGACTAACGATTTTATTTTAGTAAGCAACAGTAGCCTCTGGTATCTAGGGATGTCAAAAATATCAACCTTCTGACAGGGACAGAAGTAAGAATTCTCATGATGTTAAATAATTGTTTTTTTCAGCATTTTCTCAAAACTGGTCACTGAACCGAAAGGATTTTTTAGCCACCTTGCGGGTCAACAGATCCTAGAAATGTTAGGTTTCAAGATGATTCTGAAAAAATCCTAAGAGTAGTCGCTGCCCGAATATTGCTCCCATACATTCCCTATGGGGCCATGGGGGCATGGAAATTCAGAGTTTTGAATGGTTAATATGTTCGGTAACGATGTTATTTGACTAAAAAAGAGTAGTCTAATACATCTACGCATATGCCCAATTTCAACCATCTGACCGCCCTAGAAATACGAAGTATGTTGATTCAAAAATATTCGGCTTATGCCCGATTTTCTCCAAACATGGTCACCGTACCCAAGATATATTTTGGGTGGAGATGCAGAGCAACACATGCTAGAAATCTGTGAAGTTTCAAGAAGATTGAGGAAAACTCTAAGAGTAGTCGCTGTCCGAATATTGCTCCCATACATTTCCTATGGAACCTTTTGCCAGCGGAAATGCTGATATCTCGGAAACCATACACCCGATCGAGAAGAAAAGTAATAACAAACTGGATCCCAAGGGGATAGTACAAGTTGACCAAGTTTGAAGTTGATCAGATCAAAACTGTTGGAGGAGATAGGTTGCGAAATTCCTTGAGAATAATAATAATAATAATAAGAAGAAGAAGAAGAATAAAGATCCTGAGAAAAAACAATTATCTTCGATAGATCGCAGATTAATAATAATAATAATAATAATAATAATAATAATAATAATAATAATAAAAATAATAATAATAATAATATTAATAATAATAATAATAATAATAATAATAATAATAATAATAAAGAAAGAACCGCTAAGAGAACATTAGTCTGCATGTACACGCAGACTAATAATAATAATAATAATAATAATAATAATAATAATAATAATAATAAAGAAAGAACCACTACAATAGTCCGCGATAAGAATAAAGATCCTGTGAAAAAACAATAATCTGTGATAGATAGCGGATTAATAATAATAATACAATTGGGTATAAATGATTGCAGCAGTGAACGTACAAAATAATTGTAATATGAAAGATCCCCATACGTCACAATATGGTGACCTGGGTGTAAATAAACTTGAACTTGAAACGTTTGAATTACAGCACAAATTTTATAATTTTAGGCACCCCAGCAGCAACGCAGATATGGATGTGAATGCCTTTATTTAATCAATATAGTACCTAGGCTACTTCCGTTAATCGGTATTTTATCGATAGTCGATTATTTTTCCGGCCTATTATATAATCGAGTGTAAAATAAAATAATTGAAAAATCGAGTTAATGGAGCAAAAATCGATTATCTATTTTAATCAGGCATGATTTGGTGTTTAGCTTTGCAATACCGCTAATGCATGGGTGGATTGATTGCTATAGCAAGGTAGTTGTATAAACATCTATCCCTGACATTCAATCCCGCATCTCCTGAGTCATAATCGATGCACGTGAATGTTTATATCAGTAATTACTTTATATGCCAGTGCTCGGAAACATCTAACTGCTACTGTTTATGGAACAATATCCGCCTCTGAAGGCCACAGGCTGGTGTTGGTGCCATTCTGCGAAAAAATGTCAAAAATGAATTACTGTTTATTCATAGTAAATTCACAAAATTTTGATGTAAATTTTCACAAATTCTGCTGAATGTTTTGTAACTAGATTGACTTAGTCAAATGATTTTCAAAATACTCGACCTCTCTAATGATGGAAAAATAGGGAAACGTCATAAATATATGCACAACAGGCGAAATCTATATCATAGTAAAAATAAAAATAATATGGCCATTTCACAAAAAAAGTGCAAAAAATTTACTTACTGTTTTTCGTAGTAAATTCTCAAATTTTCGATAACATTTTAAAAAATCTCTGCCGCTTGTTTTGGAACCAATTTTACTTACGGCTGTTGGGGTCTAAGGCTGCAATAACCAGCAGTCAAGTGATTTTCAAAATATTCAGCTTTTCTGACGCTGTAAAATAGGGAAACATTGTAGACAGGACGAGCTCTATATAATTAAAAGTTAATCTAATGTTAGAATTAAATTGGCGCCTTTTTACTGGCTTGAACATCTGAGCATACACGCCAGAATCTTAAAATCATTATCCAACGGAAATGGTGGACAGTAGATTCGAAATTGAATTCATTATACTGGGCAGGGTTGTTCCTGACGTTCAGCACATCAGAGGACTGATTGATATAGTGTGTTCTATTGAGCGCCTTGGGGCCATTTCATAGGCTTACTTAGTTGAGGTCATCTAAACCTAACTAGGAATCAATTTACGAAATTGCGTATTCTTATTACCTGATTAAATTGATTATTTTCCAGACATCATAATCGATTATTCATGTCCATAATCGAACATCCCTAATATTAGTACGTGCGCAATTGTTTAACAAACCCGACCGACGGTGGATGTTTCATCATCTTTGACAATTCCTAGCCTCCGTTTTCGTGACTTGTCACATTACACCGGTTTATGCTTTTGGGAATTCGGACCTATGATTCAATCGAAAATGCAACTTTTTTAATACACAATCGATCGCGATGTTTCAAAGCAAAAATCGTGCAAGCCTACTTAATTGCAATTAGAAAATGCTTAAAAGTGTAATACAGTTATTAGTCCCACTACTTAGTGAATTACATTTAAGTTGGGAAGCCTATTTAGTGACGCAATCATTCAATACAGCATTTCATAATTACCTGTTGCGGAAATTTGCTTTTCACCATTTGAAAATAAAATAAAATACAACAAATCTGCTTTAAATAAAATAAATCTGATTTAAATCAAATAAATCCGAGGCTTTTTAAATCTAAAAAATCGGTAACCATGGTGCCATAGCTTCTGGAACGTTCCTGGAACTGAATTATTACAAATAGCTATTCTATGTTTACAAATGTTACTAATTTCCGTACAGACAATCAACTTGACGAGCATGGCTCACCTATACCATTCATAGTCAGATGTTATTGTATATCAACCCAACCCAACACACAGTTTCACAAATATACATGGAGACTAGTATAGATTTAGAATAGGCTTGTTATCCTCGTTGACTAAATATATTAGAACCATGTTGAATAAGTATTATATGCTACACATGTGTTTATGTTATATATCAGGTTTGCTTCTGAACTTATAAATAAAGTGGAACCAGGCTCTTTTCTTTGATGCATCGCATCAATATATGTACTTGCATATTGTAGAATGCGGTGTAGTGGGTGCAAGCGTGGCAATATGCAGTTTATTGCGAATACATCTAGCTCGCCTCTGCAGAAACAAAAACATCACGTGGGCACGTGAGAAGACAAATAATGATACCTCCCACCACCAGAGGGCGCCCAATATGATCACATTATAGTGAGCTGGTTGGAAAATCACTAACACAGAACACGAGAAAATGTAACCATTTTCGAATTAATCGTTTAATGGCTAAATTTGGTTAAGAATATCAAAATAATTGCTTATTAAATATCCAGCTACAGGCTAAAAGAAGACAATTTTTTTTTAATGTACCACTGAAATGACTGGCTCGGTAATGAAAGCAACCGGTTAGCCAATTCATTCAACTTTTTTCTAAGACGTCCACAAATTCTGATATAAAATATGAGAAAATTGATTTATAGCGTGAGCGTGACCTGATTAACAGGGCCCGAACGGTGTGCCATCCAAACCAATATATGTCATGCAGAGTAGAGAGTTACAATCTTGTGTCGTATCTTGCAATTGCAATGCCAGTATGGTCCTCTAATTCAACACAGGTTAGACGTATACACTCTTCACTCAATGGATAATTCCAGTTTTAGCTATACCCCGCCCGTCTCTAGCTAAGCCTCCCGCCCACCCAACCACACCCAACGTCATGCTTTGAGTGTTTTGGAATCGATTTTATACTTTGAATCCTGAATTACTAGAACTCCAATTCCATGGTAACTATACAACTAACCTGTTGTATGTTCTACATAATGTTTAATAAATAGTAAAGACATATACAAATTCGTACAACTGGCGGATTTTCCAGTTTCATGGCCGAGTATATCTGTCGATTACGATTGTGACGCCAGCCTGCATGCGACGTAATTGATTATGACGTCATATACTTGACTGACTTACCGGATTCATCCATTACAAAGGTTAGATGTACCAAACCTCGCGAATCGCATTGGCATTAAGCTCCTCTAACTCGTCAGTTTCTTGACTTCACAGAATGTGTATGTTATTAAAGGGCTACTAATAGCTTCCCAAATTTTGTATTGCACAGATAGATTATGGTTTATAGATTCCGTTCATTTATATCTTGTCACATTTCCTTATCTGTATCACATTTATCTGCTTTGGAATATTGCCTAAATGTTGAACAGTGATCGCTACCATTTTGTTTCCTCTAGCGATAGCGCGTGATGCCATATAAGTGCCAATACATTACATTATTTATTATGTAATAGTCATCTTGTTGAATATTTTGAAACTAATTTGACTGAAAGTTGTTGCTGCCTTAGGCAGCAAAAACTTCTAGACAAATTAGGTTCAACATTTTCGACAGCTTATGGTTGCTTTAATACCACATTGTCAAGCTATCGATGGCATCTCTCTGACCAAGCTCATATACCAAAGAAGGCACGCTATGTTTTTTCTAATTGGTTGAAAAGTAAATCATGACAGCCATCATAGGCTGTGGAAATGCATTAACATTTAGCTACTAAAGCGTGGATATCTTTCGTTGACGGGACGAATAAAGCTTAAAATTAAATACATAATCTGCAAATGCAATGATGTAAATTATAATGCCATCTACCGTGGCAAAGTTTAGACGTACCCGCTGCTCGCTCAATTACAATATTATTAAGCGCCTCTAACTCATCAAAGTTTCTCAGCAAAAACACATGTGTAGAATGCGGCTTACTCGCCACACTCCGAAGCTCATCATTGTTCACATCTCTACCGATACCAATGGAAAATATCTCAAAACCTGTATCTACAAAAAAAAAAAGTAATAAAAAAGTGTTTTATGTTCGCTCTTAAAGGTGCATAATCACACCAAAATGCCGGAATAAATTGCTAAAATAGTACACTTTTAGAGGCTTAAATTATGTGCCTGGATGTAAAGAAACGAAATAAATCTTAACATATGATGATTTCATTACGTATACATTAATATAACATTTTTAAGTTGTTAATTTGAATTAGGGGACCGTGCATCTATTTCAATTTCATAACTAAACATTCGAAATTTATTTAGACGGATTGAAATCATCATATTTTACGATTTATTTCGTTTCATTCCATCGAGGCACATAATTTAAGCATCTAAAAGTATACAATTTTAACAATTTTATTTTCAAGCATTTTGGGATGAATATGCACCTTTAATTATTCTATCGGTCGATATCACCGAAATAGGCTAACACAATTTTAAATTGTAATAGTAATCTTAACATAATAGTTAACTTAATGTAATAGGTAATCACGCCGCAGGTCGGTGATAACATTGCGGCGAGTACAGTGTATGTGTGTGTGTGTGTGTGCGTGCGTGCGTGCGTGCGTGCGTGCGTGCGTGCGTGCTTCCGTGCGTGCGTGCGTGCGTGCATGCGTGCGGCGTGCGTGGGTGCGTGCGTCCGGCGTGCGTGCGTGCGTGCGTGCGTGCGTGCGTGCGTGCGTGCGTGCCTGCGTGCGTGCGTGCGTGCGTGCGTGCGTGCGTGCGTATATGAGCGTATGTGTGTGCGTGTGTGCGCGTATGTGCGTGAGTGCACACATGCGTGCGAGCGCGCGCGCGTGCGTTCGTTGGTTAGCGAGTCAGAGCTGGGGCAAATGCGGTTGAGCAAATACAAATGCAAATACAAATACAATGCGCCAATATCGAATTTGCGCCATTGGCCAATGACGCAGGGGCCAATATCAAATCTGATATCGGTACGCCCGTTGGTCAACTGCGCAAGCCCAATAACGAATTTGATATCGACGCGCCTGTTGGCCAATGGCGCAGGAGACCAAAATCTTATTTGATATCGGTGAGCCCGTTGGCCAACCGCGCAGGGGACCCATATCAAATTTGATATCGGTGCGCCTGTTGGCCAACGGCGGAGGGGACAAATATCGAATTTGATATTGGCGTGCCTGTTGGCCAACGGCGCAGGGGACCAATATCAAATTTGATATAGGTGCGCCCGTTGACGAATGGCGCTTGGGGCCAATATCGAAATCGATATATTTGGGAAGCTATGAAACAGTATCAGAGTACACAAATTTCTGTTTCCTTTATTAATGGCTGGCGAACACAATACATAACTAACTAAATAAATAAAACGCCATAATTCTTAAATTTGAATACTTTAAAGTTCTCATCTATTCTTAAAAGATACATATCCTAGCTAAATGTAGGACTATTTGTTACTTTATGGACACTTTAACTAACTTGGAGTGTAGCCGCCAATTTAGATGGATATTTGCGGGCGCCATTATTTCAGACTCTATTGTCTTCGCTCTATTGTCTTCGCCGGTGAGCTATTGTTCGTATAAAACCATTCTCGTAACGCTAATGCTGGCCATTCTTTTGCTGGCTTCCAAGTTGAGTGCGTGTGGAGCATAGTGTAGTACAATACTATACACCTGTGCAAAAGTTAAGCACCACCCTATTTTTACGCACATGCGAGGGTATATTCATGTGCTATGAAGAAAGCAATAGCATAAACATTTATGTACCCATCCATCTTAGTGCAAGAGGTAATAATGCAACTAGAGGAATGCTGATTATGATGGTGGGGAAACACTGTATGTTTTTGTTTGAACTTGAAAACGAGGCCTGAATATGGTTACGTTGACACAACTGACAACTATTGCCCTACAGTTGACACACGTGGCTAGATTGTCATTAATGGTGTCTGAAAACGAAGTTTAACATCTGTGCACGAGTTTGAGACTGTCATTATTAATACCGGGTATATCCACCTTGTGCCTGGATGACGGCCTGGACACGACGTCTCATGCTGGTCACCAACCGACTGATACGCCATTGTGGTATTCGTTGCCATTCAAGATGGAGTGCGTCTGTTAATTCCTGTAGGTTCTGCACATGAGGATCCCTCCTTCTCACCATGTTTCCCAGAATGTCCCAGATATGCTCAATAGGGTTCATGTCAGGGCTCCTTGCTGGCCATGGTAGCGTTTCGATGGCATTCTGGCGGAGGTATTCATGCACAGCTCTAGCACGATGTGGTCGGGCGTTGTCATCCATGAATATAGGGTGGGTTCCAGGTGCATGATTTACAAAATGAGGGACCACAACTCTATCCAGTATGGAATCTTGATATCTTTGTCCATTTAGTGTTCCAGGTACAGTCAACAGATCCAGCTTACAATCAAATGAGATGCACCCCCATATCATAACGGAACCTCCACCAAATGGAACTTCTTCCATGATGTTACGTTGGTCGTACGCCGTGCGTCTGGACTTCCATACACGAGTTCGACCATCTGTGGCATGAAGCAGGAACCGACTTTCATCGGACCAGTGTACCCGTCTCCAGGATCTCATGTTCCAGTGTCTTCTTTCGTTGCACCACCTCAGACGCTCCTCTTTGTGGTGTGCAGTTAGGAGAGGACGTCTGACAGGTCTCCTAGCTTTCATGCCAGCAGCATACAGTCTCCTTTTGACGGTTGACATTGACACTCTATTGCGCGTTTCCCATTGCTGGCTGAGCACTCTGCTGTTGGTGAATGGAGATCTCCTAACAAGGCGTACTAGGGCTCGATCATCACGGGCAGTAGTCTTCTTCGGTCTTCCAGATCTAGGCCTGTCCTTCACCTCGTTAGTTTGCCCATGTTTTGCAATCAAACGACTGATTACAGTATGGTTAATGTTCAGCTGTCTGCCAATCTCTCTGCATGACATACCAGTGGTATGCATGCCTATGATTTGCCATTTCACACGATCACTTAACCTTCGTCTTGCCATAGCGGTTCACAATCAAGAGCTAATTCTCTCTGTACAAATAAACCACGGTCATGAACACAAAATTCCTAATCTTGTCGCCTAAATCTGTATGTAATGTTCTACACCTCAAACTGGACTTTTACATAACTGAACACGTGTGCTGTTTCCCGCCACGCACGGACATCAAGCGGCGTGAAGTCATGCATGCATGTGCATTTCGTACTTGGAATTATGTCAGCTAACGAGGGGACAAAAAGTATGGCAGCCTAGTTGTACCATCATGTTTCTACGTTCTATTGTTTTTGCTGGTGCTTAACTTTTGCACAGGTGTATAGTTCTATATTTCCTATGGTGCAAATAAAAACAAATATATCTATAACAAGTTACTGAATGCTATTGCTGCCTATAGTAGCAACAGCTTTCCGTCAAATTGTTGTCAAAATAATCAGCTGATAATACAATTGTCACTAGGCGATGTTTTGATAACAATTTGGCTGAAAATCGTTGATGCAACAACTTTCAATCAAATTGTTCTCAAAATAGTCAGTAGGGCAGTCAATGTTGCAAGACCTGCTGAAGATATTTCGCGCAACTTTATTGACAATCATTTCTTACTCATGCAGCAACAGCGTTGTCAAATTTTTATCAGAACAATCAGCGAGCTTTCTATTTTGTTAGCTAATAAGTTAGGCCTATATGGTATACGGAATCAAGACCAAGTCTCAGATATGCTCCAAAATTCTGTTCATTTCATTGGCAATCAGGAGGTATAAGCATAGTATTTCTATTCACGATAGGCATGTCAGAGGCGATCGTGTATGTGCTGGTGGACTGCTTGGTCTTTGTGAACATATTTCACTCTGAAATCGGCCTCTATAGGCCTAACTAATTGTGTATGCGCTTGCTCGCAAACAAAACAGGAAGTCCGCTGATTATGCTGAGAAAAATTTGACAACGCTGTTGCTGCCTGAGTAAGAAATGATTGTCAATAAGTTGCGTAAAATATGTTCCGCAAGTCATGCAACGTTGACTACACTGCTGATTATTTTGAGAACAATTTGATTGAAAGTTGTTGCGTCAACGATTTTCAGTCAAATGGTTATCAAATCTTTATCTAGTGACAATTGTATTATCAGCCGATTATATGGACACACTTTGGCGGAAAGTTGTTGCTGCTATAGGCAGCAGCAGTTTTCAGTAAACCTGTTATAAATATATTTGTTGTCACTTGCACCACAAGAAATATACACAACTGGTATTGAACTATGCTATGCACATCTATGAGCTCGCCTTGAAAGCCACCAGAAGAAGGACTAGAATTAGCGTTACGAGAAATATAATTCTTTAGGTTTCGTAGTATAGTTAAGAATTATTGTCTCTGCATTTCGCTTAGACGCTTGAGTGAGTGATTTTGTCACGAGCTTGGCGCTTGACCAATGCCATTGGTCTCCGTGTATTCATGGCGGGAAAGTACAGATTGAATGTCAATCTATCGTCAGTCGTCATTCAGGCCAGACCGATTTTATTTTAGAGAAGAATTTCCAATCGGTATTCTGTGAAGCTTTTTTAATTAGTTAAGCTCAGTTATTTCATCGCGGTATAACAGTTTGAATGGAGAATCAAAACCTGTCAGCGATCGTCCAGAATCATGTCGACAAGGTGGTGCCCAAAAGTTCTGAGAAGTTGTTGTCAGACTTTATCCACGCATATTTCGCGATTACAGGCAGAACTCACGCACACTCAGTCAACTATTTCGAGCACACAGTTGGAGGCGATAAAGAGTATTAAGAACATGCATCAGCTGATTTTCAAAAGGAACGGAAACCAAGAGCAATTTCAGTTTAACGTCAAGGTGCTATCGGCTTTAGAAGAGGCGAAGACAGATCTCGAATCTCCGATTACAGAACAGTCCATTTTGCACGCTCGAGACTCAGTGGTTAAAGGTACAGACTTAATAAAATATCGTCAGAAATTAATCAGGCTGGTTGACTAGAGCGAGGCCGGTTGGGCAATAGTGTCCGAGTATGAAACGAATGAGTTGGTCGAGAACTCGGACGATGAAAAACGCATAACGCGAGCCGACACGAAAGAAATTAGAAAACTGAAAGAGACGCGGACGAAGAAATCGAGACGACAGATCCGACGAGAGACGAATGCAAGGTCTGCGTATTCCGTGCCAGTGTCCAGCACGCGCCAGGGCCCGCAGAGCGTGAATCCGCAGCGGAATACATGGCCGAGACGAGGTTTGTGCTTCTTGTGTGACAAGCCCGGGCACTACCGCTGGGAGTGTATGGCAGTAGCGCCTGCGCATAATAAGATAAGTACAAACAATTCATTGTCTACATCTATTAGCTCCAATGTAAAACCGCCATTTTGCAGTGTAATAAAACACATGATACGGACTGGGGATGGCATTTCGAATTCCTTCGATTCAGCGGTAATTCAATTATCTAATACATATAAATCAGGTAAATTAACTGCAAGCGAACGTAGTAGTGCCAGTCCAATTGGCAAGTTACGTCGTGCCTACGCGGCGTGGCAAGAGGCTGGCGGTAATTCGCATGCTCTTGAAATTATAAAATTCGGTTATAAGTTACCATTTATTGATATGCCTCCAACTTCTTTCTGCAAAAACAACAAGTCTGCTTTGGAAAACTCAGAATTTGTATCATCAGAAATTGAAAAGTTACTCGAAAGGGGTTGCATATCTATGGCACGGGGAATGCCATTGGTAGTTAACCCTTTGACGGTGGCTTGCAATAAGATAGGTTAGAAAAGGCTTGTCTTGGATTGCAGCGTGATAAATTTGTTTCTGTTTAAGTTGAGCATTAAGTTAGATGGTATAGAAATTGTGGAGCAGTTGTTTCAAAAAGGTGATTATTTGTTTACTTTCGATTTGAAATCCGCATAACACATTCTGACCACAGAACAGATTTGGGTTTTGCTTGGATGAATGAAAACGAGACAGTTTATTATATATTTAGTGTTTTGCCTTTTGGTCTTTCTACCACTGCGCATATTTTCACAAAGCTTGTCCGAGTGATGGTGGCTTATTGGCGCGAGCATGGCTTTAGAATCGCCATGTATATGGACGATGGATGCGGCGGCGCTAGCAATAGGGCAGATGCATGAACCTTGAGTAATATTGTGCAGAGTACTGTTTCCAACTTTGGGTTTTTGTTTGCTCACGATAAATGTGAGTGGGTCCCTAGCAATGTAGTTACATGGTTAGGGCACGTTATTGACACGAATGAAGGGATTCTCTCTGTTACAATGGGTAGAATACTCAGTTTGCTAAAGAGGATCAATGAGGGCATTGCGTCAGTAGTGACTGGTGTCGTACGTATCGAGGTTCGTAAGTTAGCACATATTGCAGGGAAAGTAATCTCCGTGTACACAGCGGCTGAGTCACTCGTACAGTTGAAATCCAGATATTTGTATAATTGCTTTGAAACACGTTCCAGTTGGAGAGGACGTGTAATGATAAACGGTGAAGTATGGGTCTAGAAGGCAAGTTTGCAATGAGTCAAGTTGGCATGTTTGCAATGGGCCACGATGACAAGTTTGCAAAGAGTCATGATGGTAAATTTGCAATGGGTCAAGATGACAAGTTTGCAATGGGCCAAGATGGGAAGTGCACTAGGGATTCAAATGTTAAGTTAACAATGACCGCATATAGCGAAGCCTCTGATGTTGGTTATGGAGGGTACGTCGTTGAAGAAGAAAACTCCGACGTTACAGGTTGGTGTTCAAGTAATGAGCAAACGAAAAGTTCCACTTGGCGGGAACTCGAAGCGGTGGCTAGATTTATGAATGTAAACACAGATTACATATCAGGTCATTCTGTTAAGTGGTATACTGACAACCAAAATGTTCCCAGAATTTTGGAAATTGGCAGTAAAATGTTGCATTTGCACGATATTGCCGTGAGAATACACAACAGTTGTCAAAAGGTCGGTGCTGAAATTCACGCCGAGTGGATTCCGAGAAAGTTGAATGGTCGCGCGGATGCTTTAAGTAGAGGTGCTGATTATGATGACTGGGGTGTATCAGAGAGTGCGTTTCTCACTTGTTGATTCCGTTTTTGGTCCACACAGCATTGACAGGTTTGCAAGTAAACATATTGCTAAACTGTCATGTTTTAACTCCAGATGGGCTTATAAATTATCGGAGGGGGTAGATGCATTTGCTCAGTCATGGAAGGGGGAAAACAACTAGTTAGTTCCTCCTCCTCGTTTGGTGGTGCATACCTTGCGCAAGTTGGATACCGAATGCGCATGTGGTACATTGGTGGTGCCAAAATGGTGATCGGCTCCTTTTTGGCCTCATTTGTGCAGTAGCAATCAGACGTTATGGCCCTTTGTAACAGGCTACATCGTCCTAGACTCCAACCAATCGGTGGTGAAAGGAAGAGGTTCGAACCGCGTGTTTGCAGAATCCAACATTCATTTTAATATGTTGGCTGTAAGAGTAGATTTTGCTCGCTGCAAAGTCTGATGGACATGCGAAGTTCACAGGGAAGAGGGGAGAGAGATAGAGTGGGGAGAGCCAGGGAGCGAGAGAGAGAGAGGTGGGGAGAGTGCGAGAGTATGAAAATGAGAGAGATGGTGTTATTGATTATGGTCGTTGATTACTCAAATCATTGTTTTATTCATTTTCGTCTGCAGGATTAGATCTGGCAAGCAAGGATAATGCTGCTCTGGATACTGGTGATGTAGAACTTTTGCGTTTGTCGCGGCAGCTACCGGCCATCTTAGTAGGATCAAGAAGTGACAATACCAACAAGAAGTACTGGACATATTTAAACAAATGGTAGCGTTTCGTCAAGGGGCTTCCGACATCTCTACCAGGTAATCCAGTACACGTCGCACTTTATCAGACTAGTCTTATTGAGAGTAAAAGTTCATTTTACATCATTTCCTCATCGTTCTACGCCATAAAATGGGCTCATAATCTGTCTGCAGAACAGGATCCGACATTGCACCCACTCGTAGTCAATGTATTAGAGTGTGCAAAGCGTTGCTGCGACAAGCCGATTATTAAGAAGGACCCTGTTAGTAGCGATGCTGTACATGATTTGTGTATTAAATACAAAGATAGCAAGGATTTACTTGTTATTCGGGATCTTACTATGATCCTCTTGTGTTTCTGTGGCTTTTAAGATATAACGAAGTTCAGAGTTTAAAATGTCACGATGTTATTATTCTTCACGATCATTTGAAAATAACAATCAGCAAAAGTAAAACGGACCAATACAGAGACGGCAACAGCGTATTAATTTCAAGATTAGTCTCATTGGCATGCCCGTGTGTTATGTTTCTACGATATATCAGCCTGGCTAATATTAAAATGGTAAGCGTTAATTATTTATTTAGGCTATTATTAGATCGAAACATAATTGTGTTTTAACCTGTAAGCACAAGGGGTTAAGCTTTTCTAGGGCTGGAGACGTCATTTTGGGAAGGTTGGGGGAGGTTAATGCGACGGCCAATTTTGGCGTTCACTCTTTACGCGCTGGAGGCGCATCAGCCGCCGCTAATTGCGCGGTGGTAAATGAACGGTGCTGGAAGAGGCACGGGAGGTAGCAGAGTGAGGCGGCAAAGGATGGTTACACAGCCGACTCCGTGGAGAAACTGTTGAGAGTGTCTCAGAACTTGGGGCTGTAAGATCAACTCGGCGTGGATTGGCCCCTTAATTAATGTTATTAATTCATAGTATATGTATGTTAAATGCTTTAAGAGAATATGCTTGTGAATAGTCTGTATTTATCTTGTGGTATCGGATAGGATACAAATGTTTTGTTGAAAGGGGTTAACAATTTCGGAGGCGATCGATCATTCGCGTTCTTTGTATTATCTATGGCGGCTGACGAGACAACCAAAACATGGATTTTGTTGTTTTTGTATGGAGAGTATGGAAGAATAGTGGAGCCATATAATTCTTTACGTTTCGTAGTATAGTTAAGAATTGTCTCTGCATTTCGTTTAGACGCTTGAGTGAGTGATTTTGTCACGAGATCGGCACTTGACCAATGACATTGGTCTCCGTGTATTCACGGCGGGAATATACAGTTTGAATGTCAATCTATCGTCGGTCGTCATTCAGTTCGAAAAAAGGATGGTGTTTAATAAGAATGGGTTAATACAGTTAATGCAGTGTTGTAGCAATAATGGGTTTTGCGAAGCTAAAGCGTGTTCTGTAGCAGTCGCACTCATGCGAGTTGAATATCGTGAGCTAAAGCATTCTTATGTCTAAATGTTATAAATATTATATTAGGTATGTCTAAGAAGTGATTGTTGATTGAAAGTGTTACAAATGTCTGCGCTAATATATGTTTTTATATTCACAGGATGGAGTGTGTCATCCTTCCTGAGGTGTACTACGTATTGAATGCTACGGACACAGGTTTCCGGAAACAGCCATCTGGTTTTTCCTGGGCGACTAGTACACCGATGATGGTATTTAGAAAATATATGTTTGATGTATAAGCATAAGTTGTATGACAAGTGACATGGTGATGTATAGTTTAGTACGAAACATGGCGGCTGACGAGACAACCAAAACATGGATTTTGTTGTTTTTTGTGTGGAAAGTATGGGAGAATAGTGGAGACTGATTTTATACGAACAATTGTTCACCGGCGAAGACAATAGAGTCTGAAATAATGGCGCCATCTAAAATGGCGGGTACGGTTCTAGTTAGTCAAAGTGCCCATAAATTAACAAATAGTCATAAATTTAGCTAGGATATGTATCTTTTAAGAATAGATGAGAACTTTAATAACACAATTCCGTATACTCACAATTAATGTATTACTCTCCTATTACTTTTCGGGTCATCCACGATAATGCGATGCCGCAGACGACGACGATGACGACTACGACGACGATGACAGGAGAGGGGATGATGGGGATGCAATAAAGGCTCGCTAACCCTGTAATCTCCTCAAAACTTTTCGTTCCATGTTATGAGGAGGTTAAAAGTTCAGATTTGCCTAAATACACAGGAGTGGAGCCATTTTGAATGTGCGGGGTGGGCGGGTCGGAGGTGACCGGGTCTCATTTCCGTTTCTCTTTCGTTTTGTTTCGTGTAAGAAACGAGACGAGAAGACCTGGTGAAAGCATGGTGGGAGTTGAGAGGAAGGTGGTGGTGGGTAAATGGGGGTAAATGGCGACGGTATGGGATAACCATGAATATGTTCTGCTAATTCATTTATTCGTATTGTTTAATCTATTATATTAATGTCTAACTGCTATCCGACATGAAAATGTTTGAAGGAGCTGTTCTTTTCTTTTCTATTCTTTTCTAATCTGTTTACATCATCTTTCTCACCCACATATCTCTCTCACACACACACACACACACGCACGCACGCACGCGCGCGCGCACGCACGCACGCACGCACGCACGCACGCACGCATGCACGCACGCACACACGCAAACACACACACAGCTCTTAATTTATTGTCTCACTCTCTCACCTCTTAATTTATTGTCTAATTTAGTGTTCACAATCATTGGCTGCTTATAATAATTCAGTAGGGAGAGGACACATCTAGTTGTAAGAACTTGTGCCCGATCCCATTGCGCAAATGTTACAATAAAATATGTTTAAATCAAAGAAAAAAAAGTTATAAGCATGAAATCATATAGCGCAATAGCACACACTGTTATATACTATTAAAAGGTGCATATTCACACCAAAATGCTTGACAATAACATTGTTATTAATGATGTTTGACCGTAGCGAACTTATCTAGAGCAAATTGCTCTACGTGAATAAGTAATATGATTTTCAGACCGACATGAGTACATGTCACAATTTACTGAGTGGATTTAGCGCGCTATGCTTAATTCGAAGAGCAACCCTGACTTTCAAAGGTGTATACAAAGTGGACATCGATGTCGCCGCTACGTATTCTTTTGTTTCCACATTTTTATTGAAAATGAAACCAAGTCTGTATTCACTTCTAACAACTTTGGAACCTTCTGTAACTTTCGTCCACCGCCACTGCGATACAGCATTGTGTAACACCTGAGTAAACACCTTTAGGCAGACATGCAATCAGAAACTTGTGTTATTCGATATTAGTTCCCCGCGGCGTTGGCTAACAGGCGCGTCGATATCAAATTCGATATTGGTCCCTGCGCCGTTGGCCAACGGCGCAAATTCGATATTGGCGCGTTACACAAATACGGGATTTCTAGTTCTGTCAAATACAATTACAAATACGCCATTCTCAATTTTACCAATTACAAATATAATATTTCGAATACAAATACAAATGGAAGCATGGTGCATCATGTACGCTTCATCTATATTTCAATCGTGTCTCATATATTACATTCATATAAACCAGTTAATGTGCCTGTTTATTTACTCCTTTATCACTCGAATTTGTTCAAGATAATTTACATTTTCTCATAGAAAATGTCAATTTGCGGACCAAGAACAAACTATTTTGTAAAGTTTACGACTGGAATGACTGGCTCTGTTATCGAGCCAGCAATTCCAGTGGTCAATTTTCAAAAATAATTTTCTCTTGGTCTGCAAATGGACATTTCTCAAAACCACTGCAGATGCCGTTTTTGACTGATACTTGCCTTGAAATTGGGATTTGGGAAATTCAGCGATCAAAGTATATACATCGATTCCAACATGCGAAAACGTGGGCGGAGCTTAGCTAGAAATAGGTGGGCATAGCAAGAAATGTGTCACTATATTACCTTTATCGCGCAGGGTCCTTGCCGCTGAAGCTGGTGTGCTATTGCCAATGTTGTTCTGGCCATCAGAGAGAATAAATAAAGCCTTCTGCGCACCAGGACGCAATAATGGCTTCACAAGAAGCCAGACATTTGCTAGAGCGCTGCTGAGAGCTGTACCACCACCCGTTGGCTGGACAGATGAAATACAAATTATATAGAGGATATGGAAAGAGTCAAAGATTCTCACATTGCACGAGCTTTAGTGAGTTTCATGTGATAATTTTTCACGAGGTTGATAAGTCATATTATCAACCGAGGTTGAGATTCTATTTATCATATACACTGATATTCTTACAAATTTTCCAATAAAGTGGATCCATGAAACCAGCTGAAAAGGGATACCCAGATCCCCAGTGTTCTCAGAGCCAAACTAGTATTAAATGTGCATATTCGCACGAGAATGATTGAACATAAAATTGTTAAAATTGCATACTTTTATAATCTTAAATTATGTGCCTATGTGTCATGAAACGAAATAAATCTTAACATATAATGATTCCATTCCATATAAATTAATACACACTGTTTTAAAGAATAGAGACCCGTGCCTCTATTTCAATTTCGCGACTTAAAAAATTATATTAATTTATATGGAATGGAATCATCATATGTTAAGATTTATTTCGTTTCATTACATATACGCTCACAGCTTAAGCATCCAAAAGTGTATAATTTAAACATCTGATTTAAATATCAGAGGAAATAAACACACCAGTCAGTCTTCAATTTAGTAGCGATAAAGCATTACTTTTTTGCAAGAATTGGCTAATCAGAAATCTGTTTTGTTCAAGTGACCTTTGACCTGTGACCTCACTGACCTGTACACGGGAACGATCTTTATCAACCGGAATATGTCAGTATTGCGTTTTTACCCAATAGCGGGGGTACTACACGAGTATTTAAGCGTTTATAGCATACGCCCGTACCTCGAGATATTGCTTATTCTATACCAAATATAGCATTCTGTTTACCAAAATCTATTATCACGTAAAAATACTGCAACGCGCGCGCGAATCGCTTTGGTAATTATTATCAAGTTAAACCTAAGACGCCACCACCACCGCCACCTTTTAGCCCCGCGCCAGCGGGCCAGCGTTAATTTCATTCCCCTACAAACCAAAGTGATACGCACGCAGGTACTGGATATTTGTCGTAAAGAAATCCTATTGAATTTCTTATCTCACAATCATACTGTCAATTCACTTTTCCAAAATGTTCATCTACCAATCTGACGTCATATGACGTCATAATCAGCTAAGTGGCGTTTAGGATAACGTCATTATCATTACGTCACAACTGATTCTATTTGGCCCGTCTTTAACTCTTAATAGCGAGTTAAACAGTAATTATGCAACTTCGCTAGCCAAAATACGGCCGTGCACGTTGACCGCACTATGTAAATTGGAAGTTGTCGCGCTCTAGAAAAAAAGAAATACCAAATTTGTTATACTGCTTTGAATGCGGAACATTCTAGCACTGAAAGGTTTTTATAAAATTTTAAAAGGAACAATTTCGACACGAGGACAGAAATAAGCGATATTACACTACGGACAAACGAATACGCTAGCTTACTGCCTAACGCGAGTCGCTAGTAAAGCAAGCCGCAAAACGTTCCCTTGTACACGTCACATGTCTAACGTCACCGTGCTTATTTTACAAGCAGAAATCGGTGTTTCGTCGCTTCTTTTTTCCGTTTGTTTAGGTCAATGATTTCAATTGGAGAATGTTGGCAATTTTAAATTAATAAATGGAGCATATATATCATGCATTATCAGCTATTTCGCGGAGACCGCTGAGTTCCCCTTTAAACGCACTATTTGTTGCTGTTCGTTTTCGTCGCCGCGACGTATCATTTGCTAAGAGTGGTGACCAATGCGCCGCAAACATAATGGCAGACAAAACATCTTTATTTCGTAATCTAAAATTATAAAATATATAACGAAATTTAAATCAGCAACCTAACGTACATTTTCGCCGTCGTCCTCACCGGGACACGTTTGTGCCGCCGTGGGGTACGTGAGATTATTAAACCAATGAAATATTTCTTACGCCAAACCATTGGAAATCTTTTTTTAATATTACACGTGTGCTCATATTTGGAAATACGATTCTCCTTCGATCAATACTCACCATTCTATTACTTCTGATACAGCTAGCCCTGATAGCTGGGCCCTAGGACTATAGACTTAGTAAGCTTTACCGACTCCTGGAACCGAGAACTCGGCTCCCAACTGCCGAGTACCCGTTTGCCATGAAGCTCATTCTTGTTTGTATAGCAACAAGAGACACATGCTTTTTTGCAGTTGGAAGTCTTGAGTTTATATTAAGTCTTTTTTCTGTGTAATTGTGATAGCTTTGTGCGCTCTCTAAGGATATATTGGATTACCATGGATGCTACCGATGATAACCGGGTTGTATATTTCCATGTTATTCCATAGTTAAAAGTCTAAGGTCTTCAAAATTTCGTCTGTGTCGCATGTTCCAATTTCAAACCCCAAAGAATCTGGGACGTGTGTTAACAACGAAATATGCCAGATGATCGCCTTCCTTTAAACCCCAACAGGCGATCGGCAGATATGAAATTAGGTGTTGGCTTGACGGTGTTTTTAACACGAAAATCGGCTGACATCGTTCTCCGTAAGATCCGAGCGGGTGACGTAAACACACCCGTGTTACTCGGATGTTTATGTGAAGAAAATGTTTCATTAATTCGCGCGTCTGATTCTAGGTGCTGCGTACTTTAATTGGTACCAGATTTTCAAGTTTTGCGTGTTATCACGATCTGTTTGCAATGATCAGTGGTTTCAAAATTCTTGATTTATATGTGTGGTCTGCGGTTTTACCGTGTGCTACAGCAGTTTGTTTACATTTTGTTGTTTCTTCAAAACATATCGTTTTGGCCTTCGTTAGGAGTATAATTTATATTTATTAGTAAATATACCCCGAATGCTATGCGATATGATTCCTGGTTCCGTTATACATCCTTGAGGATCAGTGTATGGGTGTATTATTGTCCGCTTCGTTCTTGTCGTCATAATCAATGCGATCTTTGCTGTAACGTTGCGGGGTGGGGTGCGGGAGGGTTTACAGTTAATTTATGGTCAAAATCTTTGAAAATTAATTGTCTGCCTTCCATTTCTGTTTCGTTCCGCTTTTTTGCTTATTGTAGGTTTGTGCTTATTTATAGGCCGAGCCAGCCCCGCCATCATGTGACGAGTGGCACAAATTCGTACGGGTTCTATTCAAGGACCATGTCTGTTTCCGCTGTACTAAGTGTAATCTTGACAGTAGGTGTAACGTTTGCGCAGTGTGGTCGGTCGATATGATGCTTAACTTCCTTGCCAGAAGGACTTGGCAGGGTTTGACGCGGGGTCAGGCGGTCCGAAATTAAATCGTGGAGCGTCCGTTTCGGCCCGTGGGGTTGCGTTCCACGTCTGCAACCGGAGGTGGCGGAGATGGCACCGTCGGCGTGGTTTGGTCCTGCTATGCAAGGTTTCGTGCATAGTATTCTGCCCATGCTGGTCTCGTCCCTGCTGCCAAAAGTTGTTGGGCAGTCTCTCCCCATGTTTTATTCGGACCCTGTCCTTGGACAGGGTTCTCGACTGGCCACCAAGGGAGCCATCTCGTACGGCCCCCTGGCAGTCCCGTCGGGCTCCGGCCTGACGGGTTCTGTCTCTCTGCGGCCACCTCCGGGTGGTCCAGTAGCAGTGGCCAGTCCGTCAGGCATGGGAGCCGTCCGCCAGGACAGCTCCACAGTTTTCCTTGTCTGCCCGTGGTTGAGGCCACTCCGGTACCGGCACCGGTCCCGTGATGGTTGGTTTGCCGCCAACCAACATGGTGATGGGTGTGGCTGGCCAGGCGTGCTACTCACCTATCTCGCCTGGTCCGGCCGTCAGACATGGGGTGCCGGTGGCGCCCGTGTTTGGCCACGGTTCTTCAACCGCCAGGGTCTGCACAGTTTTCCATGCGGGCCTACTCCATGAACTGGTGTGTTCCATGGGGTGGCGGCGGAACCGTACGGTACCGGAGTTCCTGGCATATCAGCAATGGCTCCTAGCCGGGAGGCCATTGCTGGTAGGGCCGTGAACATGTCAATGGGTGACGTGTTCACGGGTGTGTCCTCCTCGGAGACAGATTGGTCTGAGGCTCTGGCTTGGCTAGCCAGGGTAGACCCGTCTGTGGTTTCTACCACGGCCGAGGAGGATGCACCCCGTCCATCGGTTACATCGATTAGAACGGGGATCTTGCCTGCAGCACGGATCCAGTTTGTTGGACTGGATCCAAGGTTTATGGAGTTGCTTGGTGCTATTTATAGCAAACAACGCATGCCCAAGGGCCAGCTTCTTGCGGCCTCCAGGGAGGTGCAGGCGAGGTGTTGTATTCCACGACAGGCATGGTGTTGTCCCGTCTGTCACCGAGGATGACCGCTGGGTACTGGGTGTCCAGAGTGTTGGAGCGGGTGGCCCCACCCCGGCACTGGTTGACAAAGCTCAGGTACACAATAATGAAGTCCTGTCCCTATGTGATGGGTGTGTGAGGACAGCAATGAGTGCTGTCAACCACTCTTATCGTCTTCTTCAGTCGGTGTGGGCTGAAGCGGGGGCAGGCCACCCTGTGCCACCTGTGGCGCTTTCGTGCATTAATGACAGCCTGGTGCTGTCTATGGACACATTGGCATGGGTGTAGGCGCGTGTGACTAAGTCCAGGCGGCAGATGGTCCTTGACCATATGCGTCCAGCTACTGCCGTCAGGGAGTGTCTTATTGGGATGCCTCTGACAGGCCCTAGCATCTTTGGTGGCCAGGCCCGGGCTATCTTAGAGGACACGGCCAGCATTACGCAGAATCGGTTGGCGGTTAATCTGCAGCTGGAGCTAGTGCGTCAAGCGCACGCACTAGGGGCTGTAGTCAAGCCGCTGACCAGGCAACCTTCTAAGAAGCAGAAAAAGCACAAAAGCAAGGTGAAAGCCAAGCCTAGTGCTGCTTCTGTTTCTGCTGGTTTTTCTCAGCCGCCTCCGCGAAGAAAGCCAAGAAGGTTGTGGGGCGCCCTACCCTCCCCAATGTTGCTCCTGATAGCCTGAAAGGCGGGAAGGGGAAGGTTAAGTCCTAAAAGGGCGGACAGACGGGAGCGGATCATACCCGAGGGTACGAGTGCTCCCTTCGTATCTGCCTGGACCGCACCTGTGCGACAGGAACAGCGGTGCCAGTTAGACCAGCCAAGCCAAGACCAAAATGGTTCTCTCTCTCGTCAAGAGAGGGGGTGGAGCGGATCGCAAGCCAGACACCCCCATTAGGCGTAGAGGCATCTATAGTGGGTGGAAGGCTCACACGTTTCGTCGAGGCTTGGCGAGGTGTGACGTCAGACAGTCTGGTCCTCGGATGTTTATCCCAGGGGTACATGCCGGAGTGGTGGGACTTTCCACCACATAATCTGTCTTTGGCACCTGTCTGGACACCCGTTCCAATGGAACCAGACAAGTTAGAAGCCATTCAAAACGATGTGTCAGGTTTGCTTCTGAAGGGAGCAATAAAACCAGCAAACCGGAACACTCCAGGCTTCTATTCAAACATGTTCCTTGTCCCCAAGAGCACAGGGGGATGGAGACCCGTATTCAATACCAGGCCATTGAATTGGTTTTATCCATACGCCTCGGTTTCAGATGGAAACTCCGAGGTCGGTAATGGCTGGATTGAGGAGGGGAATGTGGTGTGTATCGATCGATCTGAGAGATGCATATTTCCACATTCCAATGAACAGGAGTTGTCACAGGTTTCTGAGATTTGCGTTTCAGAATCAAGTATGGGAGTTTATAGGCCTCCCATTCGGCCTGTCGACAACTCCAAGGGTTTTCACCAGAGTGGTCCTTGCGGTGACAGCGTTTCTCAGAAAAGAGAACGTGGTGCTTCACACCTACATAGACGATTAGCTGATCAGTGCAGACTCATCAGCCAGGTTAGAGGTGATATACTGCTCAGACTCTGAAGTTGCTTTCAGATCTAGGCTGGATAGTCAACAAGGAGAAATCCGAGTTGACACCCACTCAACATTTCGTTTATTTAAGGATGCGATTCGATCTCGAGGAGGGCAGGGTTTATCCATCAGAGCACATAGTGGTGTCTCTGTCAGCCATCCTCAAGAGTTTTCGATTGGGAAACCACATTCAGGCGAGGCGGTTTCTTCAGATGCTGGGCATGATGGTCTCCATGGAGCAGGTAATCCTGTACGCTGCTCTGATGCGAAGACGTATCCAGTTGTATCTGATGTCTCTGTGGAAACAGAGAACAGAACCCCTGTCAAAGCTGGTGCCAGTGTTGGAGCCAATAATGTCGCATCTTGTATGGTGGAAAAAGCGTCAGAATCTCCTAGTAGGAGTTTCGCTGCACCTACCCCCAGCTGTCCGTGTACACGGACGCATCGCGGGGGGCGGGGGGGGGGGTGGGTGGTGGGTGGGGGGGGGCCTGCATGGGAGAACACCAGGTCTCGGGCACAGGGACTCTCCAGGAGAGCCAGCTGCATATCAATCTGTTGGAAATGATGGCAGTGGAACTGGCATTGGAAAAGTTTCTTCCAAAAGTCAGGGGCAAGGCAATATTGATACGGTCGGATAACTCGAACGTAGTATCATACATAAGTCGCCAAGGCGGGACCATGTCACCCACACTATGTATCAAAGTGTGGCACTTGATTCAATGGTGCAGGAATTACTCGGTTGTTTTGAAAGCAGCTCATATTCCTGGGCGTTTGAACATTCTGGCGGATGCTTTGTCTCGCAGACAGAGAATTCTGCCAACAGAATGGTCTCTCAGCCCTCCAGTTCTTCACAGGATCTTCGAGCATTGGGGCAAACCCAACGTGGACCTGTTCGCCACAAGGGAAAATGCTCAAATCATGACTTATGTCTCGCCTATTCCGGATCCTGTTGCCGTCGATACAGACGCTCTGGCGTTAAGCTGGAGAGGGATGCACGCTTACGCTTACCCACCCACCATTCTTCTACGGAAGATATTGGTGAAGATCAGGGAGGAACTGTGCCTGGTCCTGCTAATAGCGCCATTTTGGCCCAGCAGGGCGTGGTTCACGGATCTTCAAGTTCTGCTGGTGGAAAATCCAGTGCAGTTACTCGAAATTCCGAACATAATCTCCCAGGCCATGGGACGCTTCCTACACGAGCGTGCCGAAATGTTCAAAGTGACTGCGTGGATGTTATCAAACAACGTTCCACGTCGGAGGGCTTTTCTCGACAAGCTGCAGATTTCATCGCAGCTGCGAGAAGGAGGTCAACCTTCAAGTCATATAACAACAAGGTTAACAGATTTGCAGACTGGTGCGAAGAAAAGGGACCTTTCATTCCACTATTCAGCAAATAGCAGACTTTCTCTGTGAGCTGTTCTTTTCAGGACTAGCTCCTGTCACAATTGCTGGATACAAGTCAGCTTTGGCATCAGTTATCCCTTGTCTAGCCAACAGGGATAGTCCAGAGGTGGCCCAGTTGAGTGTGATGGTGAAGGGAATGAGCAATCTCCGACCGAGACAACCGGTAGTCATTCCAGCCTGGAGTCTATCTTTAGTGCTTAATGTACTGGCCAAGCACCCTTTCGAACCGTTGTGTTCGGCTAGTCTAAGGCATTTGACTCTAAAGGCGGTCTTTCTATTGGCAGCTTCATCAGCTAGAAGGCGCAGTGAGATCCATGCACTTTCAGCAGAGAGGGACCGATTTATTGTCTCCAGAGAGGGTCTGCGTCTACTGCCAAGAGCAGAGTTTATGTCAAAGAATCAATCTTTGAGATATCCCGGCAAACCGATCATTATCCGAAACTAAGTAGGTTTGATCGTGATGCCAGTGTCTGGTGTCCAGTACGTGCTTTGACTAAGTACAAAACGGACAGACTCGTTACGGTCGAATGATAGACATCTGTGAATCTGCCATAAGAAGCCATATGGCGCCGCATCCAGGGATTCTATCTCTCGTTGGGTAGTCGAATGCATTCAGACTACCCATGAGATTTCGACTGGGCACAAGGTGCAATGCGCAAGGGCACTCGATGTTAGAGGAATAGCCGGCTCTACCACCCTTTACAATGGTGTTCCATTAGAGGACATCATGGCTGTTGCACAATGGCACTGTGAGTCCTCTTTCATGGATTACTATATAAGGGATGTGTCAGACTCCGCCAATCCACTCGCTTTAGCTGTTTTGAGACGATAGATATATGACCACACTGCTCTTCTTCCTTTTTTGGCATTTGTAAGAAAGAATTAAGAAGCAGACATGGTCGAGCGAGAGGATATCAACCAGATTGTGTCACTGATGGCCGGACAAGTGAATGGTTGGAGGCTCCACGTCTGAAATCCAAATATCATGAGGTAATTCAAGATTGAGTTTTTTGTATTATGTCTATATATCATGATCATTCATCTTATATATTCATGCTCATTCCCAGGCTAATGTATTCAAAGAGCAGTTAACCCTCTTGGCATATTTGTGTTTTCAGGCGAGATGCATGTTCGTGAGTTCTCTCCCTTTTCTTAGGAGAAAAAGGGGGGGGGGCAGTGATGCGAATGTGATTCGGTTCCGTTAACTTGATGGTCCTTTTAGGTCTCCATTAATCAAGTTTAAGTCTAGCTCTTTCTCCAAGGGGCAAAAGTAGCAATTGATGGCTTGCCCCTTCCCACCAGGTTACTGACTAAATCTGGTGTATATCAGAAGTAATAGAATGGTGAGTATTGATCGAAGGAGAATGAAGGAAATTTCAATTTCCCTTTCTCCGAGATCTAACAATACTCACCATTCTATTACGGACCCAGCATCCCAGTCCCACGGAGGCAAGCCATGGGTATCTCTTGTTTGGTGGCTATGCAAATAATATAAGCTTCATGGCAAACGGATACTCGGCAGTTGGGAGCCGAGTACCCCGTTCCAGGAGTCGGTAAAGCTTACTAAGTCTATAGTCCTAGGGCCCAGCTATCAGGGCTAGCTGTATCAGAAGTAATAGAATGGTGAGTATTGTTAGATCTCTGAGAAAGGAAAATTGAAATTTCCTTCAAACGGTCTGAAACCCGCCTTTACTTGATGGGGGGGGGGGGCAGCTTGGTGCACTGGCTAGCCGTCAGCGCAATAGGCAGCAACATCACCCAGTCAAATTAGATTCAAAATATTCCACAGCTTACATGTATAGTCTTTGTCTCGTATGAGGTGGTGTCCACATTTGTAGTTTAGCTTAAGGTTTTTAAATCAAGTTAGTTTTCAACAATGACTCATCCGCTTTCAATGATGCTTTACAGAACTGATCAACACTATAGAGGGAAGCAATCTGTTTGACCACGGATTAAATTTTCCAATTTTTTCACTGGTTTGGACATAATTTGTCATGTATTTTTTGTATTTGTACTTTTGGTTAAAGTTTTAAAACAACTTATTTTCCCAGCAATGGCTCATCTGATTTCAATCAAGCTTTACAGAAGTGTTCTATCCTATACACGGATGCAATCTGCATGCCAAACGATTTCATTTGGGGCATTTTTATTACTTTATGCACGGGTTTGGACATAGAAGTTTTAAATGCACTTTTGGTTAATGTGTTTAGTTTGCCTGGTAACTCAACAATGGTTATTCCGATTTCAATGACACGTTCTATGCAATTCAGATGTGCGATCTGTATCATTACTGGTACGGTTTTGGCGAATTTTTACTACTATTTTCACGATTATGGACATCGAACTCTTTCATTTTTTTTATTATGTTTTATGGACCATTCTTGTTCAACAGTGGCTCACGTGATGATGATGATGGTGATGGTGGTGGTGGTGGTGGTGGTGGTGGTGGTGGTGGTGGTGATGGTGATGATGATGTTCGTGATGATGATGATGATGGTGATGATGATGATTGTGATGATGTTAATGATGATGATGATGATGCTGATGATGTTAAGTGTACGAATTGTATGTCTATGATGGATTTACTATTTAATAAACATTGTGGAGAATAGTTTGAAACAAATTTGACTGGGCGCTGTTGTTGCCATATGGAACAAACGTAATGTCAAATTAGTTTCAAAAATTCAAAAGCTTACCTGTTTAATTACCGTGAAAATGGGATCCTGAGCAATTCAGGATTCAAAGTAGATACATCGATCCCAACACGCGCAAGACCTGGGTTCAGCAAAAGATGTTCGTCACGAACCCAGGATTGTATGTATGATTACTGTATTCTGGGGCTGTAGTAGCAGAAAATCCTACAGCTGCAATCAGTCTTTCCTCGCTTTTGCCCACTGTGTCTTGTGCTCAGCCGAAATCCTTAGCTTCCTCAAGTTCATTCTTGACTTGAGTGTACCGGGTCCTGCTTTCTTGAGGTCACCTCGTAGCACACTTAGCAGAAGTATGCAATAGTCCTCTCCTGGCTTTGTATTTGCTGGCTCCGAGTAGGGCGAATTCCAAGGGACTCTGTGCTGGTGTCTCTTCTGGCATCCTTAACACATGGCCAAGCATGGACCATCTTTGCTGGGTGACTTACAGACAGCGGCGACGTATTACACATCCTGTATAGTGCATCGTTGGAAATTATGCTGTCTGGCCATCGGTGTCAAGTGATGTTGCGTAGGTGTTTGCGGTGGTAGGCATCGAGTTTGTCTAGAGCTTCCTTTGGAGCTGTCCAGCTGTTACAGTTATACAGCATCAATGAAACGCAGGTTGCATTGTATAAACGTAGTCTCTTTATCAAGGGCATCTTTGATCTACGAATCCATAGCTTCCAGAAGGACTGGAAAGCTATGTTCCCCATGACGCAATGTGCAGAAATGTCAGCAGTACTGCAAAGCAGTGAGCCCAGGATTTTACTTTTCCTCCATGGTTCACCGCCACGAAGTGGGTCGGCATTTTGTATAGTTTCATGTTTTGTCGATAGGTATATGTGGGTGAACTCTGTTTTCGATTCATTCATAAAGAGATTCTCAATTTTCAGTTTGCTTGCAGCTATTGGGAAAAGTTCGTCAAGGGGTTTCTTTTCCTCGTCTATGAAATCCACATCGTCGGCCTCTTCCATCTCTAGCGGCATGCCCAGTATTGACACTGGGGGTGGGGGGTTTGTCTTGTGGAACCTTCCTGCACAGATTTCAATGCGGCAGCAAGGTAGCAGGTGAAAAGCACTGAAGATAGACCATCTCCCTGTACCTGTAGGGAGGCGATTGATGTCTCAAACTCTAGAGACTTCACTGGCTTGACTCGTACTCTCAGCTTGGTGTCTGAAAGCAGTAGTCTCACTAGTCGTAGCGCATCTTCAACCCCAGGATTATTTTATTGTATACGACCTCCTGGAGAAGTAACTAATTTTCCGAATAAAAAAGATAGTGATATACCTTAGTAGTAATGGGTGGTGGGGCTGTGCGTTATTGTTCTTCCCAGCAGGGGGTCTTCAAGAACAATGGATTTTTCAGGAGATCAAAGGAAAGGCTTGCGGAATGGAATGTTGAGAACAATGGCGTACAGCGGTACACACATTCTAGAGAACAATGGCGCACAGAACGCCACGTTTCTCTCGATAACAATGACGCACAGCCGCACACGTTTTTTGGATTTGCAACACTCTGGCATGTTCTATTATTTTGAATTAGTTAACCCTTAAAAGTTTAAAAGTTGTGTATTTTACGTTTAAATGTAGTGGCGGCGCGCCCCCATCCGTGGTTATCTACCATGGTAGATAATGTAAAAATAATAGAGTCTGATGAGTGATAATAGTAGAGAGTAATGTAAAAGAATAGAGTTTAAGAGGTGGTCCGATAACGGAGGTCATAGGAGGATGATGATGAGGAGGAGTTTGAGGATGAATGCAATGCTGGCCGGCCTTTGCCTGGCGCCGTTCTCGCGTGTATTTAAGCACGCCTGTCTAGTTCGCTGACGCTATTTGTGCTTTTATAAAGAAACGTATAGAGATTTTAAGAGAAAAATTCTTAAAAAACATTTTATATTAACGAGGAGTAAATTGCGTTAAAGACATAACAAAATGGCAGATAATTTAAGCGCCGATATTAAAGAATGTGAAGATGCTGTTAATGTGATTCTGCAGCAGATGCGTGATGATGATGCTGCAAGATTAAACGTGGATCTATCCAATTCGCCTGATGAAGATGTGGATCACCTTTTAAATCTGGGTTCTATGTTGTATGAACCCAACTTTTCAATTCCGCACGTATCTGATGAACATAACGACGCTGCATCATGCGAAGTCATTCCTGAACTGTCTGATACTGATGCTGATTTTTTCAATTATTTGGACGATTTATACGATTATGGTGTAATCATACCTGAGCAACCTGCTTCTATCGATGATCAAACCATACATACTTTAACTGAACAATCTGTTCCTGATCTGAGTACTGTACCATCATCATTTGTTAATTATCCTCATAACGTATGTAACGTAATTGATTCTAATTATTCGACCGATGTACGTGATGGACACGATCTAAATTTAATTGACGTTGTGCCTTTCGCCAATGACCTATCCCAGGATTTAGTATGTCTTAATGATTACGATGAAAATTTATTCGACGATTCATCCCTTCTTGACTTTCTTGTACCTTCATCTAATGACCTATCTCAGGATTTAGCATGCTTTCCTAATGATTCCGACCTACATTTATTTGATAACGCGCCAGTTCCTGTCTGTATTGAACCTACTGCTAATGGCATATCGCAATATTTAGCATGTCTTCCTAATGATTACGACCTAAATTTATTTGATAATGCACCAGTTCCTTACGTATTGAGCCTTCTACTAATGACATATCACCAGATTTATCATGCCTTCCTAATGATTCCGACCTAAATTTATTTGATGCGGTGCCAGTTCCAGACTGTGTTGTGCCTTCTGCTAATGACATATCACTGGATTTATCAAGTCTTCCTATTGATACCGACCTAAATGTACGTGATGATGTGTTGGTCTGTATCGAGCTTATGGTTAATGACTTATCTCCGGATATAGCATACCATCCTTACGATTCCGCTTATCGCATCGATGATCCTACTCATCAATCTCTTATTGACACATATGCAAATCATTCGACAGATGAAATTAGTCTCATCGCTGATGAAATCAGTCGATGTATATCAGAAAATATAGTGCTTACAGATGATCTACTTAATCATTATTTGCAATGCGGTCACCGCGAGCACGCAGAAATCGGAGGGTCGGTAGTTGAGTATACCGACTATATATCTGTGAAGACTGTTCGCAAATACCGCAGTAAAAAATTTCATCTCGAAGGTACTGAATATAATGTATCTTTTAAAAGTTATCCTATAGCCGATACACAACTTTCTCATTCTGAGTTCGTGTCAGGCGTCTTTCAATCTTTGCTCGATATGTATAGCGAATATAGTAATGTTCAACCGAATGATCACGTGAGAATCGAGTTGATTCACTCTTCTTTGGAAATGCCGATAGCGATGGATTTTAGGCTATGGAATGAAATTACGCCTGACATAACTTTAGAATCAGTGGAAAAAGTCATTCAGTCAAATACTTATTGTAGGTTATCAGAGGGTTTTGAATTTCACGTTTTTCGTGTAGAGGACTACAACTCGGGTGGGTGAAATGATACTCTCCTAGGCGCGAGCGATACTACACATTTAAATTTATTAAATTTACATTCATCTGATTTAGATGCGTACATGCATAAAAAAAATGTATTATACCCGTATGCGTCGAATATCCATTCTGTTTCGCGGCAGGAATATTTTTAGGAATACAATTTATTGAGAAAATGAACAAATTAATCTCTGCAAAAGAATGGAATAATTTGATACATAATAAAACATATTTGACGCATATGGCGCGTGAATATCATACAGCTTGTAGTATTCCTGTACGCGAAATTAATAGTACTGATTGGAACAAATTTCAGGAACATTTTCGCAATCAATTTTCTATTCAAGTCTACTCAGAGTCAACGCATGAACGCCTATTCGGTTGCGCTTCCCCGAGTTTACCATGCATAAATCTTATGCATTCAGAACGTGATAATCATATATCCTTAATCACGTCTATGGCTGCATTTCTTATGGTACATAATTACTGTACGCGGTGTAATACATCATACTCTAATGATCACTCATGCTCTGCATGCTGTCGTAGTTGTCAGACACCTTATTCTGATAAAGGATCTTGCACTTCTACAGACGCTATGCATAAGATAATGTGTACTGATTGTCATCGTAAGTTTTATAACTGTCAATGTTAATGGTTACGGCTTGCCCCCACTGTTTCAGTCACATACATAAAGACGACGATGAACACGTATGCGGTATGACAAAATGTCACGCATGTAAAGAAAAGTATGATACTACTGAAAATCATACGTGTTATCAGTGTTGCCCACAACATCTGATTTTTGCGGGTCCCAAGGACCCCACACTCTCACATTTGGGTGTCCCACTGTAAAATTGGGGGGGGGGTCCCATGGGGTCCTCATCTGAATAATGGGGGTCCCATGTTTTTTTCTTAAAATAAACACAACACATTGATCTAATTATAAAGTACTTTATTAAACATGTTGAAGCACTAGTTATGTCATTGTGTAAATACTGTCAATGGATATATAGAGAATATTAACTATGCAGTGGAACATTTTTAAAAATATGTATTCTGTGATCTACAATGGTGGCTAAAATTGATCTATTGAAATGGCCATTGTATATTTAACTAATAACATTTGAACTGCATGTCAATAAACAATAACTTAAAGCACTGTACTTGTTTGTTGTCTTATAAACCAACCGACCTACATTGACACCCTTGTATGATTAACATTTCCAAAGACCACTACATTAGTAATTAGCAAAGACCACTGCATTATTTTTTCTATTAAACCCTGACTTGACTTTGGACGAATTGAAAAATTACGAGTGTCTGGGGCGAGTTTTCTCAAGGATGACTTGACCTTCTTCGATATAATGCACGCATATTTTTTATAATGTAACTGGAATGACTAAATATAGTGGAATACATCGCTGCTGGGATGAGCTTTTTAGTTGAGAAATTGGGAACACCTAACGATCGAGTATTGTTAAACATTATAAACACCAATCCATCAGTCAATCAATCAGCCGCTATTACTAAATAAAAGACAGCGTATTGATACCATTATTCAAACAGCAATACAAAGACACCGCCGCTAATCCGTCAAATGGCCATTCAAATGTAAAAGATATCACAATATCTTCCATATGTTCCTTCATCCATTTAGATATTTTGATAAGTAAATAGAAAAAAATTGTTTGCCTGTTAGTCGTGCTTTAGGCAAGTAGGCATGAGCAAACTAATTTCAAAATATTCAGCATATTAGTGATAACAACTTTGTGATCTGTCCAATGTTCTGAGCTGTGAAAGGGTTAAGACGCCCAGACACGTTTGCATACACTTGATCAGTTGTATTGGATTTCTCTAGAGGGAAATTCCGCTGTTACCCAATCAAATACGTCACACTGACGTTTACCACAACAGCCAGAAACATGGCGGGTATTTTTGCAATTTGTAGGCCAAACAAGGCGACTGACATCGGACTTGTAAACTCATTATTTATAAAAAAAAATTAGATCAAATGGAATACTAAGGATGATCTGGCGATTGTGTTTACAATTAATTTTGGCGGTTGAATCTAATTTATGGGCATTAACAACTTTGAGTTGTGCAAGAAAACATACAACAAATCATAGTCTTAAACAACGCAGTACGTTCGTTTTTATTGAACACAATACATTAGGTGTATTTTTCAAAGTAAAAACATGCACAAATAAATATATACACACGATAATATAATCGATAATTAAGCGCACGCAAAGTTACCAGTTTCCGTTACACTTTTTACTGCGTCCCTCCTGCATCCTCGGGGACGCAGAAGGTTCATTTTTATGCATCCCTCCGCCATTTGTATGCATATATATGCGCAAAAGGACGCATAAGGGCAACTCTGTGTGTTATCATAAAGTAATTGAAGAACCTATTATGGCATTATCCCATGCATGCTCTATGTGTATGAATGCCGATAATTGTAGTTATGAATGTTTTCAAAAATACATCATTTACGATACAGAAACATATTTATCGCCTAGCAATACTAATATTCTAGCCGAGCATAAAGTCAATCTCGTGGCTGTCAACATATGTTGTGATGCATGCCTCGAACAACCGCTCGAAGACGATTGCTCTACATGTCATCGAGGTACGAATTATGGATATGTTCGCTTTCACGGGTTAGACGTGGTGGATCAGTTCGTTAGATGGCTGACACGTGCTAAGGCTGCGAGTGTCGGTAAAAATATCGATAGAAAATATGTTTTCTCTGACTACTTGGTGATCACTCACAACGCTCATGCCTATGATTCTCTTTTACTCCTTCAATGCATTTGCAAAACCACTAATACGCATCTTAAACCTACAAATATTATCATGCGCGGTCGTTCAGTTCTCTCATTTGACGTAGGTACTATTCGGTTTATCAATTCAATTAACTTTTTTCCCCTTTCATTACGTAAGGTGGGCGATGCTTTTAATCTTTCTGTTCGAAAGGGGACATTTCCCCATCAGCTCAATACGCCTCAATATTGGGGTAAGGTAATACCCTTTCCCGAGAGGGAGATATTCTGTCCACAAAATATGAATACGAATGAATTAATCGAATTTGATCGATGGTACAACGAGCAGATATCTAGACACGAGTGCTACGATGTCTATAAAAATCTCATCGAATATTGTAATGATGATGTAACCGTATTACGTTTAGCCATGTCTAGATCTAAGACTTTATTTTCTGAATCGATGGATGGTCAAAACCCTTTTGTAACAGGGATAACGCTAGCCGGAGCGTGTAATGCGGCCTATCGCGCTTTATGGCTTCGACCTGAGAGCGTACAGACTATACCCGATTTCCCACTAAGAGCAAAACGTGCTTATAGTGTTTTGGGTGTAGAATGGATGGAATGGGTCAGTCAATGCGAGGATCACCAATTCGTGCATGCGCTAAATGGCGGTGAACAGAAAATATGCTGACATTATGTGGATGGAATTGATGTATCTGAAAATATTCTTTATGAGTTCTTAGGTTGTAAATTCCACGGACATGAGTCTGCTTGTTGCTGTGATAAGCGTGATATGACATATACACTGTATGGAGATCAGACATGTGAAGAAGCATATTCCGAGCTTCAATGTCGCATTTCTTTATTTGAATCGCACAGATATACGGTGAGAATTATGTGGGAATGTGACTTTAAGAAACAGGTCGCTGATTCATCCGAGCTAAATGATTTTATCACCGAATTGGACTTAGCACACCCAATATCACCACGTGATGCGCTATTCGGTGGTCGTGCATCCGCGATTCGTTTATTTATGGAAGCGGATGAGCATACACACTCGAATATTTAGACTGCGTTTCCATGTATCCTTCAGTGATGAAACAATGTTGTTTTCCAGAAGGGTCATATAGGGTTCTAAGAGGCGATGACTTGAGTGATAAGACGGTGCCTGACTTCTTTGGTCTTATTAAATACAAAGTCCTTCCACCTCGTGATTTATACTTTCCCGGGCTACCTGCTCGAATAAATTCGCGCCTCATGTTTGTACTATGTGACGAATGCGCAAAAAATGAACAATCTTCTGTATGCGAACATACGGAAGAACAGCGCAGTTTATGCGGAACATGGACTACTCCAGAGTTACAGTTAGCTATACGCAATGGTTATGTCATTAAAAAAATGTATGAAGTATGGCATTATCACGCATCATCGCAATATGAGCCGCACGGCGACGATGGGTTATTTTCAGAATACCGTTTTCTGAAAATTAAACAGGAAAGTAGCGGTTATCTTGATTGTGTCGGTAGTGAGAGTGAAAAGGCTGACTATTATAAACATGAAGGAATACAACTCGACCCTGCCAAAATATCGTATAACCCGGGTTTGCGCTTTGTCGCTAAATCCTGTTTGAATATTTTGTGGGGACGATTTTCTCTTCGTGATCATAAAAAGAATAGCATGATATCAACACGTAAAGGTCTACTCTCCCTTCTGAATGATAAAACTAAAACTGTAGGCTCCATTACATTCCTGAACGATAGTCTTCTAATGGCCTCCTATTCGGTCAATGATGAGTACGTTCAGTCACCATTAAATACCAACTGTATTCTTGCATCTTTTGTGACAGCCTATGGCCGAATAAAACTGTACGAAGTCTTGTCCTTACTCGGACGCCGCGTAGCCTATCACGATACGGATTCGGTGGTATTTAGTACACGTGAAGGTGAGCCGACCATTCAAGAACGAAGTGGGTATCTAGGTTCTTGGACGAGTGAAATCCCCTCCGATTACGAATTAACAAGTTTTTGCGCACTCGGTCCAAAAAACTACAGTTATGAAACGAAGCGTCACGGTGTCTTGTACCGCGTGGATATGTACGTTATTGATCGAACAAATGCACTCCATAAATTCAAATTAAGCGCGTCTATGTACGTCATTGTAATGCACGTGCTCCTCTGTACACCATTGTATGCATGGTATTTACGCCAGATCTCATTCAATCCGTGTGCGGCTGTTCGTTATTGTTACTAATGATATATAAATGCATCAGTTTCATGCTATGATTATTCGTTCTCCACAATGTCGTCTGATCCTTGCTTTAAATATTTAAATCGCTCGGTGTTTTGTTGTGATCTTGGTAATTCGCGTAAAGCGCGAAAAATACGTTTTGGCGAAAAGTGGTGTATCGATCTATGGCAGTTTCATCCTAATGGTTATCCCACTAAACGCGGTTTATATCTTAGCGTAGCAGCGTTTAATCAGCTGTTACAGATCATGCCCGATCTTGAAGATGCTGTAAAACGTTCCTGCAAAAAAGAAGGCGTACTATTTACATAGTCTTTGGATAATTCTGTTCGTATTTCTATCTGTGACGAATTTCCGTGTATTGACATATGCTATTTTTTCTGCTCTGATGCAGAACCACGTGCCACATGTTGCGGATTATACCTGCAAGACAACGAGTGGGAATTATTAAAACAGAACTCAAGTAATTTGCTGGCATCATTACCTAACTTTTACGCACCACCCAACGTGAGCAGTGGCGAGTTGTTTAGCACGATACCTCAGTGCTTTTATGGTGTGAAAAAGCGAGAACATGAATAACATTCCAACCACTAGTGATTCCGCAGAGATGTCTAATTACGATACGCTTACTATGGACGCTATATGCCTCGATGAGGTTTTAAGCGATGACGAACTAAATCTCGTCGATGACGATACCGTTAAATTGTGTCACTATTGTAAAACTATGGGGCATCCACACCATTATTTCCCTACGGATCATGTGCAAATGATTAGTCAGAAATTATTCGCATCCATGCTGTGTGAAAAGATACATTCGTTGGTTGTGTGAGATTGTTACGGATGTCTAGTAAATCATCCGAGTCAATGTGAACATTCATGTTTAGGGATTGATGTTGACCTTAATCTAATTGACAATTTTGAACTGTATAATGAGGCGGCATTATTAGAAATGGACGAATACGAATATTGCGCTCGACTAGTCTGCCATTACTATATATGCGGACATTGTACTGAACTGTACCATATGTGTATGACGGAATGGTATAGGTACATTGCGGATGTAATATAGGAAAAACAGATGTTGTTGCCACGTATTTTATTTTATTTTTAAAAATAACATAATTAATTGTTTTATTTTGTCAATCGTAGCTATGTAAAATATGATTTATTTGGTGTGTTTTTTCGTATCTTTGTAACGATATGTATTATTGATGTCTGTATTAATAAAAAAGTATTAAAATCGGATTTCGCTTGTGCAGTACTAGCACCTAGCTCTCTATCTCTTTATCTGTCGCTAGCATCTCGCTATTCACTCCCCCGCCTCCTCCGCATGCGTTGGTATGCCCACTTTTCACTTGACAGAGGCACTTGATGGCGCGTGCCATCGCTATTCTTTAGAGAAGAATGGTTCAGGTGAATGAATGATAGAGTGAGCTGAATAGCGCATACTTAAATAAAATACCGTTAGACGTTTTTGTTCAATTTCATGACAAAATATTCACTGAATATCGTGTTTATTTTTGTAACTATTTAAAGATGGTATGGATTCGTCCCACAAGTATCTGACGTCACAATCATAGTATTTCTCCTAATTTTATGATACAATTTTTAAATGGACATAGCATTCCTCCTACGTCTCGAGTATCCGAGGTCGCAATCATAGTATTTCTCCTAATTTTACGTCACAATTCTTATATATATACAGCATTTCACCTACGAGTATCTGACGTCACAATCATAGCATTTCTCATAATTTTACGTCACAATTCTTAAATGGACACAGCATTTCTCCTGCATTACGAGTATCTGACGTCGCACTCGTAGCATTTCTGCTAATTTATGGGACATTCTTAAATTGACATAGTATTTCTCTTACATCACGAGTATCCGATGTCACAATTCGTAATGTTCGCTAACCATCAAGCATTGATAAGGTATTCACAGAAGAGTAACTACATATTACATCGTAGTGACGGTTCACACGCGTCCACGTACGCCTAAGGTATATATATATATATATATATGCGCATGAGCGTATACCTTCTTAGTCGTATGTGGACGCACATGTGACGACGCAATGGCATCAACGCTTGACTGCAATATGTCGTTACGTCACCCATTTACTATGATTGTCTGCGGTCCAACACAGTGCGGTAAAACTGAGATGATAAAAGCACTAATAAGAGATCCCTATGCCATTACTCCCCCTCCACAGAGGATTGTGTACTGCTACGGTGCGTGGCAAGATGGGTATAACGATTTGGCAAAAGAAGTTGAATTTAAAGAGGGTGTGAATGTTGAACTAGACAGAAGTTGCAGAACATTGGTGGTGCTCGACGATTTGATGAATAAATGCGACGAGAATGTAGCTGACCTATTTACAAAACGTTCTCACCATGAGAATTGTAGCGTAATATTTGTCGCACAAAATCTGTTTCACAAGTCTCGTAATCAACGCGACTTATCAGTTAACTGTCACTACATAGTATTGTTTAAGAATCCACGTGATGCGTCATCCATTCGTTCTTTATCTAAACAGATGTACCCAGGCAATACAAAGTATTTGATCGAATCATATAAGGACGCTACACGCGAACCTCACTCATATATACTCCTAGATTTGAAACAGACGACACCTGACAATATCAGACTCTGTTCATCTGTTCATCCGAAGGAGGGATGCTACATTTACATACCTAAGAAAAATGGCATTACGTAAAACGGAACACCATTTACCTATGCTGCAATATTTGGCTAAAGTAAAGCCTTCAATCAGAAATGATGTAATCAAACAGTGTTCGAACGAATTGGTGGATGTACTATGCGAATCATGCCTAAACGTATTACGTGGGAATGTTCATCTCACTAAAATACGATACAAGCAGCTGAGTAAATACAAAGCGAAAATGCGTACGCTGACTAGTCGCGGTGGGCCATATGCACGTAAAAGAAAATTGCTACAAACAGGCGGATTTTTAGGCGCCTTATTACCAGCCGTGATCGGTATGCTAGCGCCATTAATTGGTAAACTGTTCACGTGAACAGATGGAACATACACATAAAATGGCGCTAGTTCCTCCCGAATTGATAGGTAATTTAAATGAACAGAGTAAAATATCATTGCTACAGACAGATCCATTGATACGTAAAGCTATTAGTCTCGACAATGAGATATCCATTATATTAACCAGACACCATCTGACTGAAAATGAAAAAGCAAAATCATATTCACAAGTATTGGATAAGTATAGGCATTACTATCAGCAAACGCAAGGACAACAACAACAATATCAACCATTACCTCTACAGCCCATAACTAACTACGATGCACTGCCCACACAAATACTCAGGCAGCGTACAATAACACAACACATTCCAGTACGTGCATGGCTCCTACCGAAGTCGACCATAGTACGGAGTTAATCGTGTCGAGAAATATATATGGAAACGAAGAAACGTTCCAAATCTAAAAACAGCCCTACTCAAGGCGACCATGTTAGAATATCACAAGCAAAAATGCCATTTGAAAAAGCATATCGCGGGCAATGGAGTCGCGAATTGTTTAAGGTGCGTGCGGTGCATACAGACAAATATCCATACTTATATAAATTAGAAGACTATGGAGGTGACCCGATTATTGGTACTTTTTATCGTGATGAGATACAGCAAGTGATAGAAGAAAATGATAAAGAGTATGCCGTGGAAAAAATACTTAAAAGTAGAAAAAATAAAAAGGGACAACGCGAGTATCTGGTAAAGTGGCTCGGTTACCCGGCTAAGTTTAACACGTGGGTTAATGAACTAAGTACTATACATCATTGACAATGGATGAATATATGGAGAGAAGATCGGATCAGAGCATGTGGCGAATGCTGGGTTCGTGAGTACCGAAAGAAGAAATAGTATACCTAGCTCAAATTACAATACTTTATATCGTAATCATTACAAGTATCGTGAATCTGAGTACACAAAATGGGCAATCAGGCATATGGATATCGCTTTTGAGTGGATGTCTAGGGTATATATTGCCTAGTCCGCACATAAAGACGGCCATACATCATTCGACTCAGAATGAACGAGGATCAGTTTTACATAACGCTTCCGAGCAATAGTAGTACCAAGTTCTTTCCAGACAATAAGATATCAGAGTTTCGAACACGTCTGCAAACTCCATTAACAGTAGATGGTGAATGGGAAGTGGGCCTCTCGAGTGTGTTATATCCGAGGAGTTGGCTTACTATTGTGGAGGAAAGTTTTGTACAAATATACGCATTTACTAAGAAAAAGATAAAGAAGAAAAAGAAAAAAGATAGCGTTGCGTCAAAAGAAATTAGTAAGGATGCCGCCAGCACGTCAGAAATAGAAAAGACATTGGCTTTTCCACTAGTTTTAAAAGATGGTTTCGGTAATCCACATACTGCCGATCGGGGAAAACGGTTACGAAATGCTCGGGGAAAAGATGCGCGAAATGATAAAACAAATGATAACGGTAAAAAACGTTTACGTAGAAGCGAAAATTATTATTATGTGCAAACAGAAGCTCCATTTATCAATGTACCGAAAGGGTACTATGCCGTAAAAAATATGGTAGACTATCTAAATGGCCAGATAGAGAGCAAGACAAGATTTAGACACAAAAAATATATTTTTCAATTTTTACTTGCATCGCCCGAATCTAGTTTCTCTCACAGTTAAAGATAATTACGCTATACGTTTAGGTAGAGATGTAGCAAATTTAATCGGATTCGAAGGAGGAAAAATACATATGGGACCTATAGACTTTAAAGGATCATTTCGTTCAAATCGTGAGGGTGGTCCTATGACCGCGTATATATACTGCGACGTAGTCTCACACAGTGTGGTAGGCGATACTTCCACACCGCTACTCAGAGTGATACCCGTTTCTAGTACAGATGGAGGAAAATATATATGTCAGTGGACGTTTCCTGATATTCAATACCGTACTGTGTCAAAGAACTACATCGATACTATTGGAATACTTATAACGGATAGAACTGGCGCCAATGTCCCATTCAAGGACGGAGCATCGCCGAGTGTACTCTGTTTGCATTTCAGATGATGATGACAACGATAATGAGAGGGACGTTAAGAGGTCCGATTAGAGGAAGAACGAACACACCAGCACTGGCTCGTTACTAGCGAGTCAAGCGGGTCATGGACGTATTACAGTTTTTAATGGCGCACGATACCAATCAGGACATGGACTCGGTAATATCGTAGGTGGTCTATTACGTTCAGCAATACTTTTCGCAAAATATGTGGCTAAATCTGTAGGTAAACAAGCTCTTAGTGCTGGAATCGGACTAGCTGAGAACGTAATGGCTGGGAAAAATGTTAAAACGGCATTAAAATCGAGAGCAGGTGGTGTTGCCAGGTCTTTGATACCGGAAGCTGTAACAGCGGTGCGAGGTGGTTTAAGACCACCTCAACCTAAACGTAAAAATAGAAATAATACACGTAATGCTCAGTCAATGGGTGCGATACCGAAGAGGAAGGGTTGCAATAGACATCAGAGAAAACAAGCTGATATCTTTAATTAACGAACTTAATCAGATCTGCGAGTGCTCGCAGAGCGAATTAGACATTTTTCAGACGCGTCCCATAGTGATGACATTGGAGTCTGCAAAATGGGAACTGTTTCAACCTGTATCTGGTTTATCAGATAGTGGACTGATCGAGTTTACGTCAGTGGCTCTGCTGATAGATATTTAGATCTTACGCAATCTTATCTTTTGATTAAAGTTAAGCTAGTAAAGCTAGATCGAAATGGTGATGAAAAGACACTCGAGGCGAATGACCTGATAGCTCCTGCGAATAATCTTTTGCATACGATGTTCTCACAAGTGGATGTTTTTTTGAATGGAAAGCGTGTCAGCGACTCGAACGAAAATTTTGCTTTCCGCTCGCACATCGAGACGTTACTAAATTATGGCAGTGATGCCGCATCCTCGCATCTACAACTTGATGGATGGAAAATAGATGATGCCAGCGAATTTGATAATATCACCGATACTAACTTAGGTTTTCAAGCACATAGAAGAATGATGGAGCAGAGTAAAACGGTGCAATTAATAGGCTGCATACACAGCGATATGTTTCTGCAGGACCGATTCCTGCTCGGTTCCGTTGATTTAAGAGTACGCCTACAGAGGAGTAAAGATGCGTTCGCCATTATGGCCGCAGAAGGAGTGAGGCCTAAATTGAAAATAATGTCGGCTAACTTATTTGTACGCACAGTTATCCCATCATCAGATCTGCTAGCAGCGCACGCCGTTACTCTGAGACAGACAAGCGCAAAATATCCTATTCGCAGGGTAGTGTGTAAGACTTTTACAGCACCTAGTGGTGCAATGAGCATCGATAGAGATAATATATTTATTGGTCAGCTACCTACTAGAGTATTATTCGCTTTTGTACCTAATGATGCCTATAATGGTGTGGTGCATACAAATCCGTTCAAGTTTGATAACAATAACACTACCTATGCTACATGTTATATAAATGGAGAAGAGGTTACAACATTGCCAATACGGCCTTCGTTTAGCGACGACATTTACTCGGACGCTTATTTCTCACTATTCAGCGGTACTGGGCGTTATTCAAAGACCGTGGCTACCTGATAAATAAGACTCAGTTCAGACATGGAACCACATTGTTCACATGGGATTTTACGTCAGATCTAGCTGATTCAGAGCATCGCTACCCTACACGCACTGGTTCGCTAAGAGTGGTCTTCCATATTTCTCAAGCACTTGCCACTACAACCAATGTAATTTGCTATGCTGAATTTGATAATACGATAGAAATTGGATCAGACTTTAACGTATTAACAGATTATTAACAAATATGTTGAATACATTTAAAATAGAGGATCTATTATTCGGTGACAATAAAACGCGTGAACACTTTCTCTGCGTTTTTCCAATTGACAATGTACCCACACATATTAAATATCTCCCGGCCTCATTAGTAATAAACACGCATCCCAGTAATAAATCCGGACAACATTGGGTGGCGGTTTATTATAGTAGAAATGGAAATGCTGAATACTTTGATCCATATGGAAGACGCCCTTCTGATGGAAGAATGATATGAAATGTACAAAATGGACACCGTGCACATGTTTATTATTACAACAATGTACGTGTTCAACCACCCGTGACGACAACTTGTGGATATTATTGCATATATTTCCTATACCATCGTTCGAGAGGTGCACAAATGAAACACATATTATGGGCCCTAAGAAACAGAGACAAAAATGACGCGACAGTGAAACGTCAGACGCGCAGGATTATGAAGAAAAAATGATCATATTTAATGTATAATTATTTATGTACTACGTTTACTTTTTAATTATCGTGAATAAATGTCGCTAATATTTATCATAAGAAAAAATGCAGTTGTCAATAAAAAATACATTTTGTAAAAATATGTTATTATTTCTTCGTGTTCCCTTCTCACCCCTCACCCATCCCCCACTATTTTGATAAAAATATTTAATGGTACACTAGGTACGCGAGGTGTACCACAATGATCCAAAGATCCGTAATTAATCGTATTCACATTGCGACAATGACAAAATGCGACATATTTGAATACAGAGGAAACCATATGACGTGCTCTGTAATTGTACCCTGCGTATCAATTCCAGTTTTCTATAACTGGAATGTCATTCAAACATGATGCGATAGTAATGTTTTGTAAACCGATGATGTTAAGCGGTGGAGAAAAAACACGTGACCGAAATAAGGGCGTGTTCAGATTGGAAAGATAGTTTTAGTGACAGCTCATATTTTAGCTATAAAAGCGAAATGCGCGCGACTAGTAAGGCATACAGCTTTTTGAATTTGTCAAAACACGTAAAATGGAATCTCAATTATGTGATTGATGGAGAAAGATAGGTTCTACACCTATTAATTGCGGTTGCATCCAATGGAACCAATATAAAGAGGTTGCAGTACGGCAACCATTTGCAATGTCATTGCGTGATATCCGTAACCGCTGGAGAGGATATCTAGTGGATCTGGACGAACGCAATTACAACAAATGGTTGCATACGAAGTACCAACTTCGTAATGATTGTTGTATGTGTATGTCGTGCAAACAAAACAGAAGTTATCATTTGCATTAATTGAGATAAAAATATTTACGTTAGCAAAAAAAAAAAAAGAAGAAAAATAGGCCTCTTTTTAAGGGGCCACCAATAAACCAAAATTATGTTACATACACCCACACACAAACGGATACATAAAAAGATGCTCACATGCACCCATGCATGACGTACACGCATAGGGGACAGGGGAAAAGGGAACACGGGTGCCAAGGGGCATCTGCGTAGAGCCACGCACGCGTCGTCATACGCGTATCGTAACACGTGTGAGGGTATGCGCAGTCCATGTGTGTGTTGGTGTATCAGGTGCGTGCGTGTGTGTGGGTACGTATGCGAAAATGTAGGACACCCTTGTGGATGATGGATCAGTAACAGATTTCCAACGATACAGACTCATTCAACCACATATTCCACAATGGGTGAAGCCTTTCGTCGTGGTACATACCAACGACATTATTAGTTCGCGAGGAAACAGGCATTGACAAAATCTAACATCACATGACCTTAAAGCGAATGAAGTGGACATGTTTAATGTTAATATGAGTAATGCGTGAGCACACCATAAATATGCATAAAGCACTAACGCACCAAAACGTGATATTCTAATAATTACGCAAGGGAATTAGTACATATGTCCACTCGGCTAAGAACTAGGAAACGATGCGATATTGTATCCAGAGCACAAAGCTGTACACATTCGCAACTACAAAGTGAAATCTCCTAGCATGTCGGCGATAATTCAATAGTAATTTTGAATATTTCTAAAAATCACGTAGTACGAGACTTGAGGTACTAACACGTTCTTTCATTATTAACACATGGTATGTTTGTATCTCGATTCAAGCTTGATCTCACGGCTATTCAAAACGTATGGTTAAATCATACGCAACAAAAAATCTTTTTAGCATAAGTACGCTCTACATACAATTCTATAAACGGAACCCTGAGAGATATAATGACCACATTTTAACCATCGTATCTAAAACGATTGACGTTATTGCAAAGTATTTAAAAAACAATTTGTGCGTAATGACGGATAAAAGTCAATCAACATATTCAACAAAAAAAGTAGTTTTACTAATAACGTTAGCGGCATCAAATTAATTTCAAAATGTTCAACAGTTTACCTGTATGGTATCGATGAAAATGAGCTATATATTCATCGGTATTATGGTTAACTTTTTTTTAACCCATGATACAATCCTTCACCACCAAGTCTTGGTTACCATTCCAACCGAACATACCATTAATACGAGATTATTTTTAATATTTTGTTGCTAATCTGTCTGGTACCTGTTGCTAAGACAGTAACAGCTTACAGACAGTCTCTAAATATTCTACAGTTTACTAATAAGGTTAGCGACGAAACAGTCAAATTATTTTCAAACATCAATACCGTAATTCCTCATACATCCTTCTCCTCCAACGACCTCTGTTATCAGACCACCTCTTACAATCTATTTTGTTACTATCTGGTAGCTGTTGCTAAGACAGTAACAGCTTACAGGCAGTCTCTAAATATTCTACAGTTTACTATCATACCATCTCTTAAAACCTATTTTGTTGCTAATCTGTCTTGTAGCTGTTGCTAAGACAGTAACAGCTTACAGACAGTCTCTAAATATTCTACAATTTACTAATAAGGTTAGCGACGAAACAGTCACATTATTTTCAAACATCGATACCGTAATTCCTCATACATCCTCCTCCTCCTCCTACGACCTCCGTTATCAGACCACCTCTTAAAATCTATTTTGTTACTAATCTGTCTGGTAGCTGATGCTAAGACAGTTAAAATCTATTTTGTTACTAATCTGTCTGGTAGCTGTTGCTAAGACAGTAACAGCTTACAGTCAGTCTCTAAATAGTCTACAGTTTACTAATGACGTTAGCGACGAAACAGTCAAATTATTTTCAAACATCAATACCGTAATTCCTCATACATCCTCAACCTTCTCCTCATACGACCTCCATTATCGTAACACCTCTTAAACTCTATTCTTTTACATTACTCTCTTATTATTTTTACATTATCTACCACGGTAGATAACCACGGAGGCGGGGGGGGGGGCGCCGCCACTACATTTAAACGTAAAATACACAACTTTTAAACTTTTAAGGGTTAACTAATTCAAAATAATAGAACATTCCAGAGTGTTGAAAATCCAAAAAAACGTGTGCGGCTGTACGTCTTTGTTATCGAGAAAAACGTGGCGTTCTGTGCGTCATTGTTCTCTAGAATGCGTGTACCGCTGTACGCCATTGTTCTCAACATTCCATTCCGCAAGCTTTTCCTTTGATCCCCTGAAAAACCCATTGTTCTCGAAGACCCCCTGCTCGGAAGAACAATAACGCACAGTCCCACCCATTACTGCTTACCTTAACTTTGTCCACTTCGGTGTTGAATGTTTTCCTATCCTTTAACATAGTGTCATTCAAATTGAATCTCAGGGTGGCTATGTCACCAAAGGTAAGCAGTGCCACTCGTGTACCTTTTGACTCTGCAAACAAAAACAGATCACGTTAATCCACGGACCCGCCCCGTATGCGGTGTTATCTCTCCTATTTATTATGTAGCGTTACACGCAGTATGTGGCGCTATCTTTCATCTCGAAAGACATGGTAAATAGTTTAAATAGGTGGCGATATCATTCCTAAAAATACGTGTGTGTATCCATACACCTACCAGGTGTAGTGATTTTTATAATCACTAGGAGTGACAGTGCCACCTACAGCCTGTGGAAATACGTAATGTCTAGGAGAGATAGTGATCTTTCACCCGGCCTACTTTCGACAGACATGATTATTAGGTGGCGATATCTTTCCATATTTGTACGCATTCTACTGGCGATGGGGAGAAAATGCTCAATTCTCCTTATACCACCTTCGTGTGCATGAATTGTATATTATTGATAAAACAATTTAATAACTGTTTGGTGTTCTGAATTTGCCTTGTGAATATGTTCAATTGAGTTTCTCTTTGTGCCTTTTACGAATTGTACCTCGCTTATAAATTAGTAATTTAATGACTTCCATATATTTTGGAACTAATTTGGCTGAAAAAATGTCTCAAGTTACCTTCTCTTTGTGCCATTTTCAAGTGTATGATTTGAGTCACAATCTAATAGCTGTCGATTATTTCGACCTTTCTTCTTGTGCTACTTTCGATGGTATGAATCGCATTTTGTCGATAAATCTATAATGAATATAATTATGTATATAAAATCTACCGTCATAAAATATAGTATCAACTGTAATACCTCATATGCCTATGCAAGGCCTGCGTGTAATAAAGTGAACTTGAACTTATAGTGTTCTAGCACGCGTCCATATCGTTGCTCTGGTCTGGTCACCTGACGCCAACCCCACGCCTCGTCGCCTCTCTCCACCCAAGAGTATAAATGGGTACCAGTGTAAAAACTGGGGAAGCTACCAATAATAGTCTGAAATAAAATCTAAGAGATCGAAGGTCTGCAAGTACGGCCATATACAGCGAAGCGATGTGAGTAGGCGCATGTTAGTACGATGCATATACACATGCACATGGTGAGTCTTCTGGTCGCCATTTTACTACTCAGAGACGAGTAATTGATTGTTTTACTCATCTCATACTGAACGGTCGATTGTGGGTATTTATCTCATCTGATTAGTGCCATCGCCACGTAGCGGGAATAGGGTTATTATCTTGAAAATCGGATTATGTGTACTCCGTTTTCAAAGTATATACAGCACTTCCAATACGAGTGAAAAAGTGGACGGAGATAAGCTTTAATAGACCTATCCGGTGTTAGCTATGCCCCGCCCACCTCTAGCTACGCTCCACCCACACCTCGCTCGTGTTGGGATCGATCGTTTCTGAACTCCCTGACGGCCTGACTATCAATTTCCAGAAAAATATATAGGTAAGTTATTGAATATTCTGAAACTAATTTGACTCGGCGCTGTTGGGCCTAGTCAAATTAGTTTCAAAATATTCAACAGCATGTTTATTAAATAGTAGAGACATACAATTCTTACAACGTGTCGGACTATTAAGAGTTAAAGACGGGCCTAATAGAAACATTTATCACGTAATGATTATGACGTCATCCTACACGCCGATTAGCGTATTATGACGTCGTATAACGTCAAATCACCGATGGATACTCAGGAAAGGTGAAATAGGCGGGGCAGGACTAGCACACAATGAACCTTTCCAGTTTTATCCATTCCCCACATATCCATAGTTAAACTCCATCATGACGCAATGCGTATGACGCCATACTACACGTCTCTCAGTTGATTATGTCGTCATATGATTTCCATGTACGTGATAACGCGCACAGGCTTTCACGCGCATGCTAGTTATCGCGTACGGCGTACATGAACATACGCATCGTACTAACTAACTTACGCTCACTCACATAGCTACACTGTATTCGAAACGGGTACGGAGTGGGAGGGCGAGTATCGTGCACTAGGACGATGGGAGATACACTCATACACGGAATGTAGGCCTACACATTTCCGGTCACAATATGTATACAGTATATTATTACTTTTATCTAGGGTATTTTTAACGCCAAATTCTCCCACAATGATCTTTATAAAGTCTAGGCCACGCTGGAAATCCCTCGGTTCCACACTCGACGACTCGTCTATGAGAAACACAAGTTCGACACCTGTAGCATCATTTTTCGCCAGACGGCCTGTCAACATAGAGTCATTGTAATAAAGCATTGCATAGCGGTCAGTAAACCAGTATGTGTGGTCAGTAAACCAGTGTGTGCGTGTGGTCAGTAAACCAGTGTGTGCGTGTGGTCAGTAAACCAGTGTGTGTGGTCAGTAAACCAGTGTGTGTGGTCAGTAAACTATTGTGTGTGATCAGTAAACCAGTGTGTGTGGTAAGTAAACCAGTGTGTATAGTCAGTAAATCATGATAAGTTAATTTCTCTCTTAGTACATGTACAAAAAGAGCAATCAGAGATTGCAAACCCACGCGCTCCAGTTTTTTTCCACATTGTATAAAGGTTTCTGATTTTCAGGATCGAATTGAGAGATTTTTCGGATTTTCCCGGATCACGTCAAAGGTTGCGCGATCCGAGTGTATGGTGCCGCGGTCCCCTGGGTTCAAATTTGAGCCAAATCTGACAAGAAGTTTCTGAGATTTCCATAGATCCAGAGTTTAATCCGATCCCTATCCAATCCCTTTTAGCCGGATCACGGCCAATATCTGGACTTCCTCTTGCTATTATTATTATTATTATTATTATTATTATTATTATTATTATTATTATTATTGTTATTATTATTATTACACCATCTCCACCGTGCTGCCGACGAGGGCTACGACAGTGGGATCGCTTACATAATAATGATAACAACAATAATCAATTTATTATTCTATTTTGGGCCACTTGCCGTTGCAGTGTTTCAGGCAGTATTAAAGGAGAACTAACTTCATATAATAGTTGTTCAGCTGATCTAACACGTCATTCGTAAACTATAATATAATATTAATCTTATTATCATGCCACTAAAGAAAGCTATTCAGGCTTGAGTAGTTTAAACGTTGGTACATTTCCAAAGCCTATGGTGGCTGTCATGCCTTACTTTTCAACCGATCAAAAACTAGCGTATCTGCCTTGGTCAATACGCTCAGTCATAGCGGTGCCACACATAATTTGGCAATGTGATATAAAAACAATCACACAAGTAAGCTGATGACTATTTTGAAACTAATTTGACCGGAAGCCGTTACTGCCATAGGCAATACCAACTTCCAATCAAATTATCCCCAAAGTATTCACCAAGATGATTTGCATAATAAAGAATGTAATGCATTACCACTTACATGACACCATACACTATCGCTTGAGTAAACAAACTCACGGTGCTCACTTTTCAACGTTTACACCATGTTACAAAGCAGATTAGTGTGATACAGGTAAGGGAATGTAACAGGATGTGAATGATATGGAATCCATAAACTAAAATCTATCGTACACTCTATCGCATTTGAAACAATGTTCTCTTTGATCTGTCTATAGAATGTCAGACGTGACGATTGGTTTATGGTTGCTTTCCACTCATCGGTATATTGTTGTACGAGGACTCTTTTTGTTTTGGTGATTACTTGTGCGGTGTTTGTTTCCTCCTGGTAGAACAAGTCTGCCTGATCAGTTATTTCTAGAATGAATTTGATGGTTTTAATCCAATTGATTTTAATATTTCGTTCTCTTGAGAAATCTAATGCTAAGTAGTACAGTGTTGATGCCAGTTTCCCATACCCAGCGTTTACCAACCCCGCCCAGAACCTGACCATATTACATTTTATAGTTATATTGAGTGGCGGTCGGCCCAATTCGCCATATATTATGACATTTGGTGTGGATTTCTTAAGGTGTAATGCATTTTTAAAGAATTTTGTTTGGCAAGTTTCTATCTGGCGATCATTTTCAAATCCCCACACTTCCGAGGCATACAGTAAAATAGGTGGTATCATTGTGTCGAATAAATACTTGTGTAAGTCTGTTGGGATGTCATGCGCTTTTATTTTACTTAGTAAAGAGAAAGTGTCTTTGGTTCCCTGTTTAACGTTCCGAGTCCTACAGCTAACACAGCTTCCGTTTTGTCTGAGACAGACACCTAAATAAATGAATTCATCCACAATCTCGATAGGGTGCTCTCCAATTTTAAATTTTAATTCTGTCCGCTGCTTACGTTTGGAAATTATCATGACTTTAGTTTTTGTTGTATTAACATGCAGTTTCCAGGCAGTACAATAGTCGTAAAAGACATTTAAAGCGCGTTGCAGTGCCGTAGGAGAATCCACCATGAGTATTGTGTCGTCTGCATATAGCAGTATTGCAAGGTAAAGAAATAGATTTACGTAGAATTCTGCCTGTTGGGTTAATGAGCTAAGACCGGATATTCCGTGTTCTGTTAAATATTCTTCTAGACCGTTCAAAAAGATTGAAAATAAAAAGGGAGTTAAGTTTTCTCCTTGTCTGACATCAATGTTGCACAAAAAGTAGTCTGAGTCAATATTATTGTATGCGACGAATTACTTAATTGACTTGTACATGCTATATATAACAGTAAAGCATTTTCCAGTTATGTTAGTTTTAATAAGCTTATTCCAAAGCCCCTGCCTCCACACTGTATACAATTCCTGTCGAAAGTCGATGAAGCAACAATAGAGTTTCTTCCTTTGCGCAAATAACAGTTCTTTTTATTAAATACAGAGAAAAAATATTATCTAGTGTAGACTTTCCTTTTCTAAAACCAGTTTGTGATTCAGAGATAATTTAATACTTTTCTGAATATTTATGTTGTTTAATATCGAGGTGAACAGCTTTCCCATACAGCTAAGCAATGTTATTGGGCGATAATTTCCCGGTTCTGCTGGGTTTCCCTTATTTTTATATATAGGGATTATTTTTCCTATTAACCACACTTCAGGCATACAACCGCTGTCTAAGATTAAGTTAAAGAGTTTCTCATAGATATGAATTATTAGGTCTACAGTAGCTTTAATATATTCATTACTTAATTGGTCAACTCCCCCTGCCTTCCCTTGTTTCAAACGTTTGATTTCTTCAGAGATTTCGTTTTGCGTAATAGGTACATCGAGTTCCTTACAGTCGGGAATTCCAATTTCAGGACTTATGTCGTCTGTTTCCTTAGATTCATTGACTGACTTATAGTATTGGAAGAGCTTATCTATCTCGATTCGTGTATCTTCAGTTTTCTTGTGTTTACTGTTAACTAACTTCCAGAGGGATTTTATGTCCGTTTTGTGTAGGTTGCGCAGCGTTGTGTGTAGTTGTTGCCGCATGCCTTGCTCGTTTGTACTGGTTGCTAGCCTCTTTAAGTCTTTGATAGTTGTTTTCAGTTTTGTTACGATTATATCCTTTTCATGCTGTGTGGTATTGCTGGCGTTTCTGTGAGCATTCTTTGCCGAACCACGGTTGGTTATTAATTTTACGTCTACCTAGGTAGACGGTTTTCTTGGCGAATGTCTTTTGCGCACTGTCAATAAACAGATCGCTTATCATATTCATTATTACGTTGATATCTTCCTGGTCAGCTAATTCTATCTGGCTTAATGTTGTCTTAATTTGCTTAAGCGTATCAGAGCTTAGGTTTTGCACAAGCATTTCTTTTTAATGTGGAACTCAGTGGATTCGTTTGTTGGTGTTCGCCTGGTGTTTATTATTATTATTATTATTATTATTATTATTATTATCGTTGTTGTTGTTGTTGTTGTTGTTGTTGTTGTTGTTGTTGTTGTTGTCATCGTCGTCGTTGCTGCGGTTTATACCTATATGAAGTGCGCACTGTATGTCTGAAAGTAGGGGATCATAGTCGCATACCTCAAATTCTTGTATTATTTCAATAAATTTCCTATTTGCTATCAGATAATCTAACACAGTTCCATGTCTACAGGTCGCTTTGCCCATTGTCGCGTCTTTACCTAGTCTGCCATTTATAATGAAGACGCAGAGATTTTTGCACAGCTGCAATAACTTTCGACCATTGCCCTACAGTAGTGCTTGACATTGGCTATGTCTTTCTATGGGGAACCCATTGAATGACAATTTTTGGAGTTCTTCATTTGCTCAATCGTCTACTCTGAACTGTTGGATTGTAAACTTATCATACATTTCATAATCACGATGTGATTCAGTTTTTGCATTAAAATCTCCAACTAAGCAGGTTAATTCATACTTACTGCTAAGAGTTAGATACTCTTGTTCAATTTTGACAACGGCTCGTTTGAGTAATATTTGGAGGATTCTGGTGGTATATATACAATGCCTATTAATATGTCTTTGTTATTACAAACGATGTCCTTTGGTATACGTATCCACATGACAAAATCATTATCTGTATCTGGATCTGTGATATGAATATATTTTGCAAGACTGCTTTTGACCAATAAACCTAGTCCACCAGAGGAGCCCGTCCCTTTTCTTAGTTTGACTAGCAAATCGTAGTTTACTATAGACACGTGGTCTGTTTGATTTATTTTTAATTCGTTCAAACAGATAATATCATGCGCATTTACAAAGCTGTGAATTTCCGGGAATTGTTTTTTCGATCTAAAACTGCAAACATGTAGGCATGCAATATGCAATAAACTGGGCAAAGTATTCCTTATAGGGCCATTCTATTGGTCGCTATTTGGGTCGACAAACGTATTTACATCAGGGTGGAGGGTATTAGGAACATTTTCCGGGTAAATAAACATTTCATTAGTTAAACGAACTGCAGCATCAGTAGTTGTTGTAGTAGCAACAGTTGTATCAGCACTAGCATTAACATTAGCAGCAGTTGTCCCAGCAGCAGCAGCAATAGCGGCAGCAGCAACAGCAGTAATAATATGAGTAGCAGCAGTAGTGGTAACAGCAGCAACAGCAGCAGTAGTGGTATTAGCAGTAGAAACAGGAGCAGAGGTTGTGGTAGTGTAGCTCGCCGGGTAGTGTCGGGCCTTTCCGGTGTATTATGTCGACTCGCCACGCTGCAAGTGCACGACGAGTGATGACGCTGGTTAGCATCCGGTCTCGGGGTGACGGACCTTGTACGAGACTGCCCTGTGGGAAACAAAAACCGGCTCCTAAGGCCGGTGGAACTCAATCGTTCCGGTGGGGCCGTGCGACCATCGTCGCGAACGTTAAACACAACTGTCTCATCCCAAGAATTTGTGTCACTAGTATGCCTGTCCATAGCAATTTCGTGATCTATGGACTTACAAGATTTGATTTGGTGTCTGGTACAGATCCAACCTGTTCGGCCCCTGGCCGAGGATGCTCTCGATCACTGGATCGCTTCTCCTTTTATACTCCTCGCGACGTCACAGGTGCAGGCTCCATCCAATCACCGTTCGAGCAACAGCCAATCAGCGTGTAGCTAATAATAGCACAGTTGAACGTTCTAGAACATTCTAGAAGTTTTGCGTCCATGTGGCTATGATGTCCCGGCAATATTTTGAGGATAATCATGAAGAGTTTTTCCTGGATAACTCAGCCATTTCTCAACCGATTTTGAATAGGTTTACAGATTTAAAAAGCCCGTTGAATCCTGGTCTTGATTAATGCGAGATTTAACGGGAACAGGAAATCAATAAGGATTACAGGGTACCATCTAGGTACACTAAAAGCGCCATCCTATCTAGGCCGTAACTACGCACTCCATATAAACAGCGTCCTGGCCCGCGCATGCGCTTTAACGAACTTAGTCGTTTTTCGACATGCTATCTCTCCCATATGCTTATATATGCTTATGGCTCTACCCAGAGGGGCGTGTTCAGGAAACGAATCCAGGACGGGCGGCGCGTACCCAGCTTAGCTGGTATGGCCGGTATCCGACCGGTCGATCCGAACTACACCACCCCCTCCTAGTTTGACATCCGTGGCAAACGATGACGCATGGCGGATCGACGCACGGACGTACACTAGGCGGGAATTATAGACTCCCCGGGTAGGCACGTGGCCAGAGAGGAGTAGTGACGCATCAGACGCATCTTCGAGAGACAGAGCACATAGGGGTGCCAAGAGAAGGGGGCGGCATACTTTTAGTTTTTCAATTTTGACCTGGAATTATTTTTCCAGGTCTTTCTTTTTTTTTCTTTTTTTTATTACTATTATTACGGTGCGTGCTAATCTTTATTTATTATATGATTCTAAACAATAGCTCGCATGGGTGTTCCCTTTGAGTGCGGATAATCATAATTTCCGCAGAGAACACCCAAGCTCCAACGTACCACAATTTAAGTTTGTAAATATATATATATAAATAATAATAAAAAGACAAGGTATATATAGACCATGTAACATACCCTAACGAGGTATTTATTTATTAATCACACCGAATTACTTGCGCACCCCAGGTAAATAAAGGGGTATGCAACACGTATCACTTAGTATTATCATTATATATATAAAATATCTATTTGCGGCCCGTTAATGCGGGTCCGCAACGGGCAGCTCTCGCTGGCCCCATATCCGTCCTGACGTCTGAGACAGGAAGAAAAATAATAAGAAAAATAGATACATATAATAACAATAACTTAAAAATTGGTTTATCAGACAGCCCCGGCGTAGCTGAGACTGCATGATGGGAGTGTGAGGTTATTGCACTGCGGGATCTTATATTCTTTATGTCACACACGACGTTCTTACAACATCGGCGTCCACAGTGCTCATTTCGTGTGAGACACAACCGGGCACTGAAGTGTGCGGCTGTGTCGGATAACCGTAGTCGTCCTAAGGACGGGATTCAATTGATCTAACATATATAATAAGAAGAAAAGTATTTTAAAAATAAAGTAATAATTAACACATTTCCACGAATCGTCTATTGATATTTCTGCTGAATTACATATGATCACACCCCAAATTTCCCCATTGAGTCTGGGTCCCGCAACTGACGGTGGTGGGTCGCGGTGGATGCGCTGTCATTGCTGAGATGCTTTCACTATTATTGGCACTGTCCGAAACATCCGAAGTGATGGTGGCGGAAATATGCGCGTCCATAATGTCTCTCACAGTCACCGCTGGTTCTAATACATCCGTCCGTATAGTAGCGGCGGTACTAGTGTTTGCCAATGTCGCTGGTGCCGTGGTGATGGTAGCTGTCATGGTGATGGCGGTTGCAGCTGTCGTGGTGGTCGCTGTAGCTGTCGTGGTGATGGCGGTGAGCTATACCGTAGGCTGAAGTCGTGGTACGGGAGCGGATACGGCAGGAGACAACATCTTCTGAAACTTAGCATACTTTAATAGACGACTTGCGGTGATGTTAGGCATGGCTGGGTATCCTGTGTGTGGGCGATTCGTCTCTTTCCCGCGTATGGACGTTCCGGCGTGGTTCCCTTTCTGATGGCTGGGTCAGAAAGGCGAGGAGGCAGATGATGGATAACATGGGTCGGAGTTACACTAATTGTCATAGGTTGCGACGGCCCTGGTCCTTTATCTATGGTACGTTCGGGTGGAGATGGCGACTGCGGGTAACTTGGAATGTCTATTTCCACAGGTGTCATAATTACTACTGAAATCAGTTGACTGGCTAACACTGTCTGAGATACTACGGTGGCGGGTGTGGTGACCGTAGCTGGATGGCTAATAACCGATGCGGGTGCTGCCAAACTGGATTCTGCGGGAGACTTTTGCTTCTTACTCCGCTTCAGGAGTGGCGTGGATGAAGTGACTGGTACCGGCGTAACAGTTCCAGATGCAGCTGCGGGCAGGATTTCATGTCTGGCTGTCAGTACGTTACTTACGGCAGCTGCGGGAAGGCGATGGCCAATGGGATATCTATGAGTAGCGTTCTTCGTGCGGGCCATTTTCTTGGTTTGGAGAAATTTGACCGGGAGCCGAGATTCGAAACGGTTGGCTAAAACGGCACGATCCTCGTTCTCTTCCCCAGGAACTAACGCCACACATGGTGATGATAACGGAGCGCATGTGTCACCCCGTAGTGAATAGCGGTGTAGAGATACTGGCACGTCACACAAAAAGCTGACTGGAAGAGATGATCCTTATTAACATGAAATGTGCGGTTGGATTTTCTAGTATTAGTTCTGGTACATGGCGCTCCGCTAGCTAACAACGAGTTACACGGGAACCGTTTTGGAACTGGTACCGGTTCTTCTTCTTTGGAGGAATCCGACAATGCTAAATCCTCAAGGAGTGACATCTTGTTCCCGCATGGTAGTTGGTTGCGGGAACTTTATTCAAAACCTAATGCCCTATCTCTTCATGGTTTATAACTTCACAGGCCAAATATAATAATGAAAATAATAATAAGTAAAACAGCAGAATTTGGTTTGCGACACGAAAGAAGCCTAATGCTATGTTCTTCCCTGGTGTCGAGTTTTGATGGGAAGACAAAGTTTCAGTGCGCGCTTCCTCCTTTTATACTATTTGGTGACGTCACAGGCGGCGGATAACCACACCTAAAAGTTTTAACAGGTGATTCAGTCATTATTATGTGAATGTTTCCTCGTTTCCTGGCCTGGACGTCATAGGAGTAATTCCTCCCATATAAACAGAGTACTTTTAACGATAGTAAGAATGGCTCATTAAACTTGTCTTTATTTCGCACATTTAACAGCCTCCGATCAACATAAAAACGTGGTACTACTTTTTCTTTGCGGAGCCCCACCTTTTAATTAGCGTGAGGCAGTTTTCCAGGTTGGATGCTTATAAGCTTGCCTATTTTAATTTTAGGCCGGAGCTCCCGATGGGGTGTGTAGGGGCCAGGTGACATCAGCAGTAATCCCCCGGACTCATCGTCGCCACTCCTCCATCACGCTGTGGCAGTCGCACCTTTGGGCGGCTCTTTTGTTTAAAGCATTTGATCCAACTCACTGAACATAGCAGTAAATGTCACGTGGCTCTAAAAAGCACGTGGTTGATTGGAAACGTATATGCCGTTTATGACGACGGCCGAAAGAAAAAATGCCGTTGCTGACGTGTAGTCTGTTGCAGAAGCGAGAGATAGAAGTATATATGTTACATCAAGATCTTTATAATGTCCCATATTTGCGCGAGTTCTTTAACATGCGTCTTGGTAGGTGTCTGTAATAGGTAGTTCTGAGCCCGTGAATTTTTGAAATTCTCTCTAATTTTACTGTAAGATATTTGATGCCGCTTTACCGGCCAGTGCGCTAATGATTTGTAGCATGGTAGAGCAGTTGTGTTCTTAATCAAAAAAAATTAACAGTAAAGTTGTAAGTAATCGTGGGAATACTAATTTCCATAGAAATATCTGTCTGGGTACCGGTGTCACGAGAAATGCCCAGTCCGAGCTCTGGTGCTGGGTCGTCACTGACACACAGTTTAAGACGATCGAAGTGGATGACTGAGGTCAGGCCATCCAAAGCATGGATATGGTAGGTCATGTCCGACGTCTTACCTACTTCCACATAGGGGCCTTTCCACTGGTAACTCAGTTTACTTGGCACGTTTGCAGACCGTCGTGAATCATGTACCCAAACCATTTTCCTGCTTCATATGGATCTCCATGCACTCTTCGGTCATGCCATGTCTTTTCCCGCTGGTGTGCAGTGGATAGGGTTTCTCTCACTAACTCATGGGCTTGTTCTATCCTTTGCTGCAAGAGTTCGACATAGACAGATGGTGAATTTTTCTCCCCTGGTTTTCGTGGCATAGCCAGATCCAGCGGTAAGGCTAATTCACGGCCTAACATTAACCAAGCAGGGGTGTAGTCCGTGCTGGAATGTTCCGAAGTGCGGTAAGCCATGAGTACATACGGGAGTCGTAAGTCCCAATCTCTACAATCAAGGCATGTTTCCTTGGTAAGCATTTCCGCGAGAGTTCCGTTGAATCTCTCTACCATCCCGTCGCTCCAGGGGTGGTATGGAGTTGTCCTTGTTTTGACGATATGGAATAATTTGCAGAGCTCTGATATGAGCCGGCTCTCAAAATTACTTCCTTGATCGGAGGTCAACTCATAAGGCACACCAAAGCGGCAGAACACATTGCTGGCCAAAACCTCTGCTACTGTGGATGCATCATGGTCCGGCAAAGCAAATGCTTCTTTCTACCCACTTCGTAAAATAATCTTGCAATACGAGGATGTATTTATTTCCATCATCCATCGTATTCAAGAGTCCGAGCACGTCGATAGCCACACGCTCCCATGTTGCACCAACAATCTTAATTTGAGATGGTGCAATATGGTGTTGGCCAACAGCGCGTTTTTGGCATGGAATACATTTGGCAACCCATGCCTTGACACTATCGTGAATCCCAATCCAGAGGAATCTCAGTTTTTTATGGGCAACAGTCCTTTCCACGGCCAGATGCGCGGAGTTATCATGTGGTTGTTTCAATATAAGTTCACGATAACTTTCCGGGACTACCAAACGGTCATTAATATATAGAACATTATTTATTAATCGCCATTCTTCGAACCGTTGGTAATAATATTTTGCTCTGGTGGATACAGGTGTTATCGATTCCTAGGGAGGACGTAACCCCTCCTGAATCCACGCATATATATTACGTGTCTGCATGTTCTCGCTTGGTGGTTGCATATGGTCTCTCCATTTTATTCAGAGTACGCGAACCATAACCCAACACCTGCTCTGTTCGATTTTTGGTGACCTGAGATAGAACCGCGCCAATAGCGAAACCAGATGCGTCAGTGTCTAAGATGAAATCGAGGTTTGGATTAGGATGAGCAAGAATTGGGGCAGTCGTCAAGAGTTCCTTCAGTGCCCTGAATGAGCCTTCACACTCCCTCGTCCACTCAAATGGTCGATCTTTCTTGGTGGTCTTGTAGAGGGGTGAAGCAATCTCACTGAAATGTCGGATGTAACGGCGATAGTACTGCCATAGACCAAGGAAACTCCTTGTCTCCATAACTGAAGAGGGCCGAGGCCACTCTGCTATGGCCTTAGTTTTTGATGGTTGTGTAGCCACTCCATCACCGGATATGACGTGCCCCAGGAACTCAACGCTCTGTCTGAAGAGATAACATGTCTTTGGTTTGAGTTTCAAATTGGCTGTGTAGAATCTTGAGAGCATGGTGTCCAAATTGGTTAAGACAGATCTCCCATTGCAGGGTGGTTAATACCTGCTCAATGAGTCGCTCAAAAGTTCCGGGAGCATTGCACAACCCATAGGGCATCTTGCGGAATTGGAAAAGGCCGTCCCTACACACGAATGCCATCTTTTCCATATCAGCTTAATTCATGGCTACTTGCCAGTAACCACTAGCTAAATCAAGGGTACAAAACCACTTGGCTCTGAACAAGGAATCCAAGGCCTGATCTACCCGTAGTAATGGATAAGCATCTTTAACCCTAAGATCATTAAGGCAGTGGTAGTCTATACAAAACCACAAGGTTCCATCCTTTTTGCCCAATAGCACTATAGGGATAGCCCATGGAGATGCTGAGGGTTCAATAATACCAGTCCGCAACATGTCGCTCACTTGTTGGTGTGCTTCTGCTTCCTTGTGAATGGGAAGACGTCATACCGGTTGTCGTACGGAACGATTATTGCCTGTATCGATGGAGTGTTGTGTGAGATGAGTCTCTCCGAGATCCATATCTCCGGAGGAAAAACTAGCACAATATTTATGTAGTAGTTTCCGAATTTCTCGTTTTTGTGATTGCAGTAATCCAACGGTGGCATGTAGATATAAATTGTGCAAATGTTCGGGTAAATCAGCAGTCATTTTCGGTGTTGTGTCAGAAAGTACAGGTGATTCCAATGAGATTATGTCCACTAAATGGCCGCGGCATACTCCGGTTTCCAGAGTGATGGGATCTGCGGTACCATTGAACACTCGAAAAGGTATTTTTCCTTTATTAGTAGTGTCCACTATTATGCGGGGACTTGCGCATTGTGAGGCGATCATATAATCAGGGTCGGGTTCCAGCATGGCGATGTGTGAGTTGCTTCCTAACTGTGGTGCGGTGGCCCATAAGATCTGTTCCTGTCCCGGCTCAACTGTGGCAGTACTCGATAATATTACCGCGCACGTATCGTACAATGACGATGCTGGTCCGAGAGGGATTCGTCGGCCGTGTATGTCGAGTTCCTGTTGTCTGCAGTGTATGATGGCTTTGCTGGCACTGAGGAAATCAGAGGCAGGTAGGGCGTCATTATGAATTGAGGCGATGACAACTCTCTGAATTAATTGCATTTCCTCTATTTGGATAACTAAATTAACTACACCGGCTACGGGTACATCGGCTCCCGTAGCCGTCTGTGGGTAAATACTGTGATAGAAACACTGGTGTCGTTGGTGGCACTAGTGGAAATGCCACTAAACAGACAGGCACATTTGTAGATTACTTTGCGATGTACATGCGGAAGTTTCCAATGATGCGATCCATGACAATGGTGTTGGAACAGCCTCACTCTGTATATATTCCGACTGTTTCCGTATTGCTTCTTGTATGCTTGTGGATTGCTGAGTGAGGAAAGGGCCAGTTCGTTGTCGCCGCTGGTGTGAAGACTGTGGTGAAGACGGAGCTGGGGGTAGCAATGGTGGTGGTGATGTTGTAGTTCAGTGTAGGCGGTATTAGTGTAGATGGCGGCACGTATGGGATGATGGATAAGCTCGATCTGTGCAAGCCATTTCCTACAATGCTTCATAGGATGCTTTGGTGAAGCGCAGAAGAAACAATGACTACGCCAAGGACGTGCTTTCCTCCGTTTATATCGGCGCTTGCAGATCCATGAGGCGGAGTGAATCGTCTCCTGAATCACTACTGTCTGTGGATGCGGAAAATGATGCTGGCGGGGGTGATGTTCTGCATACCACCAGAGGGCACCGAGAATCTAGTATCTTGGTGGCGGGACGTGGTACTTTCAAAAACGTTGTCTCAGCGGAGGTGCTACAACCTACCACTGCCGTTTTACATATTGAAAATTTCGGGTTCTCTTCAGAGGGTCGTCGTCGGTGATGGGATCTGCGGTACCATTGAACACTCGAAAAGGTATTTTTCCTTTATTAGTAGTGTCCACTATTATGCGGGGACTTGCGCATTGTGAGGCGATCATATAATCAGGGTCGGGTTCCAGCATGGCGATGTGTGTGTTGCTTCCTAACTGTGGTGTGGTGGCCCATAATATCTGTTCCTGTCCTGGCTCAACTGTGGCAGTACTCGATAATATTACAGCGCACGTATCATACAATGACGATGCTGGTCCGAGAGGGATTCGTCAGCCGTGTATGTCGAGTTCCTGTGGTCTGCAGTGTATGATGGCTTTGCTGGCACTGAGGAAATCAGAGGCAGGTAGGGCGTCATTATGAATTGAGGCGATGACAACTCTCTGAATTAATTGCATTCCCTCTATTTGGATAACTAAATTAACTACACCGGCTACGGGTACATCGGCTCCCGTAGCCGTCTGAGGGTAAATACTGTGATAGAAGCACTGGTGTCGTTGGTGGCACTAGTGGAAATGCCACTAAACAGACAGGCACATATGTAGATTATTTTGCAATGTACATGCGGAAGAGTTTCCAATGATGTAATCCATGACAATGGTGTTGGAACAGCCTCACTCTGTATATATTCCGACTGTTTCCGTATTGCTTCTTGTATGCTTGTGGATGGCTGAGTGAGGAAAGGGCCAGGTCTTTGTCGCCGCTGGTGTGAAGACTGTGGTGAAGACGAAGCTGGGGGTAGCAATGGTGGTGGTGATGCTGTAGTTCAGTGTAGGCGGTATTAGTGTAGATGGCGGCACGTATGGGATGATGGATAAGCTCGACCTGTGCAAGCCATTTCCTACAATGCTTCATAGGATGCTTTGGTGAAGCGCAGAAGCAACAATGATTACGCCAATGACGTGCGTTCCTCCGTTTATATCGGCGCTTGCAGATCCATGAGGCGGAGTGAATCCTCTCTCCTGAATCACTACTGTCTGAGGATACGGAAAATGATGCTGGCGGGGGTGATGTTCTGCATACCACCAGAGGGCATCTAGTATCTTGGTGGCGGGACGTGGTACTTTCAAAAACGTTGTCTCAGCGGAGGTGCTACAACCTACCACTGCCGTTTTACATATTGAAGATTTCGGGTTCTCCTCAGAGGGTCGTCGTCGGTGATGGGAACTTCTTCTTACTTACAACGATAATGAGTCTAACAGATCCCGCTTTACTACCGGTAGCTGGATACGGTTGCTGCGACAACGGCTATCGGTAATGGAGAAGTATGATGGCAGTCGGCTCACTTCGTCTGACAGATGGTGTTTAGATGATATTTACTTTAATGACTGCTAGGCCTATCTGACTAAATCTAATGTTCCAAGTAAGGACTGAGTGTTTCTCTCAGCTCGACTAGGTTCTTTTATTTTACTAACAAACACGAGTCTTACATAAACGTAAGATTAAACTTTTATTTACAAAGGATAACAAATTGTAGCCAAGAGCAAAATCGCTCAATAATAACACTTGGTACAAAACGTTGTACAATCTAACAATTACTTAACTATTCTCTAAATCTAACTTATCTAACAAAAGCCTGTTAAGCATAAAGCTATGGCTCGTAAGGAGTACTCTACGGAATCACAGATGGTGATGGATTACATTATCTAAGCGAATTCTCACCTTATATACTCTTCAGATTCAAATCTTGGGCTTATTCTGCATTTCACAGAAATGCACAACTTCTGTCTGAATCTATTCCTATCTATTCCTACGACTCGTCTAGGTATTCCATAAGCACACTTTGACTGGCTGAATAATCAGTCCACCAATTAACCTCTGCTTATTTCTTCCTAGAAGTTCTGACCTGATAACTGATTGGTCCTCTCAGCCAATCAGTGATTCCTCCATCCTTTGCCTGGCGCATAAGTCTATTCTTTATAAGTCTTTACTGCAGAGTCTGATCGATCCCGATTGGTTATGACGTCATTCTAACCAATCATACTCTGCCTAATTCTTCCATGAGATTGCGCCTCACATAGGCAAAGCAGTGGAGACCGGTTCTGATTTGATGTGATCTGTCAGCTAACTAACAACATTATGGAATGTGTTGTTGTTGCATGTCATCGGACGAGTGACATATAGTTGATATACACATTTCGATTCTGTTATTAATTCCTAAAGGACGCTACTATGCTTTTTCAATCAATTCGTTCATTTCAAATATTACATTAATTTCATCTGCTGGTTTCACAGCGTTGTAAACAGCATCCTATTCATTTAATATTAGTACGTTACACAGAGATGACCCGGCCTGCTCGACTTTCCACCGTCCCAATGATTAACATGTTTACACAACAACAGCTGGTCGACACAGGCATAGTATACTTCGTCATCCGTGCGTCGAATTGTATGTTAGTACACTATTAAAATAATGATGCACATCTATGGCATCCATCGTGTGCTTACCTGGACTTTTAGCTCACCTGGTATTTTCAAAACATAATTTCTTTTGGGACTTAAGTGAATTATAAGACAACCTGCGGGGTCATGACTTCCCACAAGACAATCCCATATTTACAATATGAAAGAAGGCTTGTCGTGTGTGGAAAAAGAGGGGGATGTCCTTGCTGTGGATGGGGGAGGCAACGTAGGCACTGACATATGTGAAGCCGTGCATTTTGGTGTCAGTCCGAAAGCTGATTTCTGTGGATGATGGTGAGCCACTGAACGCTGTTGCGTGAAAAACGCAGTTGAGCCGGGAGGCGGATACTGGCACCGAAGTGGCTCAGTGTGGTTCGGTGCCCTTAGGAGTTTGACTGTGTCTCCGGTTATGGTGTTCTACGCTCTGGAGCAGTCGTTGTAGAGGGAGGTCGGTTAGGACACTGCTCCCTCCAATGTCCTGTCTGACTGCATCCGAAACAGATGTTCGGTGGCGGTGCGGTGCTGGTGGTGTTTGCTGTCCTAAACTGGGTGGTGGCGAGTTTGGTGCTGAGTGTTGTAACTAAATTAGTGAGTGCGGAGCTTTGTTTGTTAATCTATACTATCCGCTCTCCCATGTTGCCATTGTTGTTGTTATTTCGCTGGTTCCTGCAACCGGGGGCTCTGTTGTACACTCCTCTTCGGGCATGGCCCCTTCCTCCAGGCACTTGATTTTGATTGAAATTCTGCACATCCGATGATGGTGGTGTTGTCTGTGTGGTCGGTCTCGATGATCTTGGGGAGCATTAGCGGGCTGGGTGATAGCTGCACCCTCTATCTCGTTGATAGGATGGAGTTGGTGTCGGTTATTCTTTTCCCGCTCTAGAAAGTTCTCAATGCGAACTGCGGTTGCCGTTAATTGGGCCACTCTCCCGTGGTCGCCGAGAAACAGTTTTTCTTTTAGGGCGGGTTCACCGCTTAATGCATCGATGAAAGTGTCTAGATGTAAATGAATTATGCCCTCCGTATTGGTGCTCGGGTAGGCGCAGGTGACTAGCCTCCTTATTCAGCTAGCTAACTCAGAAAGAGTTTCTCCCGCGCGTCATTTTGAGATTTTAAAGTTGAAGATGACTGGTTTCTCCAAGGGCTGTGTCGACAAATCTCTCCGTCAGTGCTAGTTCCAACTGTGTGTAGATGGGTCTGTTATCCGTTCCCTGATCCACAAGAACTTGAAGGGCTTTTCCAGAAAGTTTTGCGGCGAGATATTCACCCATTTGTCGATCGTCCCAATGGTTAGTTCGACTTATGATCTCGAACTGTAAATTATAATTGGTCCAGTCATTCTCCCCACTAAATTCGGGAGGGAGGATGACTCGGCCAAGACCGCGGGAAGAATGCAGTGGGTGAAATCCAGGTGGTGTGGGTATCTGGGAAGTGGATGACTGTACTGAGGTTGGTCGTAGTGCAGATGGTGGCAGTGTCGGTGTTTCTCCTCGATGCCGATGCCGAGGAGTCGGGACATGCGTACTCCAATTTAATGAGTCCACCCCGTTTGTAGAGCCATAGACCAGCATGGGTCTATGGACGTGAGGCGGATTATTGTGAAGATTGCGCGGTCATTCCTCCCGAGGCGAGGACTGCCATTCCTCATATGGCAGTGGTGCTGTCAGCTGATGGTCGTGATGTCTGATATGATAGACTGATATACCGGCGAAACTGTGGTGCCGATTCCTCCCGATATGGACGCGGTAATCCCCTTGAGTACTGTGTTTCGCTAGAAGGGGGCGATGCGGGAGGTTGTCTGTATTGTGGATTATCACCCGGCGATACAGTTTCCGTAGCTGACACAGGTGAACGATCGTAGTCTGAAGGGCTGTAAATATTCCCGTAATCGGGTCCTTGTCTGAGTCATCCACGATTTGGCCCTGTTGGTGTTGGCCTGTCGTGGACGTCCGATATGGTTCTGAATTCTGTTCCTGCCTGTGAGGCATCTCTAAAGGTGCCATCGCTAACAGGCGAAAACAGGTTATAGTGCGGAGTTGTTGATTCTGCTGAATTGCTGGCATAGTCGGTGAGCATGTGTGCTGAGAATCCGTCATATGAGGCTACCTTTTGATCGAGGGAGTCCTCGCTAAATGGAGATGGTATTGAACTGAGCTCACTATATGGTGTGGGCGTGAGTTCTCTGCACATTACTGATGTTCTTTGAGCCCCACATCAGGTGCCACTTGTAGCTCGCCGGGTAGTGTCGGGCCATTCCGGTGTATTATGTCGACTCGCCACGCTGCAAGTGCACGACGAGTGATGACGCTGGTTAACATCCAGTCTCGGGGTGATGGAGCTTGTATGAGACTGCCCTGCAGGAAACAAAAACCGGCTCCTAAGGCCGGTGGAACTCAATCGTTCCGGTCGGGCCAATGCGACCATCGTCGCGAACATTAAACACAACTGTCTCATCCCAAGAATTTGTGTCACCAGTATGCCTGTCCATAGCAATTTCGTGATCTATGGACTTACAAGATTTGATTTGGTGACCTAAAAATATAAGTCTATACAATGAGTTTACCTAAACAATTATAAATATGCTAGATAAAACTACAATAAGAGCATGCGAAAATACGAGACAGAGACAGGCAGATGAACTTTTAAACATGGGGCTCCCGGAGGTACCACACAGACTCATAGGTCCGCAGAGGTATCCCCACAAGGGAGGCTCCCATACACGAGACGTAACTATTTAACTTATTATAAGTCATTATACCCCTAAGCCGAAAGGAAGGTTATCTCGGACGAAAAGTGATGTGCCTCACTTGGGCACTACTCCTAGTGCCAGTTTTGGGTGAGGAGTATTATCCTGGCATGAACCGTCGTCACTGAATCCTTGCGAGAAGTCTCTGTCTCGAGAAGCTGTCGCCACTGCTTAAAGCGGGAGTAGAATGGTAGGAAAAAATGGGCCTACTCTAAGATTTCAATCAAAAATGCTTAGAAAGACAAGACCATACCTAGTGAAATTATGACTATAGGGGTGCGTACTGTTTTACATGAAGACGGGATGGGGGATTCTCGATGGATTCCCTCGTTACCGTCTTATGTGATTCTTGGTATGCTGGATTAGTAGTTGCCGCTTTATTTATGTGGGCCTTCTGCTTTGCTTAATTTCTGTTAGTTGTTTTCAGAACAAGAATTATTTTAGGCCGCAACTGGCTGATATCTACCTAGCTGTTAGACATGGCTGTTATGGAGAACAGATGCCCTAAGACATCAATACTAAAGACAGCGCTCATACATGTTACATAGCAAGGTCTCCGAACTGGATAAGAATCAGGACATCCCGCCCCGCAACAACATAAACATTACAAGACATGGGTTACATTTCACGAAAGCATTATTATACCATTGTTCTATCGTTATGGTGGGGGGTAAGAGAGATGGATACCCACTGTAAATGTCCTTCCCGCAAGGGTGTAGCAGATCTAAATATCATGCCCAGACATTTTAACGGAATTCGCTGGGGTACGTATCTCGCCGTCACCGGGTCCTATGGAACTAACCGTTTTACCTATCGTTAGGTTTATATACAAGTTGCCCAGTTTTGCACTGCGGTGCGGGAGGATTGTTCAGTAAATAAAATAATAATTAATACATGTGTTTCCGCAGTGCTTTCCTACATTGGCTTGAAGTGCTAACTACTAAGTATCCGAAGATACACGGGAAGGTGTGTGATACCACACCCTGGCCATCACCGCTCGGAAACCCCAACAGTTTCCCAGAGCCGGATCAGCCCATGGTGTGGACGGGGACATCCAAACAATTAAGAAGCCACAAGGCTGAGTGGAGCACGAAGATAGACAAAATGTTACTTATGAGTCTTACCGGAGTGCGGGGCTAGATTATCGCACTGCCGGAAGAGAAGAAGAATATATTACACAGTATGTAATGAAGACAGTGTCTCTAATCATTTCGAACCGATCCTATTGAGCTGAATAGAAAAGGTTTAGTCCTATATTTTCTAAGAATAAACAAAACATATGAAAGGATGGCCACTGGCCATATGTATATACATAATCTAACCAGAACAATCAATACTGTGTCAAATGATCAATATATATATATCAGTACAGGTCAACGAACCTACTACAGTGTGGTTAGCAGCACATTGGGGAAAATGGGAATAATTATCAACAAATACAGAAATTATAACTAGCGGTCCTAAGACCGTTACAGTTCCTTTTAGTCATCGGAGCCGTTTTTACGGATACGGTATAATTAACAAAACCTATACAGAGAAATAATTAAACTGTGAAGCATAGTTACTTGAATACTTGGTAGTCATTCCTAAGTTAGGCTACCGTGTTACTGAAATTGATACGTCAATCCATAATCGACATGAGATGATGCGCTCTCCGGAAGCTGGAAGTGTCCTGCAGGATGGTTCCCGCAAGCTGTTTTCCGCAAAAAGACCTCCACAAGAACACTCATGGTGGGAGGGGAACATCGCTCAACACTGTAAGCCTAATAGAATGTCTAACGAGCAGTCAGCAAAAGATACGATAGTACTACGTGGTGAAGAAAGTTCCCGATGGCACGCTGGAAGGTGTAAACAACCCATCACTAGCGGTGGTTGTCAGAGGCAAACGAAGATACAAAACAAAGCTTCATGGTGCTTGATACGTCAGCCATCTCTGAAGACACAATGGGCAGAGTTTACTTGCTGCGGTCGAAAGTCGAATGAACTTACACGATTAATGCGGCGGCTATTGAAATACCACTTTTAGGCGTGGCCGGCAGATCCGGCAAGTCATCCATCAAAGAACATCCTGCCTCTACATCTGTAGACTCACATATTACGGCTGTAATGGCCTCACCACAAGTTTGTGTTCCGAATGTGGATGTTAGTATTCGTGAACAATTATCAGAAGTTCCAAATTATTCCCGTAAATGGGGAGTTACAAAATTGTTTTGGTGCGGTAGGTTGGAGAACTGCACTCTACGGGATAAAAACCTGACACACAGCGAAGGAAGACGGGTATTCTCTGTCATGCTTATTAGTAGCTGGTACAGATCCAACCTGTTCGGCCCCTGGCCGAGGATGCTCTCAATCACTGGATCGCTTCTCCTTTTATACTCCTCGCGACGTCACAGGCGCAGGCTCCATCCAATCATCGTTCGAGCAACAGTCAATCAGCGTGTAGCTAATAATAGCGCAGTCGAACGTTCTAGAAGTTTTGCGTCCACGTGGATATGACGTCACGGCAATATTTTGAAAATAATCATGAAGAGATTTTCCCGGATAACTCAGCCATTTCTCAACCGATTTTGAAATGGTTTACAGATTTAAAAAGCCTGTTGAATCCTGATCTTGGTTAATGCCAGATTTAACGGGAACAGGCAATCAATAAGGATTACAGGGTACCATCTCGGTACACTAAAAGCACCATCCTATCTAGGCCGTAACTATGCGCTCCATATAAACAGCGTCCTAGCGCGCAGGCGTATCATGTGCTTTAACGAACTTAGTCGTTTTTCGACACGCTATCTCTCCCATAGGCCTATATATGCTTATGGCTCTACCCAAAGGGGCGTATTCAGGAAACGAATCCAGGACGGGCGGCGCGTACCTAGCTTAGCTGGTACGGCCGGTAACTGACAGGTCGATCCGAGCTACAGTAGGAGCAGTAGCAACAGTGTCAGTATCGGCAGTAATAATAGCCGTAGCAGTAGTGGCAGTAGTAGCACCAGCAATAGTAGTAGTAGTAGTAGTAGTAGTAGTAGTAGTAGTAGTAGTAGTAGTAGTAGTAGTAGTAGCAGCAGCAGCAGCAGCAGCAGCAGCAGTAGTTTCAGTGCTGGGGGTAGCAGTGGTAGTGGTGGCGATAGTCAGAGTAGCTATGTTATGGACAATAATTTCACAGAAATATGTACAATGGTTATGGTTATCATGTTTCTTGTTTATATCAGCATGCGTACGTGCAATATTGTTGTTGTTGTTGTTGTTGGTGTTGTTGTTATTTTTGGTGGTGGTGGTTGCGATGGTGGTGGTTGTGGTGGTGGTGGTGGTGATACTTATGGAAAAAGATTTTTTTATATTGCGTGGTTCACTTATCAGCGCGGTAAATAGCGGGTTTAGTCTCTCTAACCGTGCTGGGATAACTAGTCTGTCGTGACTCACACGTAAATTGACAAGTTCAGATGTTTGCGTGAGTTCCAGTCGGTGATGGGTATCCCCGCGTTCATCCTATGCATTCATCTGCGGCCGAATCATATCTTGATGGCATGCTGTGGAATTATGAAACTCTCGCAAATGTGACCATGCTTCGCCTGGGACGTCACCTGTGGGCCGCCAGCTGATGTTTGAGGAGTTTCGATGCTGGTTGTACAGGTCTGGTCGTATCTCACCGTGTCCTACATTTGCTTGTCGACCATATATTTGTCCGTCAATATAGAGCCGGATGTATACGAGTTTGGCTGTCCGGCGTTGTCTTCGCGCTTGCATCATTGTTGGTATGAGCGCTTTATGCTGTTCGCGTATCTCTAGTGGCTATTGCTGTACTATCCTGTATGGAGAACCGCGTAATTGTTCATAACCGGCAGAACGTACTCGCTCGTGATCTTTAGAGTATGTAAATCTAGCGATTATTGGTCGATGTTGATCAGAATTAGTTTTTGCTTTGCCAAGTCAATGGGCGTTCTGAAAATTAATGCAATCGTCAATTTTCAACTCATTTTTAAGAAATTGGTTCAGAACACTGTATACGTCTTCGCTTTCGGTTTCTTTTAAACCCAGAAATATTAAATTGTACTTCATCGAGTGGTTTTCATGATCAATTATTCGGTCCATCATTTCGTTTGATTGCGATCTGAGGGCTTCATTTTCATTTCTCAACTGGCAGATTTCTGTTTTCAGTGCCTCTGTAGTGTCGACCGCTGATCGTGCAATTGCTTCGGTCTCCACAGTCATGTGCTCAAGACCACAGACCCGTTGGCCCATCTTCTGTATCGAATCACTATAGCTTTGCATGTGCATTTCTATATTTTGTAATCTCCCCAGAGTATGAAAAAGTTTGTCTTGGGCACAGCCTACGTCATTTAGTTTAGATGTCACCATTTGTAGTTGTCCAAGAACGTTATCAATAGCCACTTGCCATTGTCCTGGAGCCGGAACATTTTGTACTGCTGTGTGGTGCGCCACTTGACTACCAATGATGCTTGGGTCTCGCAACACATTTAGAAGTTTGTAGGTCTTAGCATTGGCATAGGTGTCGCGTATAATCCATATTCGCTAGGCTAATGTTCGACCACTGCGTCGGTGGCGGCGGTGGTAGTGGCGAGATGGATGGGATGGATGAGACTACACCGGTACATGACACTGTTTCGCTGGTTTATACAGTTGTCGTCGTAACCACAGATGTCATTGGTATAAGATCGTTGGCCTGTCTTACTGAAGCAAACACTGCACCAGGCGAGGCGTTTAACGCGTAATTCACCTCACCAAGCACCTAGCTTAGAGCTCTATTCTCGCCGTGTGCTTCGGGAGTGATTGCTGGCGGCTGGCCAGGCGCGTTGCTCGACCCCTCCGGTGAATTTGACGCTTTACGTTTCTTTAGATCAGCTGATTGGTCAACCATAACATCTAAGGGCATTTTGACCACAAGCTCTCTCTGCAGGCGAATTGAGTTATGTGAGTGGACTGAGTACAGAGTCAATGTAAAACTAGCAACAAGTACACATATTGATGCAAGGCATCAATGGTAAATAGCGGGCCCGGAGGTTATTATAATTCCGAGAATAAACTCAACTGTTTCATGAAAAAATTAAGTTATATAAAGGCATACAAGCCACTTATGACAAAAATATACGCAGACAATAAACACAAAAGAAGGATATTTCTTGCAAAAGGATATGGGCAGTATTAGCTATGGGCTAGGAGAAGCAGCTTATATTTTTGGTCAGTCCAACAATTTTTCCATCCATCCCTTTTTTCCAGGCCAAACTCCTTAACAGAGAGAGGAACAGACAAAATTAAGAGCAGCCAGTAATGGGAAAATTGCACTACTGCATCAACAGAGCGTAACCGATCAAATGTGGGTCATTAGGTATCAACAACTTGTAAAGATAAAGAAATCAACAGAACTGGCAACCCAGTCAGTAGAAAATCAGCGCAAGAAGCAGTACAGACCCTGACACCCATTCAAACATATTAAAGAAAAACTGTAAAGAATATTTTAAACCTAAATCTTGATACCTTCTTAAACAGACGTGAAGAGCTTATTACCCGGAAATATATTGGTGAAATATACACTGCAATGCTAGTGAAATGCACAAAGCAAGTATATTCTGATGCAATACAGAACCCCGATCTGTACCGACAGATAACCTTTTCAACAAAGTTAAGTGGCCAGGATAGAACCAATACCGTGAACCTAGTTTTCTCCAACGAAAATGTTATAGTAGAAAACATTCTGACTGAAGACCCAGTGGGAAACAGCCACGACATCGTGATCTGTTTCATTTAGCTATCATATCTATGTCACCTATTAAACGATATCTTTACTGGAAACAGTGACAAACTATTAAATCAAATATTTTTCCTCGACAAAAAGTCCAAAATCGGTCTCAACCGTTGTAATGATGACGATCTTGTTGACCATATGTACAAATGTTAGGGTATTAGCCTGAAAAGTCAGCTAATAATATGGGATATATTGAAATATTTTCATATTACTGTAATAAATATTTGGTGGTAGAATTATTACAATATTTCGCACAGCACGAGAACATAGTGAGTTCTACATGGCCTTTTGTTCGAAAACTGGCTACAAGGCATGTAGAGATATTATGGTACCGAATATAGTACAGTATTGGAATTTGACAATGGTGTGCCACTACTAAATTGCATATGACGAAATTACTGTATAGTAAACATTTTTTAAACCTTTTATACTTTATTAGCGTATTCATATACGTATCTAACCATATGGGTGAACTTCTGGGGTCGAACCTATTGCAAACAGTGTGGTCCAGAAAATCGTTGATCTGACAGAATGTGCGCCAATGTTCGGTGTGGAATTGTGTACTATGAAATTACGTTCCTGTAAAACTTTTTTAAATTCGGAATACAACTAGCATATTTCCTATAAGTATTTGTGGGTGCAATTTTTGGGGTGAACGTATTGCAATGAAAACCATGAATTATCCTAAGTTTGAGCTTATTTACGTTATGAAATTTTTAGATCTTACTACGTCGTAAGCGTATGCCTATATCTATCTACACATATGGGTGATATTCTGGGCCGAACCCATTATGAGCGATATGTCAGGACATATCGACACATATCTGAATGTGGTGAATGTGAACCAACCATATTACAATGGAGCCATATGGCCAATATGTAACTACATATTACCAAATTACTTGATGGTAGAATCGTGAAAAAGCAGTAGTACAGATTCAGTTATATGCAGCTTTATGTAAAAAAAAAGATGATTACAAACCGAGAACTGAGATTCTAATACCGAATATAGTAAATTGTTGGCATTTGACAACTGCCCGTGGCTACTAAATTGAATATTACGAAATTACTACGTGGTAGAAAACTCAAGATTCATTAGCGTGTTCATATCGCTATCTAACCATATGGGTGAAATTATGTGGCCAAACCTATTGCAGACAGGTAATAGTATAACATTGAAAACCCGCAGATCTGCCAAAATTGAAACGAATTTACGCGATGAAATCGTATACTACGAAATAACTGCACAGTCGAATTTGTTTAAATTCCCAATATAACTATCATATTCAAATCCCTCTACGTCTATGTGAGCGAAGTTCTGGAGCCGACCATATTACATTCAGACAGTAGGGCACCGAAAAGCACAAAAAACCCAACATTTAAGCCAATGTAAAGCCTAATAAAATTATTTCATCTAGAATTTGTTAGATTCGGAATATACCTAGTATATTACGGCTCAAGTCTATGTAGGTGAAATTATGGGGCTAACCATACTACAGATGGACTGAAAACTGTGAATCACCGGAGATTTAGCAAATTTTCGGTATGAAATTGTGCACTACGAAATTACTTCATGGTAAAAACCTTTTTAACCTCAATCCATTACTTCACTAGCGTATTGATATACCTATCTAACTATATGGTTGAAATTCTGTGGCCGAATTTCTTGTAGACCTTCTTAACTTAGCACATGCATAGGCCTACACTTTCGGTTGATTTCTGTATTCAACAATCTGCTACAATATTATTGACAGCAGTTTTGACTGGAAATTTGGAATATTGGTAGTCTATCAATACTGCTACATAATTGCATTGGCCCTACATGGATTTATGCCCACGGATGGATTAAAGACAAAAGGATACTACTGATAATCACACATCCATTATTCATTCGTATCCCGCGAGTTCTCTTTCGATACGAGATCGAGAAATGTATCTCGTATGTAGGGGCCTATTAAGTAGCCATTGACGTAGCGATTTCATGATCCACAGTGTTGCTTTTACAGTCTGCTACGGAGATAGACTGGGTCCCGGTCTGTCTGGTATCCGAAGTTGTGATAACGTAAGAAGATGACCGGTCATTACATTAGAGGTGTAGTTTCGAAGAAGCCAAGCCCTTATTTTTAGATGGATCCGTTATTGGTAGCGAACTCTGTCTACGTTTTCGCCCTCTACAATATTATTATGCATGTTTGTCTTTTGAAATTTACCACACACATAGTACGCCTCAAGACTGTCTGCAACAAGTCTGTAATTTTTACCCTATCGCGAATGCAACAAATGTGAATCATATTATAATACAATACGGGAAAGGTTAAACAGACATGGTACATCATCGTCGTCCTCATAATTTATTAACCCTGTATTATCTAAATTCAGTCAAGAACATAAAAAAAGATTTGGTTATTGAGTGCCTATTTGCAGGCCAATAGACGACTGTTTTGAAGAGTTACTATTGGAATGACTGGCTCAATTATCGAGCCAGTCATTTCAGTGGTGAACTTTAAAAAAAATCTTCTCTTGACCTGCAAATTAACATCCTCAAGATCACTGTAGAGGCCGGTTTTGGCGGCCTCCTCATGAAAGGGTTAAAATACATTAAGAGAAGATGATAGGCTTACATGGGCAGTCATTGTCGTTGCAATACTTAATACAGGTCTATGATAGCAACAAGTAGGTGGGTAGGGTGGGGTGGGCTACCAGTCAAAGTATTAAAAAGATATTCGTATAGTTGTCTTTATCTGAGATATTGAAATTTCGGTGTTAAACATTTTAAAGGATTTTGTTAGAAAAACACACAATTGTGCCCAGGTAAGTCACATCTTGGTGACGGTTGCTTGAAATGACTTCCATAGACCTACCGTTAACCTACATTAATACCGCGCTCGTGTTGGTATCGATGGATCTCTGCGCTTCTTGACTATCAATTTCCAGAAAACTATACAGGTAAGGTGTTGACTATTTTGAAACCAATTTGACTGGGTGCTGTTGCTGCTTGTGGCAGTAACATCGCCCAGTCAAATTAGTTTCAAAATATTCACCAGCATGTTTTGTAAATAGCAAAAACATACAATTTGTACACCGTGTCGGACTATTAAGCATTTAAGACGGACTAAATTGAGTCAGTCATGACGTCATGATTATGACGTCATCCTATACGCCACGTCGTTGATTATGACATCATATGACGTAATATGATGGATAGACAACATGAAAATGCCCATTAGCAAGTGGTATTAATTATCCTCCCTACGTCAGAGGACGAGTACATTGTATTCAGGGCAATAATCTATGATTGGCCTTGTTAAAATATGTGACCTATAAATATGGGTGGTCTCTTAATACAAGTGGTCCATATTGTGTGGGCCACGCATTACCAAGAGGTATTAGCCATGTAATGCTAAATTTGCTCATGACAATTTCAATAGAGAGATCCATTTCTAGGTATGCCACGCCTATTTCTAGCTAAGCTCCACCCCTCTTTGCGTGTTGGAATCGATGTATATATATATATATATATATATATATATATATATATATATATATATATATATATATATATATGCTGAATAATGAATTCCCAGTCTTCCAATTTCAAGGTAACTATACAGGTAAGCTGATGACTATTTTGAAACTAATTTGACTGGATGCTTTTAAAGGTTTGCTGCCTCTGGCCGCAACAATGCCAGGCCAAATTAGTTTCAAAATATTCAACACGATGTTGATTAAACCGTAAAGACATACAATTCGTACGCTTGCCGGACTATTCAATGTTTATGACTGAGCTCGATACACCATTCATTTACACATTTTGGATTGTGACGTCAGCCTGTATATGAAGTAATTGATTATGACGTCATATCCTTCAGTTACAGATCGAACCAAGCCATTATCATAGAAAATGACTGTTGAATAAATAGCCAAGACATACAATTCGAACAGCGTCTAGTCAAATTAGTTTCAAAATATTCAACAGCTTGTTGATTAAATAGTAAAGACGTGCAATTCGCATACTTGACTGGCTATTCGATGTTCCTGGTGGAGCTAGATACGTCATTCATTACACATTTTGATTGTGACGTCCAGCTCCTTCTTACATAAATAATTATGACGTCATATACAGAAAATTCCATTATTATAGAAAATGTCCTATGTCTAATTGCCGTCCAAGAGACCATTGTGGTTTTTCTTTTGCAATTTACTACTGGAATTATAGGATCGGTTATCCAACCAGTCATTCCAGTGGTAAACTTTCAAAACAAGTTCTCCAGCGAGTAGCTAATGCAAATGGACATTTCTCACGATCACCGCAAGAAGCCATTTGTGGTCAGTTTGATAGAGTGCTAAAGTGGACATATAAGAGACGCCGCGAGTGGGCGTGTGCTTGAGTACTTTCATCTGCAAAAGGAATGATAAACATGTTTTGTACGCAGTCCTCAAGCAAAAGAAGAGTACTTATTTAGAGTAGTTATTTGGAGTTCCGTTGGCTGTTTATTAAAAGAATAATTAAGCGGTCATCGCGGCGCAAACTCTATTACAGTCGGACCAGAACAAAGAAGAGAACTCACCATGAATCACGTGCATGAAGATAATAATTATGAGATATCCAGCAATCTAAAAATAGTGCCGTGTCTTCGCGCCGAGAATTATTAGATCTCATATCGATGGAGATCTCGCGAGACACAGACCCACAATCCCCTGCGCGAAATGGCCGCGCCTATAGGCAAGTCTAGACAGCAATAAATAGAAGCTACCCGCTGGAGCGGGCACACAATAACGAGCGCGATCACAGCACGGTTGCTAAGCGATGACTACCATTAATTTTCCAGATACAGCTCCCGACAGGAACGCACGCATACCTACATGCGCGCACGTGTGCACACGCGTACGTACGCTCTCGCACACACACGTACACGCACTCATACACGCACGTATGCAGGCACGCATGCGGCGACGCGCATGCACGCATACATACAGACACACTGACAGACAGACAAACAGACCGATCGAGAGAGAGAGAGAGAGAGACAGAGAGAGCGAGAGAGAGAGAGAGGGAGAGAGAGAGATAGAGAGAGAGAGAGAGAGCGAGAGAGGGAGAGAGAGAGAGGGAGGGAGGGTGGGGGAGGGATGGAGGGATGGTGGGAGAGAGAGAAAGAGAGAGAGAGGGAGAGGGAGGGAGGGTGGGGGGAGGGATGGTGGGAGACAGAGAAAGAAAAAGACAGAGATAGAGAGGGAGAGAGAGAGGGAGATGGAGAGAGAGAGAGAGAGAGAGAGGGAGAGAGAGAGAAAAGGGGGGGGGGGGGAGATGGAGAGAGAGATGGAGACAGGGAAAGAGAGAGAGGGATGGAGATGGGGGAAGGGAGGGAGGGAGGGAGGGAGGGAGGTATCGGAGAGAGAGGGGATGGGGGAGGGAGGGAGGGATAGAGTGAGAGTGAGAGAGAGTAAGAGAGAGAGAGAGTGAGGGAGGGAGGGAGGGAGGCAGGCAGGCAGGGAGGGAGGGAGGGAGGGAGGGAGTGAGAGAGAGCGTGAGAGAGAGAGAGAGAGAAAGAGACTGACTAGAAATTAAATATTAGTTCTAAAGTAGAAATGATTTATCGTAATGGACCTTTCCAATTTTAGCTATGGCCCGTCCATCACTAGCTATGCCCCGCCCAAATACTAGCTAAGCTCAACTCACACTTCGCCGTGTTGGGATTGGTCAATGCCCGAATGCCCTGGCTATCAATTTCCTGAAACCTATACAGTTAAGCTGTTGAATATTTTGTAACTAATTTGTAACTATTTTGACTGGGTGCTGTTGCTGCCTAGGCATATTAGTTTCAACGATAAAGACATACAGTTCGTACAAAACCGTATAATCCGTCTTCAACTATGCGTCCGTGACGTACTTATCTACGTCGGTCATGGCGGTAAAATCACGTCATTGATTGCGATGTCATTATATACGTCACGCAGCTGATTATGACGTCATATGATGGATGGATACAGTGGAAAACCCCATTGATTATGAATCTTACCGGTTGTTTTTTAAATAGGACTAATAGCAGAACTGACTCATTAGCTTAGCCTATCAACTACGTGTCATTGCTAAAACGAATATAATGTGGACGTTTTGATTGTGACTATCTCGACTTGGGGGTGTGGGTGGTTTGGGGTGGTGGACTGGGGTGTTTAGGGATATCACGATGATCAGAGTGTCGGTGATTCAGTGGTGCCTCACATAATCAACGCAACTTAACAATGTTACCGATACATATTTTCGTGAAGCATGACTACGTAACTGAATGCATTACTCAAACTTGCAGTAATTTTACAGTTTCGACCCCATATAAGTTTTACAACCTAATATCGAAACATTAGATTACAAATTGATTAGAAATCAAAGCCAGAATAGGGTACCTTCTCGATGAAATAAGTATTTTAATAACATTTCTGTTCCAGTCGCATGTCAGAGTGACGATATCTAGAAAGTAAGCAATATATGATGGGATGGTTGGAAGCGCGCGCGGGCGTGCGTGTGTGCGTGCGTGCGTGCGTGCGTGCATGTGTTTGTGTCTGATACCCGATCACTTTCGTACATCCCTATTTCCTATTACCCCGTGTTATCTTGCATAATGATATACCTCTCATCGATCAATATCCGATTTCAAAGCAATTGATATTGTCACTCGATACCATAATGATTCATAAGTGACGCCAGGCCTTATGAATTGCTTATTACCCGCTCGTATGTCAACAGCACCTCAAAGGACTCATATGAGTTAACCGTTCAATTGCCAAGATTTTTCAATACAATTATAATGCCAGGGGAAGAATATTTTTTGCAAATTTACCGCTGAAAAATTAAAAAAAATGGCTTTCTGCCCTCATGACAACTATAGATAATGTGTTTGATCAGGCTGACCTCCCAAGGGGAAATTGTTATTCTTAGTTCGAATTTTTGATTAGCCATCGTCTATTTGCGGGCCAAGAGAATCGTAGTTTTGAAAATGTACCACTGAAATGACTGGCTCGGTTACCGAGCAAGTCATTAACGTGGTACATTTTCAAAAATACTATTCCCTTGGCCTGCACTGGATTTTCCTAAGACCATTGTCGTGGGAGTTTCTTGCCGTCTTGACCATTAACCCGTTACTGACTAAATTTGTTAAAAAAATTACAATATTTACTCATTGAATATAAATTTGCAGGTCAAGAGAAGACTATTTTTGAAATTTTACTACTGGAATGACTGGGTCGTTTATCGAGCCAGCCATTCCTGTAGCAAATTTTCAAAAATAATCTTTTCTTGGTCTGCAAATCGGCATTCCCCAAGACTACTACAGAGGCCGGTTTTGGCCGGCTTCGTCGTGAAATGGTTAAAGGTTGCGGTGACGCAGAAAGCGCTAAAAACATGGGTAACTACAGGTTCACTCTTGTACGCGTCCGCGTGTGACTTATATAAGATTCCGGCTGTAAAATTTACTATTACGCACAGTGCAGGAATAAGGTATATCCATTTCATATATAGTTTGACAAAATAATTCCATTGACATGTTTTTTGTCTTCTTATTAAGGAATGCGATTTCCCATGTATATGAACCCGGTCATGTGAGGCGCTAACGTATATAATGGACAGTTCCATTTTAGCTATGCCCCGCCCATCACTCGCTAAGCTCCACCCACACCTCGCTGTGTTGAGATTGATCGATCAGCGAATGCCCTATCAATTTCCTGAACACTATGCAGAGAAGCTGTTGAATATTTTGTAATTAATTTGACTGGGTGCTGTTGCTGCCTATGGCAAATAGGCAGCAACAGCGCCCAGTCAAATTAGTTTCAAAATATTCAATAGAATATTAATTAAATAGTAAAGACATTCAATTTGTACAACAACGCAAAGACCGTCTTCAAATATGCGTTCGTGACGTACTTATCGACGTCATTAAGACGTCATTCATTATGATGTCATTCTACACATCACGTAGTTGATTATGGCGTCAGATGATGGATAGATACTCTGGAAAGGTGAATTGTATATATAGCTCTTTGCACACAGAGAACGCTATCAGATATCTCATATTATAGGCCCTGGAGTGCGTGTCTTGGTAGGAATTCCTGCCATTTTATTAGCGTCAGGTGAGAGACGTTCTTCTTTAGCAGCGATCACAAATCTCTGTAGCATTGTTGGATACGGCGCTATATTATGTCTGTCTGTCTTATGGAGCGATATACTTTTCGTAAGCATATTTCCGAGACCCAATACATATCGAAAGAAGTGATGCGAATGCGAATGAACTAGTAATTTATTTTTCATTCATTTATTTTTTATTATCATTGTTTGTATCACGCTCTTGTTATTGTTGAGAATATCAACATGATATTTACTATTGCCAAGATGATTACCTTTACTAAATTTGTCTTATTGAACAATAATGTTAAACACACGTGTCATGC